>NW_020769368.1:1272809-1350916 GCF_900518735.1 Pseudonaja textilis | reverse complement strand
TCTATCTATCTATCTATCTATCTATCTATCTATCTATCTATCTATCTATCTATATTTTCTTTCTCTCCCACCTTTATTATTTTTACAAAAATCTCAAGGCAGTGAACATGCAACACACTTTCTCCTCCCTATTTTCTCCATAACACCAACCCTGTTAGGTGAGTTGGGCTGGGAGAGAATGAATAGTCTCAAGGTCACCTAGCTGAACTTTCATTTTATTATTGCTTTGGATGGGTGGAAACTGAGCAGGCATTCATCTGGACTGGGTGGAATGAGTCTGTCTGGCAAAGGTGATATCAGTGTGAACTACAGTCAGAAACAAGAGGCCGTTGTAGCTCCCGTTAGAGCAGCATCAAGCTTCTCCAATGAGCACTCGGGCTGCTGCGTTTTCTTCCATTCCAAGTATGTATGAATAGATTGACAGATCTGAAATGTAGTTGAAGAGACTCTTAGTGATTCACAGCAAGGTTTTTCGAACTTTCTCATGGAACCCTAGGGTTCTTCAAGAAATTGATGGGGTTTCATGAGAGACGAAGGGCAAAAAAAGAAAAGGTCACTCAAACAAAGCCAATTTTGTATCACTACAGCTTTGCTTCTTGATTTTTTTTTTGAAAAAAAAAACATGGTCTGAAATACTTGGTAACTCCTGTTTTACAGTAACCATCCATTCAAAGTAGTAAAAATCCCCAGGTAAAAATATACAGAAAAAAAATAACATAATAAATTAATCCAAACATGCACAGTGCTGATGGTGTCAACACTCATCTTTCTGGAAAAGTTCCATTTTGAGTAGTTTATGGAAATCCATTAGCATGGAGACAGTTGAATTCTTGTTTTGGGGAGGGGATTGTCCAAAGTGTGGACATTAAAAGAAGAACCCTCCTCGCCCCTAACCCTCACAGGTTGCCTAGAAGGATGCAATGGTCAACAATAGTGAATGGTTTAGTAGGATAAATATGTTCATGAACCTTCCATCCATGTCATGTTTCATTTCATCAGTGAAATGGTAGGTCCTGATAATCCACTTCATCCTGAATTGTTTGCAAGTGTTCTTCCACAAGAGACAGGGTTAGAAATAAGACAAGTTGTGTTTCAGTGTTAGATCCAAGATAGTCTCCTTGAGGGAAGGGAGGGTTACTGCCTCTTAGAAGGTAGCTACTACTTCCTCTTCCTGCAGAAAGTTATTAACTATCGCTTGGATCCACATGTCTGTCTATTGGAACCGAACATGTGCATTTTACAATGCATATCATGTACGCTGTAAAAACCTTTTCATTTCATGCTATGAAGTGATGAATTTACAAGCCACGGAATTTGCATCCACAGGGTATTTTGGAGCTAGTGAAAGAAATGCCGGGGGGTGTCAAATTCGGGGGGGGGGCGGGGTAGGTGTGACCAGGGTGGGCATGGCCAGCATGATGTCACTGGTGTCAGGGGCACCTGTGGTGGGCCAAGTGTTCTGCCAGCGAAAATGGGCTCCTAGGCTTCATTTTCGTCTGCCATGGCCTCCTGCAACCTTCTGCCAGCAAAAACGGAGCCCAGGAAAGATGCGCATGGGCCTTGCAAATTGTTTTTGGTGGCAGAGACACTATGGGCCAGTCCTTTGTTATTTCTAGAGGGCCCCCATGGGCCAGGTCTAAGCACCCCACAAGCCTGATCCGGCCCCTGGGCCTTGAGTTTGACACCCGTGCACTAGGCAGACATCAACAGGTTCAACTTCTGCAGAATGTATTCCTGAAATATTTCAAGAATGCACAGGGCTTTCTGAAAACTCATTTTACTGTCCTAATTGTTTGGACAGCTATTTAATAGGTCTATAATCCATCCACAATCAAATGCTTACCCAAATTTTCCAGGTGTTTTTGTGACACAAAACTGGAAACACAATTTAACCATAAGTTAAATGTGTGATGCTATTATTGAACATAACATGCTTTTTATTGCCGATTTTTAATGTAATTTAGCAATACAGTGTAAATAAATGTGTCCAGGTTTAGCATATGTCCCAGCTCACTAGTTTTGGGTAAGAATATGTGCATTTAAATAAGATTCAAGCATATGTTCAGCTTCCCCAAACAAGAGAATCTGAACTGAAGTTTTACAGTATTTCTTACCCAGTTAACCTGTCTGACCTGTGGATGCAAAAAGGGCACAGTGTTAAATTTAATTAGTTACCTAATCTGCCTGTTTTTCCCTAATCGCTCATACCACTAAGGTCTCATAGGAGTCCCCTGACCAAGACCTGGAAAGAGTAGACTTTTAGTAGAAGTGTTTTACTGGGTGAATAAAGCTTATTCTGAGAAATTCTTTACAGTGTTGGATTATATTAACCATTCTGTTTTATTTACTTTACCTTGAAGGTATCGTGAAGATATCTCATGACTGCATTTGTCTTGAATGGGACATATCAATAGGACTTTCCTACAATGCTTAAATAATCAAATTAGAATGATGGAATCTCGTAAGGCAGGAGTGTCAAACTCAAGGCCCATGGCCTGGATTTGGCCCGTAGGGTGTTTAGAACTGGCCTCAGGACCACACTGGAAACAGAGAAGGACTGGCTTATGGTGCCTCTGCCAGTGAAAATGGAGCGCACGACCCTCATGAGTTCCATTTTCACTGGCTGAGGGTTGCAGGAAGTCGTCGCACCTGAAAATGGAGCTGACAAACCCGCTTTCACTGGCAGAGCTCTTGGGACACCACAGGCACCCCTGACACAAGTAATGTTGAGATGACCATGCCCCCCACACCACTGAGGTCAAACACAACCCTGATGTGGCCCTCATTGAAATGAAGTTTGACATCCCTGTCATAAGGAATGCAAGTGGTTAATTAACTCCAGTTCATGAAGCAGATTCTACAAGAAGATTAGAGTTATACTTTACTGAGATCAGCTCTTTTCACAGAATCTTACAAGTCTGACTGAGTTTTTCCTCCCCTTCCTTTTACGTCCCTTTGAATAAGGAAGAACCAGCTTGAGCCTCTTGCAATGTTACAGAAAGGCCTAAGATTACACCCATTATTCAGTGATTGTTCAAAGTAATGATAATGTTGTACTTAGAACCAGACCTCAGTGTTCCAGTTATTGTATTGTCCCTGGGGTCATGTGATCATGATCCAGGCACTTGGACCCTGGCTCACAATTATGATATCACAGCAAGCTGTGGTCATGTGATCCCAATATCTGATGTTCCCTGCCAGCTTCCCACAAGCAAAATCAATGGGGAAGCTGCAGGAAGTCAGAAGTCCTTGCTTGACAATGGTAACTGAGACTGCTGGAATTGCCCCCACTAAGCAGTGTGGTTGTGTGATATTGTGCTTTATAACCACTTTGCTTAGTGGTGACAATTCTGGTCCCAGTTGCAATCATAAACCAAAAACTACCTGTATCTCTTTTCCCATATCTCAAGGAATACTTCTGCTGAGCTGGGAAAGAGTTCAAAAGTACTATGAGTTTGTTTCATGTTACGTATATACAAATATCTGAACTACTAATGGTCAAGGTGAATTGTCACCAGATAAAGAATCAACAAACTTCAAGTGGGGCTGGAGTTACTTCTCTTATAGGGGCATAGAAACTCCAAACAGATGATGCATTTAACCCTGCCCTCATGCTCAGCCTGGTCATCTCTTACCCCTTTGAAGGAATAGAGCAAGTGTATTAATTTGTTGCAATTCAGGTTTACCCGGTAAGCTATATAAATGTGATTGATCAATAAATCAAATTAACAGGCAGCTCAGTCAACAGTACTGTATGTTAAACAGGCTCTCTAATGCTATTAAAGTTCATTATGGTTGTTGCTGTTATTGTTGCAATAAGGCACAACTTCTGTGCTAGGAGCAAACATACAATGCCAAAAGTATGCATATGGCATAAAGTTCAGTCAGTGCCAACCACATGTTAACTGATGAACGAGATGGCTGATCAACAATGTGAAATTAAAGAGAACAGAAATTAAAGTAATTTAATTTACTTCCATCCCCTCTATAAAACACCGTTCCAAGAGTTGTCCTCCCACATGATAAATAAGAATAGAAGTATGTATTTATTTTATTTAAAGCAATTTACATGGTTGCCCAACTCACAGTATGACTTTGGGTGGCTGATATAATATAAATGTAAGATATTAAAAATACATTTCTCAACCAAGTAAACGTGGAGTTGTTGAACATGATGTGCCGAAAGCCAGCAATGTGAGCTCAGTTACATTTCTGACTCCCACGTCTGTAAGAACATCCAGGTTTTCAAGGCTTTTTGAAAGGTGAGCAGAGATTGGACCAGTGAAGAGCAGCCTGGGAGATTTAGCTATAGAAAGGTCACAGCGTCTGCCCCTAAATAGAATAGAAATAACGGGAATGAATTAGTTATGGTGCAGATTACTGGAGACAGAGATGGTATTCAGCAAGTTCTGACCAGTTCTGGAGAACTGGTAGCAGAAATTGAGTGTTTGGAAAACAGGCAAATCCCACCTCTGACTGGCCCCGCCCCCATCTATTCTCTTCCTCCCGAGTCCCAGCTGATCGGCTGGGTCTTCTTTGGTTGCCCTGCACAGGAGCTGGAAAGCAGGTTAGTGGGGTGGAGAGGGAATGGGATTTTGCAGTGACCTTCCCTCAGGAGTGGGGTGGGATTGGAGATTTTGCAGTATCCTTTCCCTGCCATGCCCACCAAGCCATGGCCACCAAGCCAAGCCATGGCCACCAAGCCACACCCACAGAATCAGTAGTAAGCATTTTTGAATCCCACCACTGGACCAGGGGTGTCAAACTCAAGGCCCATGGGCTGGATGCAGGTTGTGATGTAGTCGGATTTGGCCCATGGGGCTGTCCTGGAAAATATAAGGGCATCGCTTTGGCCCGGTCTACCCAATGCAAAGAGGAAACATCGTGCCAGCGTGGCTTTGGCCCAGTCTACCCAGTGCGAAGAGGAAACATGCCAGCAGTTTGGGAAGTGGTGTCAAGCTGGCCACGCCCACCCAGTTGGGCACGCCCACCTAGATGGCCACACCCACCCAGTCGGCCACCCCTGTCTGGCCCCCTGAGGTCAACCACAGCCCTTATGCGGCCCTCAATGAAATTGAGTTTCACCCCTGCTGTAGACTTTATTGCTGAAAAGGCTTTCTATGTGCATGTTTCTGCATGTTTCTGGGTGTTAGAGTAATTTGCATGAATGTGAAGAAAGGGAGGCACGCACATTAGGAAACAATTTCCTAAACCGGTTACCCTCTTTTGTAGGCAATTAATTTTAATCTGTAAAAACTATCGTTTTGAAAAAAAAGATATAGTTTCTACTTTTAGTAACAGTTACTGAATATAGGATCTCTTACTTGAGAAATTCGGTTTTACTGAACAAATTATAGAGGAATTTTACAAAAACTGCAGTTCCCAAATCAGCAGTGCTCGCTTCAGAACAGGAGGCCTTTTCCTCCTTTTCTCTAAGCCAATGACCTTAGTTGCTCCCTCTGTCTTTCTGATACTTAAAAATTTCCTCTCATCATGGGAGCTCCCTGCAGAACCCGGCCCACGAGACGTAATTATTTCATTTAATTATTTGTTTACGAGATTTATAAATCATTTCCTTTACAATTTGTAATGCCGGGCAGCTTACAAAGGAAGGTAAGAATACAAATAAGAGAAACCTTCAACCCCACGACAAAATCAAAAACCTAACACAAGGCTGGGAATTTTTTTTTTTTTTTAAACCCATGCATATGTATCACAATGTGTTCATCTATCATCCCCACGTCTGAACGGGAGAAAAACCCAATCTTTAAGCTAATAAGGTCAGGGTCATCCAAATCTTGTAGGGAGGGAATTAGTTGCCCGTGGCAGGTGTAGCAGCAGAGAAGGCTCCCAGGTCCCATTATGTAACATTGCCTCAAAGAAGGCATGGGCAACCTTTCTGATTTTGTGGGATTCACAGAGATGATCAGGATGAAGCAATCCTTCAAGCAACCACTTTTGTGTCATGATGAAGGACTTTGTAAATCACAACTATTTCTTCAGATTCCTCCTAGAATTCTCTTGGCAGTCATTGCAGCTTGCAGAATAGTGGAGATGCATGGGAATAAGGAAGCATTACTTTCTCTACTGCCATGTTGCCCGCATTTTGGAATGAGATTCCATCCTTAAATCTCACCTTGCTGGTGATTTATAAAGATCTGAAGACCTGGTTGTTATCTGAGGCCTTGGGTTGAATGAGGGCGCCTCTTTTTGGGGGGTACCTTGGTTATGTTTATGGATGTTAAATACAGGGGTCTCCAACCTTGGCAACTTTAAGACTTGTGGACTTCAACTCCCAGAATTCCTCAGCCAGCTTTGAGGAATGAGGAATTCTGGGAGTTGAAGTCCACAAGTCTTAAAGTTGCCAAGGTTAGAGACCCCTGGTATATAGTGACCAAATCCCATCTTGGTTTAGAGTCAGTTGAAGTTAGATGGCAGCTAAATTTAAACACACAAATAATTTAAATTTGGGCCAGCTGTGGTTTCTGCATGGTTTTCAAGAGCAACTTCATACAGAGGCATATTGCACTATGTCTTCCATTACCAAATCAAATTGAGAGGAATACCATGGTTGATAACATTGAAACCCACTGAAATCAAAGAGGTCCAAAGAGTTAACTAAAGAAAAATGCACCTCTTGTCATCCCCCTTAGTTTGTGGTAGCTTTCTAGAGGGGTCTCCAACCTTCACAACTTTAAGACTTGTAGACTTCAACTCCCAGACTTGTAGACTACAACTCAGCCAGCTGGCTGAGGAATTCTGGGAGTTGAAGTCCACAAGTCTTAAAGTTGCAAAGGTTGGAGACCCCTGTTCTAGAGCCATCAGACATTTTATTAACCTGTAACATGTAATTTCTAAGTACAACTCTTAGAAATGCCCTTTATTGTTTGGTTGGTCATTTTCACTGCCTGTACTTATACATACAGAAAAATTCAGTTATAAGTAACAATCATTGTAGTTCTATATAGAGAATTCCCCAGGAGCTTCTTAAAAGTAGTGAAGGAATATAATGTACATTCTGTTTTTCTACTTCCTCAGTAAGGTGTCCAAACACATGACGTAATTCTGCAGGATGTTTTGTCCCATAATCTGAAATGAACATTTGAAAAAAAATCAAAACACATATAAATTGAAAATCAAAACAGATATAAATTGATAATCTTTGGTGAATCACTTGTTATTCTCTGTACCTAGGAGTGTTCTAAACTTTGGGGAAATATAGGGGAGTTATGAATGGCTGGTTGAGCCTCATTGGAGGCTACACATAGGTAGCAGGCTTGTCCAGAATAGAGAATGAGAGAAGTTGATTTGGATGATATAATGGATTGGATGTAAGCCAGGCAGACCCCAATTTTCTCCTTTCAAAGTTCACATCTGTGCCTTTATAATGGAAATCGTTTTCTTGATTCAGTTGAATTTAGTTTCCTGTGTGCATGGCAGGGTGCATTTTTATCTCTTTGCAAGCATGATTTACATTTTCAGGCATAGTGGGAAACTCAAAAATTAACTATTTGTCTCTAGGGCAGGGATGTCAAACACACGTCGTCACATGGACATATCATGACTTTTTTCCCTTTTGCTAAACAAGGGGTGAGCGTGGCCAGCCTGTGATGTATCCGGACAGCAGATCTCGAGTTTGACACCCCTGCTGTAGAGTAATGATGTAGGCTTGTGTATGTCATTGAATAATTTTAAACGTTACATCTTTGGGGACCAGCATTGGTTCGCCAACGTAAGGCAGTACCCTGAATGTGTCTGCAGTGGGGCCTTGTATTTTGGGATTTCAAACCAGCCTTCCCAAAACAAGGCCATTTTGTGGAATGTAGATCTTATCAACTCTTTTATCAGCTGGGAAAAAGATGGTGATAAACTAACAGCTCCTGAAATATGCTTCTGACTTGGGATTGAACTTCTAGCTTAGGTCCTATAGCATAAAACTGCCATCCATTGGAAAGAAAACAACCTGGACTGACTCAGAAATGAGAGTGTGGGCCCCATAAATCCAGTAAAACAGAAACAGGGATGTTGTCCTTCAGGCAGGTCCTTCATCGTTTTTGTGTCATGGGATAACCAAAATATGTTCTTTGCCCTAGACAGAATGCTTTCCTTTGGGGTCTCAGTTGGGGAGCTATTTGAAACAAGGATTGCAGGTAAAGGTTTTACCTGTCTGTCATCACATTCATTCAGCAATCACTTTGATTCTGAGACTGGATCTATGATATCTTGATAATGAAGTTCTATCTATTGGAACATGTAATGGCTTATTCTGAATCTGATAAGAGGAGACAATTTGATAAACAGCCAGCTGCAAGCTTTTTTATCCCCAGAAAAGAAGCCAACTATTTACTTGTTCACAGAAAATAGGGGGAAATGATATTTTTGTAACCCTATTCTTTTCTTTTGACCAAATTGTGTTAAAAAAACTCTTGAGAGTGTTGTACTTTTAAAAAGGTCCTAACTTTCAGTTTTAGGGAGAGCCCAAAAACCAGGTAGAACCTTTATCAAAGAACATCTTCTATATATCCCTCTATACTTCCAATTTATTGGCAGGCTTGTATTTCACCTAGTGTATCTTGTGCGACTAGGTGAACTTGTTTGTTTGTTTCCAAAATTTTATAAGAAGAACTCACTAACTGAACTTCTGAGTCAGTATCCAGTGGATTTTCCACCACTACATCATTTATGGTAATTATATGAGTATATGCCCTTGACGTCTTTCATTACAGCCATAGTATTAAGGGCTAATTGTTTAAGACAATTAGTTTAAGACATTAGTTTAACATTTGTTTAAGAATACTGTCCATGTGTTTATTATCTATTTATTAAATTTATATGCCACCCGTATTACTGTCAAGCAACTCTGATAACATCGGATTCAGTTTGAATCGGAAGTTGAACAAATATTTCAGGAATTTGCAGGTGCAAGATCTTTGAAATTTTAATATTCATGGGAGTCCTTTGGCAGGCCTGTCTGAATTGGACATCAACCCTACCCTCCATCAAAGATTAATGTCAGAATTTACTGTTGATTCATAGCCATTTTCTAGCCATTTTCAACCTTAAAATTGGAGAGTCAGTTCCATAGATTCTAGCTTGGGATGACAATATTTTCTTTCTGTTAGGGCCTTGGCCTTACATTTCTTCTATTGCTCATTCAACTTCAAATAAAACCAGATTTTGAAAACCCACCGTTACTGCCTCAAAAGTGGCCAGCAAATGCTATATGAGCTGGGTTTTTTTTTTTTAATTTTCTGTATCATAGATTGCATCTTTAAGCTTCTGTTTCACATCTGAAGCATTCTGCATCAAGTTTGATCCCTGATGCTCAGAATCCCCGACTTTATGTGCAATAAATTTCATGCAACTCAAAATGTGAAATGTTAATTTCACGGGCATTTAGCATGCTTGGAAAATGGTCACCCCAGCAAGTACAACCCAGTCTTATGATTTGCCTTTATGTTGTGAATAATTGACACAACACTGTGAATGAGATCCCAGCCTTGCTAATAGACAAAGGTGGGTGGAGGCAGCAAGGGCAGGTCTTCTCATAGGTACTATGCCTGTCCTGAATCACCTGGGGCATGTGTCAGTATGTTTACCTGTTGAAACAAGTGCTGGGATTTCTCAAGTTGTGTAAAGTGTGAAAAGGTTGTAAGTGTTTGTAATTTCCCAGCTCTGCCTATTTTTAAGATCCCAGTGTTGACCATTTGGGGGGCAGTAATGCCCAACACACCTTTTTGAGTGCTTTGTTCCAGATTTTAAAAGTTTATGTGATGACCTGGGACTAGGCACGGAAATAGCATAGCTGGAACGAAGGCTTAATTCCCCTTTATTGCTCCCACTTTCCTCAAAAGTCACACCATTCACTGCAAGTCCAGGAACAAAGCTCTAAACATGCCCCTCCAATAGTTCCTGGCTGCTATTAGTCCAGAAGAACAGCACAGTTCTGAGAGAAGACATAGTTCAGGGAATTTGAGTCCTCGCCACAGAAAGGGGACCGCAGCACAACCCGGAGCAGAACTGGGTCGCTGCAAACCCGCACATAGCCAGGCCAGGCAAGCAAGACAAGCAATGCAAGCAGGGCAAGGCAAGCAAAGTATCTAGACATCGGGAACAGCATGAGAAACTGGAAAAAGGCAGTACTTGTTCCCGACAAGTGCCCCTCCCAACAGCGTCTCTTTAAATCTCATTCCCCAGGTGAGCCTTGTGAAAAGAGGTGGGGTGCTCTCCTCCCGAGTTGTTGGGTCGCCCTGCACTGATCCTGCCTTCTCTCCATTCTCTGTGCTCGGGATTCGGGGGGGGGGGGGAAGGTAATTGCTCATCATTGGTTATCTGCTCCGCTGCTTGCCCTCTCCTCCCCCTTTGCTTGGTCATCCTGTGCCTTCTCTCCTTTGCTGGTGACCCTTCTCAGGCCCGAGGGACCGGGATTGCTTCGTCCTATTTCTCCGGTCATTCCTCCCGTCAGCCCTAGCTCCGTCTTGTCCTCCTTGGACTCAAGCTCCCAAGGACCTAAGTTTATTGCCACACAATGAATGAATGAATGAATGAATGAAAATGAGAGTCATAAATTGTAAAAACCCACATGTGTTGGAAAGCTATATTAGGCGCTTGGTCTAAAAGAAAAGAAATGAGTTATTGCGAGTATCCAGGAAGCCTCTGAATGCCGCGAAGGGGTACATTTCATTTCAATAAGAGTTTCATTTCTCAACAAAGGAAAGGTGCCCCTTATCACAATATCAGGGTCAAGCACGTTGCTTTCATGGTGCGAAATGTCACACAGAGGAGAGAAGCATTCTGGTTTTGCAAACTATTATTAGCCACTTAAAAAAAAACAGTTTGGCTGGTTTTCTATAGAAAGGGAGGAGAATTAAAGTGAAGATGGTTACAGTCGGTATTCCTGCAATGTAACTGACTCCTCGTTCTGATAATGCTATGGGGGCTGCATTTTGAATCTGTGCTTCTAAGGACATTGCTTAAAATCTGGACATCTGCCTGAGTTTTTAGACAATTTCCATTGACCCAATCTACTTTTTTTTTTTTTTTACAACAACCATTGCTTCTGAAAGTCATAGGAGGCAACAACGGGAAAGAAGAGAAAATCTCTTCCATTAGCTTCCTCCTGTTTATTTTAAGTGTAAGGTCATTATATAAAATGAACTCCCAGGGATTCTTTGCAACTCTGAACAAACAAATGGCTGAATGTTTTTTTATGCATACAAATTGCATGCATTTACTTTTTGATATCCCCCCAAAATCTTACATGGTCTAAGGAGGCGATTTGTTAAGATGTAAACCTAATTTGGCCTTTGAAAGATGCACTGAGGCCCGACTCTCAAAAGTGGCTTTAGACAAGATTGGAAAAGTGGAAATGGTTAGGACAAATACAAAAATTAATTCAATTGGAATTTTTAAATTAAATGGCATAGTGAACATGATTGTCTTCTGTGTACTAGGTGATTTTCTATCTTTATCCTGTTAAAATTGCAGGATAATGACACCTTGGAATGTTCTGGAAGCTACTTTCAAGGCTTTGGGCAGCCGCACAGTTTTCAACCTCAGATGAGGCACCCAAATGAGGGTTTTTTTTTTCCTCCCTGGAGGACTAGGGGTAGATCATTTAGAACCAGGAGCAAAGAAGTTTCCATAAATTACTTTTAAAAAACAAAACCGTATGGTATTGAAATAATAAAGCCCTCTTGAAAATATAGCCAATTGACCGAAACTTTGATTATTAGCTGTGTGTGGCCAGTCTCTCCTGAAATGCTTTTCATTTATTTAAATGCCTATTTGGATTAACTTCCAACTATATGCCATTGGATGACCATAAAAGCAATAATTTTAATGAACTGTGCTGGAAAATGCCCTTGCTGAGTCATTATAATGATAATGAAAATGTCATAAAGAACATGACCCAACCACAATTCTAATTTTCATAAGGATATAGTTACTTTAATGTTAAAACTTCATTAAGTATGAATGCTTTTGAGACCCAGGGTTAATTGTTCATATAGCCCCTCTCAGGTAATGTGGTTTAATACACAGTCAGGTAGCATATGATAACTAGAGCCTGAAGGAAAGTTTTGAATACTGCAATCTTTTTCCCCTCAAAGAAGAAGCAAGCCTGCTTGGAGAAATGGAAACATCTGAATTGGGGCTGCTTCCCCCCCCCCCACTCCCGTCCCCAATAGCTTCCACTTATATAACTGCATTACTTAGAAAAAGTCACCGCGTGGAAACTATAGAACTCAGCATGGCTAGTTGGGGAATTCTGGGAGTTGAAGTCCACCACATCTTAAAGTTGCCAAGTTTGGGAAACTCTGCTACAGAACAATTAAAGCCCCAATGAAATATTTTGCATTGTATTGCTTTTATTGAATTTTTATTTGCTAGCATTCTTTGTTCAGGGAAACTGACCACAGCACTTCTGCAGAATCTACTATGCATTAAATATTTGTAAGATGCTCTCTGTCTAAATATGTTATGGTGAATCATCCATATCCATCAGCTTTGGAACAGTCTTGGTTGACCCCAATTTCGTTTACGATGAAAACACAGCAACTCTTGATCTTAGGGCACACATGAATGTATCAAAGGCAACTGCTCTGAGAAAGCCACAAATTGCTGATAATTATCTTTCAGCATTGTAAATTCCATTTAAGTGTGAGACAAAGACATCAGAGCCATCAGTATTAAATCTTTCTTAGAAATTTGCCCACATTTCTGTTAAGATGCACCTGACCTGCATCTATTCACATATTTTTCTATTTTTGGGATCATTTCTAAAAGATCCCGCCTCTTTTACTGCTCATATATACAAATGGCTCACACATATTTCCAAATTATAATATCTTACAATTATAATTTTATATATTCATATAAAACTTTCTTTGCAGTGTTATGCTGTGGGGAAGCAGAAGATTTTACTATAATAATTGTATTATTTCAGGAGGATTAAGTTTCTTTGGATCATTACTCTACAGATAAATGGTCACCTGGCCATATTCATCTTCATATTATCCATTGTCCCTCCGTTTTAGTTATGTAGAGAGAGAAAAACATTAGATAGAAACGGGTTCTCTGTTTGATATTTGTTCTGATGGAGATTGAGATAGCAAATCCAATTAATTAGCACCCCTATAATTTCTGCATACTATAGAATTTTCATAGGAGCATTTTATGCCATGCACTAGAATTGTTAATTAGTAATTATTGGTTTGAAAAAAGAATTCTCTCCAATGAAACTTTTAATTTAAAGGTAATAAAATTGTGGAGTCACTGGTGCTCTTCTGTCTGTGAAAGATAAAACTGAGCTTTATCTTTGCAATTTAATGACAATTTAATTAATGACAATTAGTTGATTAATTAATGACTATTTTCATGACAATCTTGACTCTAAACAAGAAAAATATTATTAAAATCTCTTTAGCAATTCAAACACAGTTGGGGTTTGGAGGACGGAATTATAGATATTTTTTGACATGAAAACTATCCTAGAACTAATAGCTGCAAAGTAAAAATTTTCAACTACAGCTGCTATAAATGGGCATAATTGTAAATATCTGCTAAATGTAAATAATGTATTGGTATTAAGTCAGAAATGCGATAGGATTTCCTTGAGGGAAAACACTTTTAAAATAATGCTCTGGAATTCATTTATCCTTTTATTTCTAAATAAATTTAAAATATTAAATAAACTGTTAAAATACATACATACATACATACATACATACATACATACATACATTTTATTTCAAATTCTTTTTAGAAGACAACAAAAATTCTGTTGGATATTTGCCTATGGGTGTTACGTATTAGAATTCACATTATAAACTTTCGCTTGAACAGGGAAGTAGTTAGTTTGTTGTTTCAGTCTTAGTTTTTGTTTATTCTTTAAAAACAGTCTTCTTAAATGGTATCTGTGGACAAGCTGCCCTTAATTGTGCAGGGCAAATGATTGTATTTTATCTCATAATTTGGATTTTGGTCTGATTCTAGTACAACTCAGTAGGCCTGGTCAGTTTCTTTCATGAATTCAGTATTGGTATTTATAATCTTCGTTTATATATATTTCTTCTTTTTAAACACCCATCTCCCTCAGAGAGGGCCTCTGGGTAGTGTATAATATCTATTTATAAACAACACATGAAATTGACATTAGAGATAATATAAGATAAGATAACCTTTATTGTCATCTTTTCCTGTGGACACTCTGGCACACATTAAAAAATGAAATTCTGTTGCCTGCTCTCAAAAGCATATACACATATATATGCCTACGTGTTGTGACTCCGAGACTAGAACCTGATCAGTCAGCAGATGTGGGTTCGAGCGAGGAAGAAGATCTGGCACTGAAATTTGAGCCTGCATTATTAAGTGACTTGGAGGGGAGTCAAGTACAGGGAGAGGAGTGGGATTCGAGATATGAGCCTGATTTATTGGAAGATTCAGAGTCCACTGAATCTACTTCCCTAATTGCACCTCAGGTGTTAACTGTTAATCAGGAAAGTGTATCGAAGGATTCAAGCTGTGATGAAACTGCCGGATGCTGGCTGGATGCCAGAACTAGGAGAAGATTGAGACGTCAATCTCAATTAGAAAAGAGACGTCCAGCAAAGGATTAATTAATGAAACTGACACGCCCTTTCTTAGAGGATATAAGGGAGCGCACAACTTTGAAATATTTGCTGGAAACAAAGTGAATCTTGCCTTGGAAAGACTTGCGTCTGATTTACTGCGTTGTGAGTTACGAACTTTACAGAATTGCCGGACAGATACTAGGAGGATTGCCAAAGGACTGTGATAACAGAGCAATTGAATCTTCTGCCTCTGGTTTTGTTTACGTAAAGTATTTGAACTATATAACTTGAAGTTTCATCTGTGGATACAGGTGGGACAGAACACCTACGTATTCAAATATTAAAATTAATTTAAGATTATTTTTAAAATTATAATATAAAATTACATTCAGAACCTTCGATATACAATAACCAAGATTGTCAGACAGAAGTAGATGTTGCACATTGATCATGAAGCCAATATGATAATAAAACTTCTTATTTTCTGAAGCTATATGGTGCTGGAAAATCAATACCAATTCTATGGTAAGCTTAAAAGGAGGGGTTTGTCCTACCCCCCTGCTGATTATGGAGAATCTACTTAAAGGTAAACTCAGTTATTCTGTAGCAAACTTATAGGAAGGGCAGACATTTGAATGCCTAATGATTCATGTTCATATATATGTATCTCATTTCAGTTATGGTCCAGTAGCATCAAGGTTACGTTCACCTATCCAGAAGTATATTGAGGGCTTTCCCCCTATTTGCTTCACCAAATGAAAAGTATCTTTTGAGAACATTTATCTTCTCAGGGAATAGGATACCTTCAACGTTGGGAGCAACTGTCTCATTTGTCCAGTGTACAAAATGGCACTAAAAATAATGAAAAACAAGAGTTGCTCTTTCCAAAGCTACTTTCTAAATAGAGCTTTTAAAAAAAGAAATATGCTTGCACTGAGTCAGAGCTTGCAGATGGAGGAATCTGAAGCCCCTTGCATTGGCTGAAAATGTATTAATTTACTAGGGTGCCTGATTTATTCTTCTGTCATATCATTTGCAAATCCATGGGGTTTTGCAGTATCCAACTATGCAATGCAAATTGGCCTCAGATCTCTCCCTGCTAACTTGGAAGTGCCTTTCCTTCATAATATAGCAAGTAAAGCAGTTATCTTTGCACACAGATTACTTTTCAAAAGGGTATTTTATTGTGGCATGTAACCTCTACCATTTGCTTCTAGAACAATTTGACAGAGGCTTGCATCTAAGTAAACATTTTATTTACTTGTTTGTGTATATTAGCATTTATGTAATCATCCCTCTGCTTTGAAAAAGAACCCCTCTCAGTCTGGTTGAAGTGCAATTTGGTATGCATACAGTATTGCCTTAATGCAATCAACCTAATAAAACCCCTTGTTTACTGTCACTGCAATAGCAATAGATGCTTCTAAAATGGGCATTCTTGTCTGAAAATTTGATTTCACAACAAAATACGGCCCACTTATTAGTTAGGGAAACAAAGAACTGGCTTTTAGCTATAATAAGTGGCAATCCAAAACAAAAGTTTTCAAATTCCATTATCTTGCACAAAGATTAAAATAATTCTTTAAAACTAGATTTGTCATTTCATAACTGTCATCACATTTAATAATAAACACCAGCCAACAAGAAGTATCCTGCTACATGTTTTTTTCAGTTGTATTTGTAATACCACTTTAGAAGGCCAGATCCTGAAGATGAAACTCAAATACTTTGGCCACCTAATGAGAAGGAAGGACTCACTGGAGAAGAGCCCAATGCTGGGAAAGATTGAGGGCACTAGAAGAAGGGGCCGACAGAGAATGAGGTGGCTGGATGGAGTCACTGAAGCAGTTGGCGTGAGCTTAAATGGACTCCAGGAGATGGTAGAGGACAGGAAGGCCTGGAGGAATGTTGTCCAGGGGGTTGCGATGGGTCGGACACAACTTTACAACTAACAACAATAATTTGTTGGTTTTTCTATCAACATGTACAGTTAATAAGTCTAAAACATTCCACTTAACATTTGCTTACCGTTTCATGGAAACCAGAGATATTTGGCATATTCCTAATGGGTGTGTCATGTACTAATTAGGAGCCCCATAGTGATGGCCACATGAGAGCTTTTCAATAAAGAATTGTTCTCATTCTGTTGACCTACTTCTGTACACCCATGGTAACCCTCCAGCAATACAATTCCTAATCCATCTCAAGAGTCAGACGTTGCATCTTCATTTCTCATTCCAAAACCAACTTTTTGACATAAATCTCCTTTCTAAGCTTCCATTTGGGACAGCTGAGTTGCCATGTCTACTTTCTTCTAAGAGCAACTAAACTGCAGGTAATCCTCGACGTACGACGACTGTGAGCCCAACATTTCTGTTGCCAAGCAAGATATTTATTGAGTGAGTTTTGCCCCATTTTATGGTTTTTCTTGCCAGAGTTGCTAAGTGAATCGATGCAATTCTTACGTTAGTATCATGATTGTTAAGTGAGTCTGGCTTCTCCATTGACATTGCTTGTCAGAAGGTTGCATGAAGGAAATCATGTGACTTTGGGACACTGCAATCGTCATAAATATGCCAAGCATCTGAATTTTGATCACATGGGCATGAGGATGCTGCCATGGTCATTAAGTGTGAAAAACAGTCATAAGTCACTTTTGTCAGTGTCTCTGTAACTTTGTGTGATCACTGAATGAACTGTTGTAAGTCGAGGACTACCTGTGCCTTTTTTTGTATGTGTGCTTTTGAGTCAGTTTTGCCTCCTCTTGCAGTTTTCTTGGCAAGATATCAGATGTAGTTTGCCAACATCTTTCTAGGACTGAGAGAAAGGGATTGGATGAGGGGTAGGATTCAAATATCTTAACAACTGGTTCTGTAGGTGTGGCCTAATTTGTGGGTGTGGCTTGGTGGCCATGTGACTGGCTGGGCGTGGTTTGTATGTAAATTTTGTAAATATTGATGTAAATATTGATTTTTTTTAATTAAAAAGCAACTTTTACTCAAAATCAGGCAAAGCGGGCAGGCAGATTAAGTTGTTCACCGAATCACAGATTCACTCAGAGATCTACCTTTCTGCAATCTGCTGCCTGAGTCTGCACTGAAAAATAGAAACTTTAGTCCTAAGGAAGGTACAGCTCTGCTTTTAGATTAGCTAGAAATCCAACGATTTCCTGCTTTCTAGCTAATCTAAATCTCCTGGCACAGAAGAACAGCTGATAGTCGGGAGGGAAAAAGAGTAAAAATAGCAACCTAGCAGGCAAGTTTGATGGCGTGCATGCCAGGTAAGGAGTGAGTGGACAGGGAGGGGAGGGCCAGGGCCAGCCAGTAGTGCGATTTACCGGTTCTCTGAACTGGGCAGCATCATAACAACCGGTTCTATAGAACAGGTAGAATCCCACCCCTGGATTGACTCAAAGTCAGCCACCTGCCTTTTACCTAAGTTTGGACTGCAACTTAATCTCTTGGTTTCTAGCTGGCACCTTAACCACTATATATACCAGTTCAAAACTACTTCTTAAAAACTACCTAACCAAAATATAAATCTGTTTGGGATTCTAGTGATAATGTGCAAGCAAAGTACCACAAGTTGCAAAAGTAGTTTTTGACACACACCTTACAAGAAGGAAATTCATTCAGAGGGAGTTCAAATCGCCAAAGATCAAACGGTTACTTAATTATCAGTCTCTGTAGTAATAAATTGTTCTTCTCTTTCCCTGGGTATTGTTGCTAGTAGGAAGGGTTTTTTTTCTGGTTACAGAGATTTATTTATTCACAGTGATATATAGTGATTTTATTTGTTCAATAAAAAAACAATCTTGAAATGTCTTTAGCTGAAATCACTCATTTTGATTTTGCTGGATACCGTGTTACTGGATACCCTTTACTAAATTTGTTGAAAGGGCTAAAATGATATGTTGGTGATCTATATTTATATGTTGATATTTCTGGACAATGGTTTAATGAAATACTTTTTGAAAGAATGATCAAGGACAGACAAGCAATTTCTAGCAAAGCATCTGCCATTTGAACAGGAAATTCCAATTTGAATAGAAATATCAGGAAGCAGGAATTTAAGCAAGTATTCTATATTGTCTTCTACACTTTGCCCCAGAATTATTCACAAGTATCTTAGTCTTGGATTTTACAGTGTAATCTCTGGTGATGGGGAAGATCTAAATTAAATAATACATTTATCATTTCTTTAAGGCTTTGGGTTTAAGTCAAGGAAATATGTTTTTTCATGCAATGGGAAAAAAAAATCTTAATCCCTAATGTTTAGGCAGGAGTTAATTCTTTTCTGTTGGATCCATATCTCAGTGACCAAAAAGCACACCATGCTAAGTCTAGCAATTGCTGTCTCTTTGAGGATCGCTTAATTCATAATGTTCGTTTGAGCTCAAAGGTACCTTTGCCTTTCGACCTGTCAGTATTGCCACCCTTACACTACCCACTTTGAAGTGCTTCACTCAATTCATCATTTCATCCATTTATTTGTACTTTTGATGTGATTTTGTGGAACCAAGGGCTACGTCTTATGGCTGGGATTAGAGCCAGCCACAAATTGCTCTATGGCAGTTATGAAATCCAGTCCCAGATGATAATGTAACAATATTATAGGCATTTATCAACATAGAGATAATCCGATTACGTTATATAACTCAGGGTTTATGTAGGTTGATGAACATCGGAAATTTCTTTGCCCTCTACTTTCTGCTTCTTATTTCACTGTTTCTGATAATGCATTTTTCTCCCAAGACTTGATATATTTTTTTTCCCCCAAGGCATGCAAATATACAACTTTTTTATAATCTCATATATCATGCAATGTTATCATTATTCCTTGCTTATACCTTCAGAGCATGGTTGGTTTTGCCCACCAAAATGTTGGTTTTAAATCTGCACTAGGAAGATGAAAAAAAATGTAAGCTTTTATTTTTAAAAGAAGGACACTTAATCACGTGACTGCAATTTAACACATGCTTATTAGGCACGCAGAGTTTCAGTTTGGAAAGAGAAAAGGCAATTTTGGAGCATGAGTGAGCACTCATGTTGCCTCTGTTAGCAATTCATTACAAAAGTTTTAGGATTTAACGAGGTCTATTACAGTTATCCCAATTGCATATCCAAGGGAGGATACATGAAATAGACATGTCTAGCCTTAATTTCTTTTGTCATTATTCCTGTTAATTTTAGGCATCTTTTATCCACTTCGTGGACTCCAGGTATATTAGGACTACTGATCCCAGAATCCCCAGTATGGACATTGGGTACCAAAGCAAGTGGTGCCTTTCATTATAATTACTCTGGCAAGTGATTTCTTGTCATCTAGGTGGAATAATGATCTCCCACAGCACCTTTTTAGCTAACATCTATTTTCCTGTTGCTTATGATAAATTGTGAGCTTGCGTCCAACACAACAAGTGTTCTGTTTCCCTGTCTATTTTAGGTACAATTGATCTACTTTATTCAACAGCTACTTATGACTGCTGTGCCAGCATGTTTAAATTCTTTTGATAGGACTCCGGGTGTGAGGGACAAGGAAGACAGAATAATCACATGTTTTCAGATCCATAGGGAACTTCATATATTAAGCCACTTCTTTAAAAAACAACAGCAACAACAACAACTCTTTGAGTGTGTATCTCACCAGTCCTCTTGAAAAGGGCATTTAGCTTTTAAAGTTTAAAAAGAAGATCGTAATTGTATTGGGACTGTAGAAGTCGGTAGCCTGCAGAACACAGCACAGAAATGACGTCCTGCCTTTCAACCTGCCTCGTGTTTTGGGACAAAGTAATAGCTAATTGAATTTCTAGAACAAGTCTGGAAAGCAAGTGCATTTGCTGCAGTTTTAGCATACTTATGCAGAACTAAATTCCATTGAATTTGATGGGTGCTTTTGAGAAGTCATGAATAGGCTGCACATTAGCCAATTGATTTTAATCTGTTTGATTCACTGTCAGAAGAATGATTCAGACATAATGATAATTTGTTGAGAAGGCTGAAGAAATATTAGTTGGTTTTGCATATTTTCCAATAATGTGATACAAGTCCTTCATATCTGCTGGTGACTTTTAGTGGCTGGAATCGACTATTGTAATTCATGACAAGTTATATTGTACTTTGGAAGGGTTTTGTTTTATTGGAGATTGTTACCCATCTTCAACCTTTCAAATGGATGATGTGGGGGAAAATATATTATTCAAGGTTCAAGAGTTGGCTGTTAATTTATTGTGCAAGTCACTTAAATAAGTCCAGGCAGAAAGTCGAACCAGATCTCCAGGTGATTTCAACAGCGGGCTGATTATAGAAGTAGCATATTGATAACAAAAATATAGCAGCACTTATGCCCACTAATTTGGCTGACCCATATACAAATTATTTAACCCTAAGCACAAATATCTAACAGTGAAATAATAGGACTTCAAAATGCTGATGCTAAGCTACTATTTATTCCTTTAAACTAACTAAAACAATGTTTGCCATCACCTGTCTTTGGGCTGGTACATATCCAAAATCTCATAGGAATATTAATTTGTTTTTGTTTGTTGGTTTGTTTTCTTTATACAATGCCTTTCACATTTTTACAAATAACTCACACACCCAACAGACTTTCCTACTCTTATTTTTCCCCACAACAACAATTCTGTGAGGTGATTTGGGCTGAAAGAGAGTGACTGATCCAAAGTCACCCAGCAGGCTTTCGTGGCTAAGGCGGGACTTGAACTCACGGTCTCTTGCTTTCTAGCGTGGTGCCTTAACCATCAGACCAAACTGTCTCTGTTCTTAAAACCCAGTCAATTATAGCTGTTGATCAGGTTGGAAATTTTATATGAGATCTCATCTGCAGGAAATTACAATCCAGCTCATGGTGCATATTAGATAATTTGTTCATATCTCTGAATTGCCATCCTTTGAATTGTCCTCTGAATCATTGTTTCACCACTGCACAATTGTTTTGCTAGGTTTTTTTCCCTCCCTGAGATTAGAACAAAAGACAAATAATGTTTGGTTCCCAGGGCCTTTGGCAAGGCCTAGATGTACCTTTTCTGCTGTATTACCTACCCTGCTGACCTGGCTATCTTAAGTCTTTAAGACCTGGCTGTGTTACCAGACTTGGGACTACAAAAGACCCCGTGTTAGTGTGTCAGGCTACTTTGACAATATTTGTAATTGTTTGTATTTTATTTTAATTCTTGTCTTTGGAAAATGCTGGCTCCCTCGGCTAAGAAAAAGAGATTTACGCTGCCCCATAGAATCAGAAACCTTTATCCATATGTCCGTATAGGCATAGCCCTGTGGAGTCCTTGAGCCATATACTCCTCTGTTGCTATCTTTACAGGGGATGTCTCATAAAATTTATTTCATTCTGAAGAATACCTTGGCTGAACATACTGGCTTATTTGTCATTTCTTCTGTCTAGCTTTCATTTCTGATGTATCCTCCCATGTTGATCAATTTTATGCTGCTATTTGCCTACCTTGTGATTGAAGAAGAGTATTGATCTTGGTGATCATCACTATTTATTCTGCCTGTCAATCTCTCTCCCTCCCTATCTCTCTCTCTCTCTCTTCTCTATTTTTTATTATATATTATGCTTACCTTTTATTATGTCTATATATTTTAGGTCTATGTATGATATACATATTTGATGTATATTGTGTCTTCTGGTTATAAGGCTGTAACAAAGATTAATCTAATCTATCTGTCCAATTGAAAATAATACTTTAAAGCCAAACAGTAATTTGATAGGCAGAAGTGAATCTATGACTGGTACTTTTCTCTTATCTAAGCTGATGTCTGCTTTCAGTATAGCTGCTCCTAAGAGACAGTGCCAAAATGGCTATGTATGCTCACAACTTGGAGCCGTCTTTGTCCCAACCAGTTTTTGCTGCTGTTGTTATTGTTGTTGTTATTATTGTTATTATTGCCATTAATTAGATATAATTAGATTCTGCATTTATTTATATAACAGAAGGTGGCATACAAAATGCTCTCACCTATTTTCTCCACAAAAACCAGCCCATGAGTAGGTTGGGCAGAAAACATTTGTCTCAGTGTCTTCTAGTTTCTAGTCCAAGATTTTAACCACTACATCGAAGTGCTTTTGAGGTCAGTGGCTTGAGCAATGAAATCACTGGACTAGTGCGAAGAGCAGTGAGCCATTGAAGTCCAGCTGAAATAGAGGCCATGGAGGTGGTGGCTGAATCCCACCTTCACTTACATGATACTGGGGGACGGGGGGGAATCTAGTATATTCAGTAGATACAGCAATACAATGTTTATAGAGCTTCCAGAGTGCATTACTTCTATGATATGGCTGGTTCTCTATGTGGCATTCAAGGGTGATGTGAGCCAGTGACTCTTTCTAGCATAACATACCCAGGAGAATGAACAATTGGCTTTGGGTGTGGTATACTGAGTTGTTGCACAGTTTACAGTAGCTACAAGTTGATAGTGGTTAGATATCCCCCTTCATCACTTTCCAGGCTAGTTTAAGAAGGTTGTAGACTATGCATCTGCACCAGACCCCAGAAAGATGGAGGAACAGTCCATTCACAGTTGGCCAGTTGCAAAAACACCTTATCCTTTTTCTCCAACAACAAAATAAAGCCTATAATTGCTCTTCAGGCCTGGGTCCGCTACTAAATTATTACTGTTTGGCCTCAGTACTCTGCACCCAAAATAACCAAAAGCAGAATGGTTATAATCAGTCCATGGTACTGTATTGGCTAAGGTAGAATGGGCAAATCATTGAATAAATAACTGAACCTCAACAGCAAAGTATAGCAATGCATCATCTGCACAATGAGATTTGTATGAATTTGAGACAGGTTTCTTGGTAGTAAACTCAAGTTTGGATCACCTTTATATACCCCTATAGTTTGCATTAGTCATCCAGTTTCTTAAAAGTTTAATCCCTTGCAAAAGAAATTTCTTTTTTCTGACATTCTCCTGATGCCTTAGAATTTCTTCTGTGACAAACTTTTATTGTTGCAGGGTAGTGGAGGATGCTAATATTATTGCATGGTGATAGAAGGAACAGCAAACATTTTCCATCACCTTGAAATAATATCAGCATTCCCCATCACACTCCAACAATAAAATTAGCTTCCGTATCAATTATATATCTAGGGATTTAATTGAAGCATGGAAGTCAGAATAGCTGCAGACCATGGAGAGGCAATTGTACAATAAATGACAAGCTGCTTACACCCCCAGAAAATATAATGAGAACATGGAGGGGAAAAAAATGAAAGACTTTTTTTGCCCAATATCTAAAACAAAAGCAAAGTAGGGCCTAGAAATCTGAAGGTTTTCTGCTTCTGATTTAAACGGTTCTCATAAAATTCTGTGCAACTACATGAAGAGCTAAAAAAAACCAGGGGGTTGTTTTGGTTTTGCAATGCTTTTCAGGATCAGAAAAACTGAGAAGGAAAAGGCAGCTATGTCCAGCTTATGATATATGTTGCAATTTGCAACAAAGAGCTAAATGTTATCAAAGCCCTGCAGACTTTTCTTGTTTTAATCAGCGGTTTTCTTGATGCAGTCAAATCAGGCAGTGCCTTGTGTTAAACCTTCTATTCTCCTAGGTGATTGGACCCTAAGGTAAACCCTTCTCCTGCTAGCAGAATAATGCTGAGCTGTATGACATTCACTTGCCTTGTTGATTCCAAATGGAATGAGCAATTCCATTATGCCTGTCTTGGAAACCTTTCAAATGCAAAAGGTAATGGGTCTGATTCCACTGGGAATAATCATGCATGGGTTGGGCAGCACAGGACGCGGAAGCCTGTTGTCAGCGTTCCATCTAACAAACTCCAAACTAATAAACTCAGAGACCAGCATTTTCTCAAAGTTCCATTTTATTAGAGTTGTCATATTGGCACACTGGGAAAACCCAAATCTGAGAGTTCCGGGTTTTCCCTTGCCAAAAGAAAATAAAAAATCCCTCCCCTGCATCCACTAGTCCATCTCATGGTCCAATCAAACATCGTCCCAGCTGGAGACCTTCCTCCAGACAACCCTCTCCAGGTGCAGGGTAACATGGCCTTGACTTTCTGTGAAAGAATGTTGTTGAGTCTAATTGTTGTGGCTCGGAGGTTTGAGCCTGCTTTGCTAGAGGACGAAGACTTGGACGGTGAGGAACGGGAGGATTTGGCTCTCAGGTTTGAGCCTGCTTTGTTAGAGGATTTGGAATTGCCTTCCTCCCCAGGACTTTCCTCCTCAGCAGGACCTTCCTCCCTGATTGTGCCTCAGGTGTTTGCAGATAATCAGGAGAGCGTATCAGAGCCTCTGACTGAGGATCAAGCTGAGGTATGCTGGCTTGATGTGAGGCAACGGTGCAGGCAAAAGTGTAAGCTGCAATGTAGAAAGAAAGGACGAATCAGAGACTGAGATGAGGGACTGACACGCCCCACAGGGAATAAAAGTGGGTTTGTTCGCTCTGAGAACTTGTTCGGGACAACGTGTTAATTTGTGAGAGAAGCTTCAGAAGATTCTGTGTGTGGCGATAGCTTGTGATTTATGTTCTTGCTTTATTGTCGGACTTGGCAGACAGGTTGTGTGAGACTGCCAAGAACTTTCTCGGCTCAAGAAATTTAACCCTGTCAATACTGGACTTGTTTGCTTGTTTATATTCATTTGGAAATTTGGACTTCTCACCTCGTTTGCACAGGTGAGACATAACACTAATTTTCCACCTCTCTAAGAAATCCCCCCTCCCAAATTCCCAGGCACCAAATGTGGCAGCCTCGAAGCTTCCAAGGAAAATATGGCTTCCAAGGCTGACACCTGCAACACTATAGCTCTGTGCAATCCTCAAACCCACTTTTAAACCCCCAAAGCAGCCTTTTGACTTCAGCTGCTAAAAATTGCCATGTGGATTTACCACATTTAGGTGAGGGAAGTTGAACAAACTTAATCTAAGACATGAGTGTCAAACTTAATTGCATCAGTGACGTATTGTGGTGTATCATGACGATTTTTACCTTGTGGAGCCGGGATGGGCATGGGCTGTGTGTGATGCATCCGACCCACAGGCTGCCAGTTTGACACCCCTGAATTTTTCTGAGACCTTTGCCCAGCTGAACTTTAATAAAACACCTTTAACAAACGCCTTGGCTCAAGTCTCATGATTTAATTAGGGCAATCGCCGGAATCCTGACACCCTTTAGTAAAATGCTTCACTCATGAATGCGATCTGTTCCTTTTGCACCACCTCTGTATCCACCTCTGTATCCACTGGTTGTCTAAGTATGCTAAATGTTGGCGTCCAAAAGCTTGTTATAAAATGGAGTCAGACAAAGGCCAGTTTTTCTTCTCTTCTGTTGGTGCTCATTCAAGACCACCAACCCTTAAAGGATACTTGCAAGTTTGTGTTAGACCTCTCTGTTCTGTTTAGTCAATGCAATGCAAGGCTTGCAAGTTTGTTCTGTTTAGTCAATGTAGTGCAAAACTTCTTACTCATGTCCAACACAACTTTGTGGGAAGTTTATTTACACAGTTTATTTAGCAATCATTTGAGGTTTCAATGTCATTGAGAAAAGTATCTTACAACAGGTCCTCATACTTCTGACCATTGCAGTATTCCCATGGTCATGAGATCAAAATATGTGTACTTGGCAACTGGCATGCATTTATGATGGTTGCAGCATCTCTGGTCCTACTTGTGGTTATAAGGAGAGGATTATCTGAAAGGAACTTGGGCTGCTCTCCATTGTTGCAGTATGATCCTAGGGAAAGACATGTTCGGTTTAAGAACTGCAGACAGATGATTTTTGGCCTTTGAATTGAAAGCCTTATCAGCTTTAATAGCAAAAAAAGTGTTGCAGAATATTAGTGTTGAATATTAGGTAGAGTATGCAGAAAACTTTAATGCCGATATGTCAGGGAGGATAACTAAGTTCAAAACAAGTACTTGGGAACAAAATAATATGATTTACGAAGTCAGAGAGAAAGAAAATAAACAAGGTAAGCAGACACAATAAAGTTTCTTTGATGAGAAGAAGACATTATATTAACAAGTGTCAAGGCAAGGTTGATTTGAGCCTCAGTGGCGCAGTGTTTAGAGTGCAGTACTGCAGGCGACTTCTGCTGCCTGCCGGCTGCCTGCAATTTGGCATTTCGAATCTCACCAGGCTCAAGGTTGACCCATCCTTCCATCCTTCCGAGGTGGGTAAGATGAGGACCCAGATTGTTGGGGGCCAGATGCTGACTCTGTACATCGCTTAGACAGGGCTGTAAAGTACTATGAAGCGGTATATAAGTCTATTCAGTCAGCCAACTTTTCAAGAAAAGAGCAGGCTTGGATTTCTCTCTAGACAAATTCCAGTCCATTCCTCTGCAACAGAATCTTCTTCAATGAGATTTTGGGAATCTCTTTAGTTAAAACTTTAATAAATTAAACCACTGCCTTGAAGTATTGATAGCCACACAGCTCTGATTCTTCCCAGATTGCTCAGTTGGAATAACAGCCAACTGTCAGAAACAGTACATGAATAGAATTGGTGAATATGAAGATGTGATCTGTAATTGATATCTCATTATAGAATATTTATGATTTGTTAAAGGTAACAAATCATTTCTCTGAGAAATTACAAACTTTTTATATTGTAGTTGATTAATTAATTAATTAAAAAAGCAAGTAAAGCAAACTAACAAGAAAAATTTATATTTATTAATCTCCATTATTATTAGTATGCAATTCGCATGTTAACTTTACTAGCTTAATTATGGAAAGTAAGATTTTGCTGGGAGTTTAGAATACCTTGGTCATACTTATATAGAAATGAAGATTGCATATTTTCATAATGGAAATGTGGAAGTAACTGAATCCAACGTTTGAAAGATTAGAAAAGCTTGCTTCTCTGATTTAGCATTACACTGTTGGTCAAAATTCTTATATATAAATTCCATAATATAATTAGAAATGTGCCAGATGTGCTTACCTCAGTGCCTTCATTTAGTCCTTGGTACCTGTCCTATTTGTGCACTTCATCCCTGAAGTTTGGTGACAAGGTGTCAAGTGGGGGTAAAGTAGAAGTTTGGAACAGATATTTTTCATTTGATTTTTGCTGAGTTTGAAACCATCTGTTCCAAAATATATTTATCCTTTCTCCATTCATTTTGTATAGTTCTCGGTGCACCAAACATTAAACATAGCGCTTGTCCCTGCCTATTGCAAATACTGTATGCTCTTCTCCATACATTCTGTAAGTCATATTTAATTAGTACAGCTTTGGTTGTAGGAAGTGAATCTGCTTAGATCTCAAATAAATAGGAGAGTTAAAGGGTCTGTCTAGGTAGGAATGCCAAAGATTTGAGTGCTAAGCATAGTTTTGCAACTTAAAGAGAGAGAGGAAGAAACATAGCAGTTCAGTGTACAATTGCAAATAATGTACTATCATTGATTATAGCCCGATGCAGATTTTACATCCCTTGATAACTGGGATAAAGATATGCATCCATATCTATCACTAAAACAACAAATATTGTTACTAAAATCCCCTCCCCAATCAGTTTTGTTATCCCTCTCCCTCTTTGTGTAAACGCACACAAATATATGCAATATTCATTCTCAAAACACTTTGAAAAAATATGCCACTAGATAATGCAGGGAAATTGTGTGGAATGCAATGTACTGCTCCCAGCTGTCATTCCCCGTGGTGAGCGTTTGCTTGCTGCTTATTTGACCTAATGCTGCCAGGCAGGCACTGTGGCACCAGCAAGCTTGAAGTGAGCAGCTGAGCAGCACAAAGATGTTTGTGGCTGGAGTGCCTACTCCTGGGTTCACTACCTGCTACCTTGCACATTGGGACAGGAACTTTTCCTTTCGCTCTGTCCTTAAGGGATGGATTGGTAAAAGATAAGGCAATGAAACGCTCTGTTAACCCAAGATCTGTGTTTGTCTTATTGGGGCTTGGGTGCCAAATAGTAGTGAACAATTAGGGATCTGTTCTTTCTTTTGTTACATCTCTCACCAAATAATAGGACCAACCCAATGGGGTTTAAATCATAAAATCAGCTGCAAGGCCAAATCTCAACAGCAACCAAAGCTAAATAGTAGCAGCTCCATTTAATATGTAACTCAATAAAGTATGTGCGTCAAAATAGATGTGACCAACAGCAGGCTAAATGAAGGCAGTAGAAAGATATTTTTACCTTTGTATAAGAGGTTATTTTTTCAGGTACAATCTCATTAGCATAATTTGCTGGCAACAGCATAAATTGAAGAAGCATATTAATTAAGGATGCTGCAGCATTAATTGAATTAAAATGTATATTAGATTTATTTTTTTAAAAGTGTCCTGTTGAATTAATCTTTGTTCCCCTCCCCCATAAGACATTGACTTAGTGTTGACTGGACCAACGCAGGAATAAAACTGAAAAACTCATAGTCCGTGTTTGTACCAATTTAGCAGAGTAATCAAAAGCAATCTGTTTAATTTGTTCAGAGGAGTTGTGAAGTGTATTTAAAATAGGGATGTACTGAGTAAACAGCTAATCTATTAAGACTATAATTCCCAAACTGGCCCATAAAGCATACTGATATATACTTTCACTCTGAGAACTGCATAAAATATAAACAAAAAAATCCATCTTCTCTGAAAACTTTTGGATTTATTGCATGAAGCATTTAGCTGAGAGTATTGAAAAGCCACAGTCATGTTTTTCATTGTATGGCATTGATAAGTAAGTGTGATATTTAACATTTGCAAGAAGAAATAAGTATTTAAAATACTTCCTTGCTCCATTCCATAACAAAGCTATGTAGAAAAAGCTAGTTCTGCTCTTGGAGAAGGTACATGGAGACTGTTAGCAAAACATGAGCTCAATCTAAGAAGACAAGAAAACATGAAAAAGAAACTTATTGTGTCAAATATAATGGAATTAATCAAAATACACAGTCTTTAGGTTGTCTCATTATTTTGTCTTGGGTACAGTGTTTTATAATATTGTATCTCTTTTTAAAAAAAATCCTCAAAGAATGTTTTGCAATGATAAAAATTGGGTTCTAGTATGCCATTTTTTTAAAAAAAAATCCTTTTTTTATTCTTCTGTTAGCATAAAACTTCTACCTTCCTTTATTTCTGTAACACAAGTTAATTGTTGTACTTTTGTTCCAAAAGGAAGCAGCTCTGCTAAAATCGATAATTGCTGCAAGGTGTATGTACGGTATATGCCTAAAAATGCAACTTCAGAATTTTTTCAACATTTTTATAAAGGTACAGGACTGAAATGGAAAAACTGTTGGTTTAGTGTTTATCCAGATAGAAACCAAGAACGAACCTTTGTAGCCCAACAATATTAACCACAGGGAACTTTTACAAGGAAGTGAAAAGCACTACATTAATACACAAAATGTTGTACAATTTTAGAGGATTCAGCTATGTGTGAGCATAAGGAAACACTAATTTTTCACCTTGTGTACCTTACGCATGCATGCATACTACATTAGAGTTTCCTTGAATTAATTATTTTTGCCTAGCTTTTACTCTGTCAACAAATTTTAATGATTTATTTTTTTTCCTTTGCTATTTTTGTCTAGTTCTTACAAAGGACAAGTTTTAGGCATGACCAGGTTTTGCTTTTGAAATGCAAAACCTTCAGGGGATGGATTCCTGAGTTATTGAACGCAGCCTACCCAATGCAGTCCATTTGCTCAAGAGGAGGAGGAGGAGGGTCAATCATTAAAATATGGCGTTCAGTAATTTCATAGGTGTGATAGAAGGTTTCTGAATAGCTGAGCAAGTGCAGTGCTGGTGGCCCCTTTGCTTGGCCTCTAGGCGCAACAGAAAAACAACAACAGCCCAGTGATTTCAAACTTAACATTGCTTTGCTGCAGTGTAACCGATTGAATAGAAAAGTAAACCAAGACATGAATGTTAAACAGGTCATCAATCAGAACAGAGCTGGAAAGGACCTTGGGTGGTCTTCTAGACCAGCTCCTGCTCAGGCAGGAGACACTATATCATTTCAGATAGGTGATTCTTCTTAAAAACCTCCAGTGATGAAGCACCTACAACTTCTGAAGGCAAGCTGTTAATTGTCCTCACTGTTAAGAAGTTTCTCCTAAATTCCAGGTTGCTTCTCTCCTTGATTAGTTTCCCTCCATTGTTTCTTGTCCTGCTCTCTGGTGCATTGGAAAATAAATTGACCCCCCTTCTTCGTGGCAGCCTTTCAAATACTAGAATGCTTCTATCATGTTCCCCGTAGTCCTTTTTTAACTCTAGATTAAATAAATCCAAATCCTGCAACCATTCTTCATCTGTTTTTGTCTCTAGGCCTTTAATCCTCTTAGTTGCTCTTCTTTGCACTTTTCTCAAAGGCTCAACATCTTCTTTCTAATGTGGTGACCAACCCTGGATGCGGTATTCCAGATGTGACCTTACTAAGGCTTTTATCAAGTGGTACTAATACTTCATGTGATTTTGATTCTAGTGTACGCCTCTATTTATGCAAACTAATGAATTGGGGAAGATTTGGGTCCTGTACAATAATGTAAAAACACCCTGTTAATAACTTAAAAAGCATTTCTTTTGATGTATATGCTTTAATGCTCCCTAGTGAGAACTGTTGCACGAAAAGAGCTACAATCTGCCCGCTTGCCTGACTTTATAGCATGTACTAATATTCTCTTTCTGAACATTAAACATCCCCTAAATTTCCCTAGTAAGTGCTAGCATAACCCAGCACATATCTGAACCCAAAACTCCACTGAATGAAAGTTTAAGAGGCAATTTTCTCTTTTCTTCCCCACATAAATCTGTATAAATATATATATTTTTAATTAGATCCCTGTAGGCATTTCCAGTCACTCTCTTATTTTTGTTGTTGTTGTTGTGCTTGTCTTAATTGTCAGACAAAACATTTCTCTACCTCCACCATGTAGTCTGGAAAGAAAGATGAGAGAACTGCAGGCAAGGTGGGGAGAGGACAAAGGAAGTTTGAAGCTATTTGATTTTTTAATTATTGAATTTACAAAGCAAACTTTCCTGCTTTGGAAAAAAAAATCTACTTGAAAAATAGAGCAAAGAAGTGCACAAGCCCCCAGAGTTACTTTGAAGGAACTTCAACTCAAGAAGAAAAATGCAAAATGGAGAGAAATGCTGCTGCTGAATTCTAGAAAGGTCTTACAGGTAATCCTCAAGACACAAGAAATCATTTGATGTATGTTTGAAATTATGTTAGCCCCCTCTCCCTTCAATCTACATATGGCCCCATATAGCAGGGATGGGGAACGATGTCCCTTTTATGACTTGTGGATTTCAATTCCCAGAATTCCTGAGCCAGCCATTCTGGTTCAGGAATTCTGGGAGTTGAAGTCCATAAGTCGTAAAGGGGCCATTGTTCCCCATCTCTGCCATATGGCCTGCTATCACTCACCCTTCTGATCTACCACAGGATGACTGCAGCATCTTCCCGGTTCTATCCCGCCCCCCTCCGAAGTGGTATTCAGCAGGTTCTGAGCAGTTCTGGAGAACCGGTAGTGGAAATTTTGAGTAGTTCGGAGAAACGGCAAATCCCACCTCTGACTGGAGAATTTACAGTATCCTTCCCCTGCCACGCCCACCAAGCCACGCCCACAGAACCAGTAGTAAAAAAAATGGAATCCCATCACTGCCCCCCCCCCCATCGCCAGAACCCTGTAATACTTGGGCTTCCTCTCTACATGCCCGTCATTCCTCACATTTACCTTCTGAAGCTCTCCTGAGCACATGCTGTGGAAGAATATTTGTTGCGGAAATCATTGTCAGTTTTTGTGATTGGTATCTCATACTGGATGGTGGCTAGAATTGTAACTTTTACCCTGAAGCTGCTTCTGTCTGGTAAAATCTCTCTTTCTGTTGAGGTAGTTGGCTTCCATGACAGGTTTCCTGATTTTGCCTTATATGACGATATAAAATTCTGAAGGGAAAAATGATAGAAATTGGGTCTATTATATCCAGTGGGAATTTGGCTTAAGTTGATGGTAACGAAAGAAAAGCTTGGTAACGTTTGTGTATTTTACTTTTTAAGAATATTTTCTCCCATCATTGCAGACTGACCCTTTCTCTCATGGGAGTTTCACTTGAGAAAATTGCAGCTTGACACTGGTGTTGTTTGTTTGTTTGTTGAATTTATACTGGCAACTCAAGGAGGCTTACAGAATATAAAACCACATTTAAAACAATAAAAACTAACGAATAGAACCAAATAAATTAATATAGTACAATATAACAAAATCACCCCCCATCTCCCATCCACTCCTGCCCCGGCGACAGCAGATCACACAAGCCATTTAATGGGTTTAGATATGACAAGGACAATATGGCTGGCAAAATTCCTACTTGGCAAAGGCTGCTAATCATGTAATTCTGTCAACACAATACAACACAATATGATTCCCCTCAGACTTTTTGCCTCAACTGATTTTATTTTTTTAAATAATGGGATGGTGGCTGACTGAAAAGTGCCAGACTCATTTTAAAATTATTCTTATGAAAACATCTCTGGATCCAACACATGGGAGTCTATAAGAGTGAGTGGCTGTAATACATTAAAATGGAAATTCCTGAATGAACCTGAATTTCTCGTCGTGCTTGGTAATAAATAGTCTGAGATGTTATCTGTTTTCACCAAGTTCAGGAAACCTCTATTCTTTTCCATTGTTTTTCTCTGGAAGATTAAAGATTATGGATTTTAAAGGAAGATTAAACAAAGCAAAAGTAAAATAGAACAATAAAATAACAGGGGTGGGGGAGGACAACAAATGAAAATACTTCAATACGGTTAGTTGAAGTGATGTTAGATGTGACATGGAATTTGTTCTCCAAAAATCTTTATAAATTCTCTATATACCCATCCATTGCATATTTTCTAGATGTTAAAAAAATATTTGTTTTGATAAAAGGTTGTATTTAAATAGTCCTGGTAATACATTCATATTTTTGAGAACAGAATTTGTTTCTACTTGGTCACATCTGCAGCTGGCAATAATGGAAAATCTTAAGCATTACTGAGTACCCTTTTAAAAAAAGCATGGTGTAATTTCTGCCCATTAAATAAGTTGTTCCTCTCCACTGGGGAGATAATCCTGAATGGTGGTTTAAATTTGGACTTCGTTAGGTTTTTTTTAAAATGCATCCATTCACAAATTATTCTTCCCTATAGATAGCTTCTAATGGATATCTTTGGTAGGCAGTATGGTGCAGCAACAGTAAATGGAAATATTGATTTATTTCTTTTTGAGTTCATACAAATTCATGAAGGAAAGGGCTTAATGCATTGCTTTTAAATGGCAGACTGGAATCTTTAGGTAGAAAAATGTGATAGGTAGAAAAAAAAGATCAGTATAATTAATTGACATTTTGGGCATCTACTCAGGACTATGATAACTCTGGATTGAATTTCTCAGTTTCTGTACTCAGTTGTATAAAGTATAAAAAAAATTAAAATCATCATAATTAATTGACATGTTGGGCATCTATTCAGGCCCATGATAAATCGAGATTGAATTTATCAACTTCTGTGCTCAGTTGTTCTAATTTGCCAGTCCAGCTTTCCTCTCTAGCTTATATCCATTAAGTTTGCAGCTGCTGTATCCTATGCCAAGCTTCGCTGTCCAACCTATCTATTAATGTTCAGTCTCAACGAAGCTAGGAATTTACAGCGTGGTGAGCCCCTAATATGTTGATACTGCAACTCTCAGAATACACAATCAGCATTGTGAACAGAATTCCCACCAGAATGAAAAGGAGGCAAGGGGCTTCGTTTTCAGTTTAGCCTGGTTTGGTTTGTGTTCATCTTCCCTACAAGTAATTAGAAGTAGCTAGCAGTACTTCATCTCCAATCTCTTAGCAACCTTGCTGAGCTAGTAGACAGACTGATGGAGTACTGCACAAGACACTGAAGAACAAATACTGCTGGAACAGCCTTTGCTTATCCCATTCGGATGAGGCTGTCAGGAAAACAAAGGAAGCGATCATAGACTTGGCTACTGACAGAATCAAGTTTATTTCAATTTGTTTCCACATCGTGAGACAATCTATTAAGGGGGCGGGACAGTTGCCTTGACTAGCTGATCTGCCTTAGCGTATTGACTTAATGATATGAAAGACTCGTGAGATTCTTACCGTTGATGTTTTTACATTTTTCACTGAATGCATTATTTGATTATAATTTATTGATTTGGTCTTTTATTTCATACTTTCTTTTAATCCATTTTATCAGTCTCACACTTCTTTTTTTTTTTTTAAAAAAAGGTCTCTAACTCTGAATTCATTCAAATAAAATAGTTTGTTCATCCCATGCATTTTTGCATCAGTTTCTGACAATCAACTCTCTGATGTTCAAGAAGCACCTTCGCTCTGTGACAGCACATCTTTTAGGCTCTTTCAGTGTCTCCATCTGAAATGACACACGAGCGCTCCCCGTTATAGCAACTGCTATTCTTGGAAATGTCATTACGTTTTTAAGAGAGAAAAAAAAAAAACAGATGTTGAATTCTCCGCTATCATTTAAAGTTTGAACCCTTCTCGGTATTTCATCTAATTGAATTTAAAAACATTGGTGGATTCCTCCCTCCTCCCCTCCCCCTTAGAATGCTACTAGTGATTTTGGCATTGGATCAGATGGGCCACCTCCAGATTGACTATTCTGGGAGCTCCAGGAAAAGGATTGGGTTGTCTTTCTATCCCCTCAGTTCCCATTAGAGGTATGAGTGATGGCAAGCTGTTGTTGCATTGTAAATTGAAAATTGTACATCATTTATCCCAAATGTCCTCCTCCTTCCATAAATACTTTTCTTGTTATCTGTGATGGAATGTGTAGCCGGTTTTGGAAACACTGAGGAGGCAGTTAAGGGAGCAACGGAGGCATTACAAAGAGTTTCTCACATCCAGGGGTGGAGAAGGAATGAGAAATTATGCTAAGTACAAGTTGCATTGGAAGAATTACTTAGGTGGGCCTTCAACATTCTGTTACATTGCCCAATTAGCAATAATTCTTTCTTCCAGAGCTAGCAGTGGTTCTTGTTTCTGAGCTTGCCAGCCTCATAAAACTGGATATTATCTCAGGAGATTACAGGATCCACAGTTGTTTCGCTCAGCTCCGTGCCTCTCAAATGGGACTTTTGCAATTAATTTCCTCCAGTTTCCAAAGATAACTGATGCTAAGTCATCAGCCACATTGAAATACTGTAAGCAGTTAGAAATGGAAGGGGAAGACAGCTAACTCTGACATTAGAGAAGTCATAGAATATTTTGCCTGTGTTACCTGGATGCAAACTGAAATGTAACTGAAATGTAAAGGAAGCCTCTGTCAATCCCCCCCCCCCCCAAAAAAAGTATCATGTATACTGTACTTCAGGCAATGGAACAAAGGCCATTTGCCCTCTCTTCTGCAATTTCCTTGCTCCTTCTAAATCCTGTAGACTGTTTTCTACTCCAATAGAATAATAAGTAAGAATTTATTCTGAGTGAGAACTTATTGTCATGCTGATTTAAAAAGGAAGCAAGACTACCCCTTTCATTAATATTGATTGTTTCATATTTTATTGGAGGAAGGAAGTAATAGAAATGAAAGATTACGTCAGATTTCTACTAGCTGGGTTTTTATCTACTTACCAATTAGCTTGATCCCTTTGTCTACCCAGGTGTAAGTACTCTCTTGATTTCAGACTAATGTGAGGGTAGATGCCTGATAAATGCCAGTAGAAAATTCAGCATGAAGACCGTGGTTGCAAATAGACTAAACAAGTCCATCTACCTCCATATTGCTGCATCTCTTAATTAGTAGAAATTAGGAATTGATAATGGTAGTAGTGATTGGGTGAATAGTTTGATTAGGAAAATGGGTACAAAATTTAGGTATTTTGTTTTATATTTGGGGACATGGTTAATATCCTGTATCAATTAAGATTTGAACACTTCACACTTCACAGCCAATCATGAGATGCCCAGAAATTAGCCCTGGGAAGTACTGGTGCACTGCAGAAGATAATGCATTAAGACATCTTATCGGGAAGCAGGAATCCAGTGATCTGAAACAAGATTTTGGGATAAAGTTCAAAACCAGATGGTAAGGTACACCTAGTAAGCCCAAAAAGAGGTGATGGAAGGAAGAGGAAAGGTTAAGGTAAGGTTAAGGTAAAGGACTCAAGATAAGTCTTTTACCCTCTAATGGTTCTGTTCATGTTTGCTATGTTTATGTGGCCGGGGACCCCTAGATTTTTAACCCAGTCACTAGAATGAAAGAAGAGAGGTAGGACTTCCATCTTGTTCCCTGTTACTTTGTTTATGATATAATAATCTGTCTTGGGTATCTATTCAAACTTGCTCAGGTTTGTCTCAGTGAGAGATCTCTGTGTATGTAGGTGCATACATACTTAGAGGCGTTTGCACCTGTGCATTCCTGCAACCCCTAAACCAGAGGTGGTATTCAGCAGATTCTGACCAGTTCTGGAGAACCGGTAGCGGAAATTTTGAGATCCGGCAAATACCACTTCTGACTGGAGATTTTACAGTATCCTTCCCCTGCCAGCCCACCAAGCCATGCCCACAGAACCGGTAGTAAAACAGTTCGAATCCCACCACTGCCCTAAACCACCTCTCAACCATGAGATTTAGTGGGATTACTTAAATTAAAGATTAAAGATGATCTTGCTTCCTGGTTTTTCATATTTCACATGTTTATCTCCTTGGAACCATGCACTGTTTCTGGAACTGACCTAAAACAACGTTGACTTTGCTGAAACCAGTGAGGGATTAGGGGAGGGAAGCACAGAGAGTGGTTCAATTCATGCCATAGTCTATATAGTGGTGGTGACTATATTTTTGGCTCCTGAGAACGCAGCTTTTATGAACAAATCTCATGGCCTATTTTCGGGTTTATGTTCTTTGTTTGTTTGTTATGCTGTTGCCTTGTATAAAGCCATATCAAAATGAAGGGGATGTTTTTGGCCTTCACCTTGGAGGTTTGCCTTTTAAGAGGTAGAACATCGAGGAACATTGCCACCGCTGCCTAGAAAGCAACAATTGTTGAATTATTAGCAGCTAAATAATTGTTGATTTAATTTTCCCATTATGTAGCATTCACCTATCAGGCCTAGTGTTGAGATGTGAATTTACCTGGTTGGTTCTTGTGATAAGGCCCATGGATTGATTCATAGTCTTCCAAATGGAAAGACAGGACTGAAGAAGAAGACTTGCTTGATGCAGGGAATTCCATGACTGATCAAGAAAAAGATGTGACATTTTTTTCAGGCCATGAGCAGGCATTGGTAATTGGTGATTTTATACAATATCACAGGTGCCAAAGGATAAAAATTGTTAAAAGAATTGAATGGCCAAATTCTAATCCCAGATCTCAGCCATCTAGCTATCTCTATATTTTGGAGGTCAGTGGGCGCCATCTAGTGTTACTGGCACCACATTGTCAGTTTCACCTCATAGGAGAACTGGAAATGGTCCTTTCAGGCGCCATTAAAGAAAGGATATTGATTGTGGAGAACCTGAAATAGGTCCACCCACATACGGAAATATGATATTTGGAGCAGAATATATTATATTAAAGAACTTTTTTTCCACTTTGGAAAAATGAAAATGAAAATTACTTAAAAAGTATTACCATTGCCTTAGAGATATCTCAAATGCTCCAGAGGAACTGTGTAAAGGATTAGGGTTTCTATCCCTGAAGCAGACTGAAGTATGTTAATATAGCCTTGTTTATATAGTGTATGTTGGCTTAAAATTCCATGAATGTGAATGCTTGCATAGAACTTTTCACAATTTATGTGTAACATAGAAGTAGCAGAATTTCTATAACACATAAAAATGTGGGTTTCTTAGATGCAGGAAAAAGAAAATAATTCTACATGTTCCCCAAAAATAGAGATTAGGAAAAGTCCTGGAGGTCTGATAAGATCTTTAGTTTTATCATTAGTCCCATCTCGCTGTTGCCCAACCTCTCATCATGCATGACTTTATGAGTTCATTAGCCAGCTTGACTTACTCTAGCAATTTATTTTAAGATAAAGGAAAATAAATTCACTTTTCTGCCTCATCCTATTACAGTCAGCTTTACCATATTTCAGACAGTGGCATCATTGTTCCTAGGACAGTCCCCTATCTAAAGTATCTACCTAATCTATGTGGATATTCTCTGTTATAGGAATTGCTGTATAGAATTCTTCCTATTCTGTGCTCAGTTGCAAGCACTTAACAAAATATTTTAATGAATGTAATTGATAATCTCTGCACAAATGCTTATGACATTTTGCATTCTTCATCTTCCCTAATGTTTCTAGCTTTTGTGCAGGTATCAGCTCATTTAATTGGATACAGAAGGGGTGTAATCAAGATTGCTCTGTTTTCATTTCTTCAAATCTTGCTCCATGATTCTAGTGCTCTTGAATAAATGGTACTTACATACTCCTAGACCATGCTTAACCCTGTATAGATTTTTTTTCATGCATTTCTATCTGTGTGGAATGCAAAGGCACACTTTTCTGAAGGACACCAAAAAGGAACAAATTAGTAGAAGTTGTGGAAGTAGTGGTAGTATTTATATTTGGTATGCACTTATATAAGATGTGGGAAATGGGACCAGGATTTTTCCCCATGCATTTGTGTACAGGTGGTGAACAGTATATGAACTTTGGTCTCTCTTGTATGTAATAAATAAATCTGAGTCAATTTTACAGGGTTTCTTTAATTCTCATCTGAAAACTTCTCTTCTATGCAATTTTTCCTCTTAAAATATAGCTTCACCACAATATTTTGCATACGTTTCTTCTTATTAACAATATTGCAGCATTATTGTGCTGAACTGGTTTGTGGAAATAGGCACCATAGATAACCCATGAAATAAAGAACTGAGAGCGGATTAAACATACGGTGTTCAGTACATTTGTAGCAAATATGGTGCTGATGTTGAAATTATCATATAATCACAGATCCTCAGTACTTTTGATGTACACATAACTGAGCTTGCCTGAAATATTATCAGGGGAAAATGGCTGTTTTATGTTTCTGTGTTGTGATATTTCCAGTTTAGCGTGTTCCTAGATATGTTCAGCTTATAGCTTCTCATGCAAAGAAGGATAGGATGCTTTTCGAATTCACATATACAGAACTCCAAACTATGCAACATCCCTTTAGGGGGGGAAAAAACCGATGCAGAAGTTTATTCTCAACAGATGGGGAGACAGTAGGAATCATAGTGTGCATAGGCATCATTGGAGGATGGAGAGTAATGTTCTATTAAGATAAGTGTAATTAGAGAGATTCATCAGCCTGCACTGCTCACTTATTGTGAGATCAGTGGGAGCAACAGATATGTAGCTTAAATACTCATAAGGAGCTTTGTCAATCTAGGCTTGAGTTAAGATACTTTTAAGACTTTGTCTAGTGCAAAATGAAGCTTATGGAGCCAGACTCTCATTAACGATAAGTGTTGTCCTAGGGAATGCCTGGAGACAACTCGAGTTTTTAAGAAAGCGGGCAGGAGCTGATATTTCATGATTTGTTTCTAGAAAGTGGATATTCCAGTTCTTGCAATGCCTGCTGTTCAAATAAACCTTCCTTAGAAATGATATAACCGTTAAACATTGCATGGATTTTGCAAAAAAAAAAAAGCAGCATCTTTTCAATAGCAGCTAGTGACTAGAGAATGGATGTATCTGACTTAATCTATTTTGATAATCAAAGAACAGAAGTTCTTATTTTGTACTAAGCCATTCAGCAGCAGGTTCGTGGAGAAGTTAAAATTTGGACCCTGCATAATAATTCAACATCTCTGAGCTTTTGGTCAGAACAGTGTAATTTAAAGCTGTACAAATCCATGCAAGTTAGTAGAGTTTATTCAACAATTTAGTAACACATTATTCCTGCATACGTAAAAGGGTGTTTTTCCACGAGAACTGAACTGACATTTCATATCTAATACATGACTATGGGTATATCAGATTTTAATGAGTATTTTTCTTCTTCCTCAAAGCTTGCAATTGCTGTGTTTACCAGGGGCCATGGAGTGCATCTAACTTTTCCCAACCTCACCGGATGGAAGAAAGAAACTATTAGCGATAGGTGTTTTTTTTAATTAACCAGACTTTATGCCATCAAAGGCTTCATAGGAAATAACGGCATCTCCAGAAACCAACTGGCTACCAGTGCAGCATATTCACGGGGCATAGTGTGGTATTCCTTTCACTTCCCATACTGCCATATTCTGGATCAGCTGTAGCTTCTGGGCAGTCCTAAAGGTCAGCCTACATTGAGGCCCAAGTTGCTTTTGCTGATTTTTATGATTTCATTAATATTTGAACTAAATAATTGTTTGATGAAGTGGGAGGATATAAAAGGCTAGGAAAAAGCCAGATCAGAGATTATATCCATCAATAAGACAAAGATTTTGAAGGTTTTATCTTAGGAATCGCATGTAGGGAATTTATTGTCACTGATAATGGAAATTCATACTGACATCTACTTTCAAACAGACTGAAAAATGATATACCCTTAGCGTTGGCAGTTGGCAAGTTACAGTATATAACTACGAATGCTTAATGTGTTACTTAAATTATGGACTCATAGATATGGAATAGTGACCAAAAAAGCAGAAGTGCAATATATTCTAATAAAGTATGCAAACTGTGTATCAACGCTGATTACCTAATTCAGAGGAAAGATTTTATGAGATCAATTATGTATTTATTTATTTTGTTTGTTTAAACTATTCATTGGAAAGCACAAGAATATTAGGGAGAAATCTGTAGTAGCAGTGAGTGAAGAAGTTTAGGGATTGAATTACACATACAATAATGGGTTCCAGCCTTTCTATCCTCAAATTATAACTCTTCAGATTGTAGGCGATGGATTGTGTTTTTCAACAAACTTTAAAAGTTCCCAGAGTTCACTTCATGTAATCTCTCTCTCTCTCTCTCTCCCCCTCCCTCCCTCCCCCCTCCCCCTCCCCCCCTTGTATTATTTTATTTTATTTCATTTCATTTTTTGCATTTCTGAACTGCCCATCTTTCTCAAAGAGGGACTCTGGATGGTATGCAATAAAATGTCGGAATATAAAAAGTGTGTCTCTGTGTATCTTTCTGTGTGTATATATATTAAAATGTTAAAAATTAAAATGTTTAAAATTAACTTTTAGAAAGAGACAAGAATAATCATAAAAAGGAGTCTTTTGGGGTACCAACCAGCCCCACAGCTATGTGCTCCTCTGGGCTACAGAGCCCCATTTTAACCCCTTTTTGAAAATTAACTTACCTCTGGGAGTAAGAATATTCCACAGAGTGGCGGCCATGGCAGAGAAGGTTCTCTTTCTAGACCCTGTCAGTTGGAGTTTTTTACCTGATGGGATCTGCAACATACCTTCCCTGCCTGACTGGATGGGATGGGCCAATGTAATAGGACAAAGTCGGTTGTGCAGGCAGTCTGACCCTGTGCCATGTAAGGCTTTATAGATCACAACCAAACTCTTGGATTAGAACCGGAAGCAAGCTAACCAGAGGTGGCATTCAGCAGTTTCTGACCAGTTCTGGCAAACTGGTAGTGGAAATTTTGAGTAGTTCGGACAACCGGCAAATAACACTTCTGACTGGCCCCACCCCCATCTATTCTCTGCCTCCCGAGTCCCAGCTGATCGGCTGGGTCTTCTTTTGTTGCCCTGAACAGGGGAACGGAGCTGGAAAGCAGGCTAGTGGGGTGGGGAGGGAATGGGATTTTGCAGTAACCTTCCCCTGCCATACCCACCAAGCCACACCACGCGACACTCACAGAACCTGTAGTAAAAATGTTTGAATCCCACCACTGAAGCCAACACCTATACAGTTTGAGGAGTGGAGGTGTTACACGTGACTTTTTTTGGGCACCTAATATAGCTCCTGTGGCCATTCTTTCAGATACTTACGTGTTTTATACCTTTTAAAAAAGCATTGGCAGACATGTATTTTATAAAGCTTTGCTGGCTTCATCATTTCTCATTTGTCCAGCCTCCCTGGAGAGATGCAAATGTCTCTCCAATATTTTTTCTAGAGGGAAAAACTGGTTCCCCTATTCTGAAAAATGTAGTAGAGAGTTGAGTTCTAATCTGTCTTTTTGTTTCTTATAGGCTACTTTTTTATGTACAGTTTACATTATACCCTTTATTACTGATGCTGTTGAGATTTCATCCTACTTGTTTCGGCATACAAATCAGCCCAACCTGGAATGCCTGGCTGTATAACAAACTCCATGCCATTTCCCCCCCACAACAGCCTTCGCCATCTTGGAATATAAAATTTCATTCTGTTCAAGTGAGGTTCGTATGCAACAAACTAGCTGCTCAAAGACAGCTGCTTGGCCGGCATATGCTCAGATCCTTTTTCTTTTTGAAAAACCCTCTTTTCCTCAGAAAGGAATTGTAGTTTGATTTGACTTGATTTAAGAGTAACATGTATAGATGTGAAAGAGTTTACGTCCATAGTGCTCCTTCTGCATCACTTGATAGAGGAAAAAGGAAAAGGCAATTCTCACTTTTTCTTTTTTTTTTTTCCCCTGATGCTTTTCCCCACACCTGCTCTGTCACGATAGGCAACACAATGTCCACAAACTTCAGGGTGTTTGTGTCACCCACAAATACAGAGTCTGTGCACTTCAAAAATTAAAATTAAAAAGTGACTGACTGACAGCTCATGGGACATTAAAAGTGAATAGAGCCATGAAATGAAACAAATATTTGCATATACAACCTTTTGATATCTCGTAAATACTTTGATAATCCCAAATCATTTCTGCAAAGAGAATTATCAGGTGGCCAGTAGTTTTAAAGAATGATTTTAAATAAATTTAATTGCTTTTAACAATTCCGTATTAAAGAACATGTGTTCATGGGCCCATATATTTCTAAATAGGTTGTTTGTATTCTGTTGCTTTTCTAATAGAAATTGTGTTTTTCTTTTAAATTGTGTGTCTGAAGATAATACTCATGTTTTCTTTGAAAATGCTTTTTTTTTTCAACCATCTGGCTTCTATGTCTGTGATTTTTCTGTCAGGAATTTAGCATATAACAACCCTGCATGTATTAATAGAGTTGATTTTAAAACTTGAGTCTGCTGACACCTTGGCTTAATGCACCCTTCTAAATCACTTTTTTATGCCTCTATAATTGGTAGCCAGGATAGACCTTATTTTTCCTATTTAATTTGTCTAGGGATTTTCTCTGAGATTGGTAAATTCTAGGAACATGTTTTTGTATATGGAAGAATTTAATTTGTTTGCTGGCTAGAAACATACAAGCTGGGAAAAACTGGACATTCTCATATCTGCAATTAATTAGCACCACCAAGTCATGGATGGGCTGAGATTTTAGAAGAACATATGAAGTTTTAGTCTCATTGTGCCCATCCATAGAAACAATGTTGATATGGTTCCTATAACAGTCTTATAAATCAGTCATCTTAATTGAACTTTGATGCTATTTACAGGCAGGCAATAAGAAAAACAAAAATTAAAAGCAAGACTGAGAAAGAATTACATTCAATGATGTGCGTACACTCACACAACTGGTAGGACACCCTTCAATCTGATCAGTGGTCCTCTCATTCTTGACAAAAGAAGTAGCTATAGGATTAAGGAAGATCTGATCTGTTCAGAGTACCTATTCCACTAGAGGAAGATCACTATGTGGTTGTGGTTTAGTTCTCAGCTGTAATTCTAGCAACTATGGAAGTTCCAAAGAAGTGTTGGAAAAGCATTTATTTTTCCTCCCTCAGTGGGAAAAGGGAAACAAACACTCATTTTAGATTTATGCAGACAGTCTCCGTTTTCTCTTTCAAATAGGCTTCAGACATTTGGTAATGTGGTTCGCTCTCAGTTAAACATTAATTATTTTAATTTGAGGATTTCTGGCCTACAGCTCTTTTAGCTTTTACAAACAACCAAATATTAAAGTCCTAGTTGCACAGTGATTGTATCTTTTTAAGCTCTACTTTCTGGAGAACTGAACACCACTATTTTTTTGAAAGTACCACAGGAGACAATCATTCCCATCCCTTCTAGAGCTTTTTAAAAATTCTTTTTCTTCCTATGGGACAATTTCTGTAAATTAGCCAGTTGGTGCTGGTAGAAGGTAGAATTCTTTGAAGCCCACACTAAAAGCATCCTCTTATTAGAGAATACAGTGCTGAAATAATACTCCTTGGACACACCAAAAAGCTTTCCTTGTGCCTGAAATTGCTATAGAAATGACAGTATGGGAATGGAAAAATGGAAGTGGATGAAGGCAGCTGTAATACAAAAAGAATTATAGGCGTCCCAATTTTGATCCTGCTTCTTTGTGGAGAAAGATTTCTGTTCTCATCCAGCATTCCTTTAGTGTGGGTAGGGAATCTGATAATATCGGAGGAATCTGATAATTAATGGCTGCCATGTTCCCTGAAAGGAGAAAATGTAGGGGAAAGGTCTCAGTAAGAGATTATTCTTTTTAAAAAAAACATATATTTCAATATTCTTTGTAAGATAATTCTTTAACATAGAATCATGGAATTCTATTTATCAACATCCAGTGGCATCTAGTGGATGATAGCTTCTAATTCTTTAAGAGAAGGGTTTATCGAACCTTCTCAACACCTTGATTCCAGATCCCCCACCATTTCAGCACTCACTTCAGAATTCACTTCAGCAATTCAGGATTTGATACTGCTATGCTAAAGATGGTGTCTGCTTTTGTTCATAAAGCAGCCATGTGAAGTAGAAGTGAACGAGGAGAAAATAAATGATCATAGTCAACTTTGCAGCTGATTTGTCCTTTGGACTTCTTGATTTCTCTCTGCCATTTTACCTCATCTTAGTTCACACACAGATTGATGTAATAGTCATTAGTAATAGACTAATAGGGATACAATCAAGATCAAGGGAAGTACTAATACCACTCTATAAAGCCTTAGTAAGACCACACCTTGAGTACTGCATCCAGTTTTGTTAACCACATTATAAAAAAGATGTTGAGACTCTAGAAAAAGTACAGAGAAGAGCAACCAGGATGATTAGGGGACTGGAGGCTAAAACATACAACAAACAGTTGCAGGAACTGAGCTTGGCTAGTCTAGTAAAGAGAAGGACCAGGGGAGACATGATAGCAGTCTTCCAATATTTGAGGGGCTGCCACAGGAAGGAAGGGTCAAGCTATTTTCTAAAGCGCCTGTAGGCCAGACAAGGAACAATGGATGGAAACTGGACAAGGAGAGATTTGACCTGGAAATAAGGAGAAATTTTGTGACAGTGAGAACAATTAACCAATGGAACAGCTTGCCCTTGGAAGCTGTGGGAGCGCCATCACTTGAGATTTTCAAGAAGAGATTGGACTGTCATTTGTCAGAAATGGTGTAGGGTCTCCCGCTTGGGCGGGGGTTGGACTAGACGACCTACATGGTCCATTCCAACTCTGATTATCTGCTATCTGTTGTCCTCATTTAGCAACCATAACTGGAAGCAACCACTTTGATGCTAAGCAAAGCAATCTCTAAGTGAAACTACAGATGTGCTTTATTATCTTACTTCAGCTTTCTTTTGCTTTACAGACCCGCAAAGATCATATATCTGAGGATTAGTCATAGTTACTTTTCATCATAGCTGTGATCAGTCACTAAATGAGACAGTCACTAAAGTACCAGTACAACAAATATGTGAGCTACATTTCTCACCTTAGGAGAAAAAAGGCAAGAATGTCTAATACCTGAAAGTTTATTATGATTGGCTCCTAGTGGGTGGGAACATTTGTATTATTTTGTAAATTATAGGCCAAGAAAACTTCATTCGTGGCTTGTCTGGAATTCTTTAAACATTAAAGTATATTTGAAAGCAAGAATATTAATAGCCATTATTAGTTGGATTTTGACCTAGACTCAATCCATCAGCCAATCCTAGAGCATGAAAGGGCCTTGTCTAAGATGTCAGATCTATTGTTTCACATTTGTGAAATGTCAGGCTAGCAAGTTGAAGGTATTAATATTTATATGCCTGATTTTCAGATCATAGTTTTAGTCCCCAGAACATGAGAAACAACATCTTTGCTAATTGGCTTTCATGCAATTGGGTCGGAAGAGTGTTATGCTTTAGGGAGAAAAGCAAGTCTAATCAGTCTCTTTTACAGTGCTGTGTGTATAAGACTCCAAGAGGCATTCACAGAAACTATGCTTAATTACAATTAAAAATAGAAGCAGTACCAACTGATTAATAAGTGAATGCCTGTAGCCCCACTTTTTTTGACATGAACAGCACAACGTTAGCATTTGCTACTGGAGAGGAAAATGCTTTATTCTTCATTAAATTTGTTTGCAGCATGCAAGAGCGATTTTTGGTTTTGTGTTTGCCACAGATTGTTCAGGAAACAAAAGTCACTATGGTAGCTATATGGAAGATTTGAAAGATACGTGATTCCACTCTTCGTCCTTTCCCTTCCAGTATGAATTTCATGGTAAGAAATGGCACTTTGTATGGGGCATTACTCATAAAAGCCAGAATATCTAATAGGAGCTCCAACTATGCAATCCAAAAGCATGCCTTTGCAAATATACAGTGTGCAATGAGAAATATAGGATATTCTGGAAAAGCCTTTTTCATTTGTTGTTTTCCATGTGTGTAAAGACGACATTTCCTGGAAATCCCAGGCTGCAAGCCAATTACATAATTGAGAAGTTATTCTGAAACATGTATTACCAGAACATCAGGGTAGAAACAAGTTTTGAAAACAAAAGTGAGTTGTAGAAAGTTTTTGGATAAGAAGGATTAGTTTTGCTGCTAGTTTGCAGAGAAGACACACACACACACACAGAGAGAGATAATTTGAATATAACATTCCATGTTTTAAATCTTTGCTGCAATGAACCTTTTAGGCAAATAGTGTAAGATTATTTTTACATCTGAATTAGCTTCATGGGATACAGTCTAATTCTGGAATATCAAATGGATTCAAAACACTTTACTGAAATAAATCAAAATACCTGATATTATATGCTTAATTCTTTGTTTTTCAAAAGTGAGGAAAATTACAACATGACTGATGCCCTTCATCCATATATGAAATATAAATACATACAAAAATAACAGGATTAGTTAAACTGGAGAATTTAAGACATAAAGGAAGTGGCAAGGAAGTTTTATATGTTAAGCACGTTATCATTAATACATTGCAAAAGTTGAGCTGAGTGACTACAGAAATCAAATAAATAAACTTCTGATTTGGATGTGAAGAAAGAAATCAGCTGAGACTGAAAAGATATGGAACATTGAGTAGCTTTCAAATTTCAGGCTTTTCAAATATTTTATACTTTAAGGAAGCATGCATAATACTCCCTTAGTTTTCTCCAATCATGACTGAGATAGGTTGGGCTGAGAAAATATCTGGCTCAAACTTATCAGGTGAATTTCATAAACTAAGATGTGGTCTTCCCACATCTGTTTCAGAGCTTGAGTAATTAGAACTGGAATGTTTTCTTGTGTACTGACCATTAATGAGTTATAACTAATAAGCAGAAATCTATGAAGTTGGAAAAGTTGACTCAGTTGGGAGGAACTAATGAAGTTACTTTTATATAAAGCACATATGATAATCTATCCTGACCTGTGGATCTTGTTTCTCAGTTGATTGGCAAACACCTTATAAAAAAATCCTCAATGTGCATAAAGTTATAGAAATGACATGTGGCATATCCATATCAAACTGCATCAAATAGCATATTCTGGCAAGCTATGCTATAGCTGATTTATAAAATTATGCATTAAAGATCAGAACATCATGTTTTATTTTTATAGAGCTTAAAATTACTAGCACTCCAGAATACTTTTCTAAAAAGAAAGATAATTTTTTACCTCCGGGCTCACTATGTAAGCTGGATGACAGAAGAGGAATGATAAGAGAACATCCTAGAAAGGGTATGTGAAAGCAAAAAAGAGTCAGAGGTTCACAAGATGAAATTTTTTTTTATAGTATATAGACAGTAATGAACTATGAAATACCTGAATTTTTCATGCCACAAACACGGATGTAAAAGATTTCTAAGTGTGAGAAGAGGTTAGAGCATATGACTGAAGAAAATGCTGAAGATAATTAGCAGATTAGATCACATGTGAATATAGCCAATAAGAAGCTGCATAAGGAGAAATTAGATAGGGATGACATTATACTCCCATACTACCACCTCTTATAATACTAGACAACACAGTATCAACAGTAGAGACCTTCAAATTTCTAGGTTCTACTATATCACATCACCTAAAATGGACACCTAACATCAAAAACGTCATCAAAAAAGCACAACAAAGAATGTTCTTTCTGCGCCAACTCAGAAACTGAGATAGGAGACCATGCCAGCTACTGAAGTCACTGTTTGTGCAATCATCCAGTTTATCACCATATGAGTATTCCTAGGATCTGGCAACATACCTTTTGCTGTATCATAGATTCCAAAATAAGCAGCTCTATAGATGATTATGCCCTGGACAGAGACATTGAAGCCTCGATATAAGCCACGCAGGCCATCAGACCTGAAGATTTTGATGAGGCAATTTCCCAGCCCTGTGAATTCCCTGTCAGCACCAGATTTTCCAACATCAGCTGCCAAGCAGGTTCTCACGAAATCCAAAGGATAGACAAAGCAGAGGGTGGTAGCTCCAGCTGCACCAACCGAGGCCAGGTTACCAGCAAAATATCTCCAGAACTGTGTGTGCTTGTCTACTCCTAAAAACACTTGCTTATACTTATCCTTGAAGGCAAAGTTGAGTGCCTGAGTTGGGAAGTATCTCATAACATTGGCTAAATTTCCACGCCAGAAGGACAATATTCCTTGCTCTTTGGGAATGCGGACAACACAATCAATGATTCCTTTGTATTGTTGATCAACAGCAATTTGTTTACTTGCACGTTGCACCTGAAGCAAGAGCTTGATCCGCTCGATGGGAGCCACTGCCGTTTTGCTGATGGCCACAGAGACGACACTCACAAGGAAGTCCTTGGCGAAGGAGATGGCCTGCTCTGGCATGGCCACAGTAGTAGATCGGAGCCGCCGGGTGGTACCGAAGGGAGGGGCTGGGAAACGGGATGCTCTGTAGTTGCAGCCGCAGCGCAAGACAGTGAAAGAAGCTCAAGAAGCTGCTGATACAGTTCTACAGAGAAATTATTGAGTCTATCATCTGTACCTCTATAACTGTCTGGTTTGGTTCTGCAACCCAACAGGACAGACACAGACTTCAGAGGATAATTAGGACTGCAGAAAAAAAATGCCATCACTGCTAAACAAATAATTCCCTCAACACTGTCCAACTATTTACAAAGTCTGCACTACTATTATTATTAATTTTCTCACCACTCCTTATCCCCTCCTACTTGTGACTGTATGCCTGTAACTTTGTCGCTTGTATCCTTACAATTTATATGGATTGTTTGCTAGTATGATTTGATTGCTTATTGTACCCTATGACTATTATTAAGTGTTGTACCTTATGATTCTTGACTCTTGACAAATGCATCTTTTATGTATATAGAGAACATTTGCACCAAGACAAATTCCTTGTCAGCAGCAATGGCACGTAGGCAACCAGGGCTTTCAGAGCCTCACTCACCTAGGGAGATCAGATGGTAGAAGGCTGGCTGGCTGGCTGGGTGGATGGGTGGATGGATAGATGGCTGGCTGGCTGCTGCTGCTGCTGCTGCTGCTGCTGCTGCTGCTGCTGCTGCTGCTGGAAGCGATGGCAGTGGGCAGGAAAATATGGGAAGTTGTTGTGACTGGAAGGTTTGAGCCTGCTGTGAGTTTTGAGTCTGATGTATCAGAAGACACAGGTTTGAGTGATGAGGAAGGTTTGGCATTGGAATTGGAGCCTGCTCTAATGAGAGATGCAGACGTGAGCCAGGAGGATGAGGGAGTGTCGGAAACGCCATCCTCTTCTGAACCTTCCACATCAATCATGCCTCAGGTGCCAGCAGCTGGCCCCCAGAACTTACCAGAGTCCTTGAGTGATGACGAATGTTGGCTTGATGCAAGGACTAGACGCAGGTTGAGACGTCAAGCACAATTTGAAAAGAAACGTCAAGTCAGAGACTAATTAGAGAGACTGACATGCCCTTCAAGAAATATAAGGAGGCGTGTTAGTTAACAGCCCTTGTCCGGATCAACTTGTTAATTACCTCGTAGCGTGGAAGACCTCTTCTGTTTGCCCTTTTGACTCTGAATCATCCAGTGATTCATTATTTTGGTTCAAAGACAGTTTCTAGGAGAGCTGCCAACGACATTTACAGAGAGGGGTTAACTCTGTGGTGTCTGAAATTCATTCGTTCGTGTTTGTTGCTGTGCGACATTTGGACTCTCATTTGTGGTTACAGGTGAAACATAACAGGAAGTGATGTAGCGCACATGCGCTATAAGGAGGGGCGGGCCGGGGCGGGCGGGGGGAGAATGCCATTAGTGATTGTCGTGCATGTGCGTGATGTTGCACATGCACAATAAGGATTGACTCGGCAGGAAACGGAGGAGCGGGTGGAGAGGGGTGAGACTAGCCAGGGGCCCGTTTTTACCAGTTCTCCAAATTACTGGGAACTGTAACAACCAGTTCTATGGAACCGGGCCGAACCAGTAGAATCCCACTTCTGTGTTCAGAATGCTAGGAACACTTTATTTCAGGTGTAATCTGATGTCTTCCAGCTATTCTGGACTGCAATAAGATTCATAGATCTTTTTCATTGCAAGTGCCGATCAGGATTATGGGATTTGTGCTGCAAAACATTTGGAAGGGGGAAGCTTGCCCTTTCCTTGACTATTTCACAAGCACCCTCCAAAAATATGGGTTTCTCAACTTTCATTATCACAGCTCTTAATTGGGGATTATAGGAGTTGGATCCAAACATTCCAGAGAAGGTTATGTATTGGCTTCCCTAGATTTAATGAAACCTCCGAGATCATGAATATTTTTTTTTGAGAGAGAGAAAAAGACAATAAGAAAGATCATTGGTAAAAGCATGCAGGAAAGGAACCGTTTTGACTGAAATTTTTACAAATACCATATTTTGGCTTTCATTCCAGCCTTTTGATGTGAAAAAGGAAAAGAAAACCCTGCTTCTTTTCCCAGAATTTTTTTTAATGAGTTTCTTTTTAAAATCACGTACAGGATAGAATTATTTTAATACGTTAGGAGGAAATACTTAAACTCCCTTTTCATTTAGCAATGAACAAAAGTTTGTCAGCATGCTATGTATTTAATCTATTACAAGCTGGAGTATACTCCGGAAGATCACTGGTACCATAGAAAAATTAGTCTGAATCAACCTAGTTCAGATTTAGATTAATATGTTTCTCTATGTGATAACATTCTTCCTGTATAAATCCCTGACTTAAGGGAAGTGCAGCAACTGTTAGGTTTTTGGCTCTCTCAGAAAAAAAAATCTGCCGCTGATGCTTCATTGTAGTTATATCACCTTCAATTTTTAAAATAATATTAATTAGTATTAACCAGTACTTTATCTTTCACACAAAATTTCACTGATGGCAAAATTTCAGAGCAAATGGGAGACTGCTGTTTGGATGAAATATCAGAGGAATGTCAAACAGCCAAACCAAGCTTTGCTAAGGCTGCCAGCATTCCTCAGGAGGTTCTGCGCATCTCTAGTTTAAACCAAGACCATTTTATATACACGGCAAGATGTGTTCAGCAATGGCCTACTTGTTAAAATGGCTAACAGCAATGAACTGGAACAAAAAATAGAAAAAAGCAAGTATATAATTCAAATTTCCTGGCATGTATCAGAAAGACAAGTGTTAAGTGTGCTCTCCTGATCATCATATTTATTATAAATTAATTGGATTATGAGTGAGTGAGAATATCTATTTATATATACCGAAATGAGAGGCATGCTTAATGAGGATATGGCTGTCAGGTCCCTTTAAACAGGGAAACTACCAGATAACTATTATAGTTCCCCTCTCACAAGCAAAGATTTTGCAAGAGGAGAAGGTGGCAAGGAGCAATGGAGCATCGGCTACCCTATTGGTTTCTTCTGGCTTTCCCATCAATATGTGAGAAACGGTCAGGGAATTTTGCAAACTAGGGTCAGGTGACTGCAATTGACCTTGTCAGTGTGGCAGCTGTGTTGAACAACAGCAGTGCAGTGGAGCTGAAGCAGCAACAACTTTCACAAATGTCGTTGTCCCAGAATTATGTCAGTTAGTGATTTGAATTACATTGGTTCAACAATTCTTGCCCTGAACCATCCAGTTTTGCTCTATTGAAGGTTACAAAGCAAACAGACACAAGAGCTTTAGTAGTATACAGATAGCTATTAATTGGAGTAGAGGGAGGCATATTCAGAAGCATTGTTTCAATTAACAATGCAAGAGGTAGAAGGAATTATGTCAAGTCTGGTTTCAGAATCTGTATAAAAATCACTCTGTGTGTGTTTGTGTGTGTGTGTGTGTGTTTGTGTGTATGTGTTCAAGCATAACTCTGGAACGCCTCGAACAATTTCAAACAAACGTGGTAGACAGATGAAAATAAATACTGTGGTGGTAAAGCACCCCTAACACCCTTTGGTGTGTGTGTGTGTGTGCCTTAAAATGACTTCTGTTGCCATGGTAACGGCTTCACAGTACTCCACAAGGAGGCTCCCTCTGACTTGTGACACTGTGCTAGAGAGCTACTACATCTAGAACCTCAGAGACAGTATAAGAATGTTAGGCCCAACTGCAGGATTTCCCTGTCTAATACAGGATTGGGATAAATAAATACCTGGGCAATGCCGGGTTATCAGCTAGTTAGAAATAAAAAGCAAATAGAGCAAACTAAGGATTAAATACCTTCAGAGTTCAAGTTTGGCTCAGGAACAGCCGATTCATCACTGAATAAACTTTTAATTAGAGTTTTCTTAATGCCTGATTTCAAAAGTTTGTTCTCTATAGTTCAAGGCATAGGTAAGATCGGCATAGTATTGAAGGGTTGAATTTATTCATAGACGGTCAGATAGCACCTATATTTTTTTTCATATAAAGCCTTAAATTAATTTATAACCAAGATGTTTCCCTATAAATCTGTCAACTTATGTAGGGAATTTTCTAAGCTTGGTGAATTAACTTTAAGTAATGTCCAATTTTTGGTTTCATTGCTGACTCCCCCCCTATTAAACGTTTAACTGCTGTCACTTGCATGGTCTGTTTCTTCAATATTTCGTTAGCCTACTGTAGGAGTTTGGTTTCCCTCTTTCTCTGGAGATTTCAGAAGGACGAGTCCCTTGGATGTAAATGTCACCTCTTATGACTGACACTACACCGTTTTTCCTTTGTTGCCTACAGCAGTGGTCCCCAACCTTTTTTGTACCAGGGACCAGTTTCACGTAGAAACACTTTTTCAAGGACCGGTTAGGGTTATTTATTTATTTATTTATTTATTAATTATTTTTATTTTATTTTTTTTTACTGTTACACTATCAACTCACCAAAATTAACCAATAAAGTCATCATGATTCAGTTATTCATGATCAAACAAAAATCTATGTTTGCCAACATATATGTTTTCTCCAAAAGCATTTTGTAAGGTAGTAATCTGCAATTCAGATTTTACATTTAGGATGGGTTTGATCTCCCATATGGTCTTCAGCTTTCCACAATCTCAACAATTGTAAGGTGTGCAGAGAATTCAGAGAGTCCAAGTCCACTCATTTTAAAGATTTGTCATATATATATAGTAGGGATTGCACTAAACATATGTAAGTGCAAAGAAACCCTTTGCCTATCCAGTGTTTTCAACTCCAGCAATTTTAAGATTATGTGGACTTCAACTCCCAAAATTACCCAGACAGCATTCCGGACTTCTTAAAATTGAGAAACACTGCTCTTCACTTTAAAAATGTTAAACAGATAGCTACACTTTCCCACTCATCCCCACACATTCCCCTTCTTCCAAAATATCTACAGCCCAAATATTTTGTCTTCACCCATTCTGGTGGGATCCAAGCGCACTGGGAGGCAGAGATTCGGCTGAGGCTGTCAGACAGAGAGACGGCTGCCGCCTGGGGAGCGCCCGCTGCTTTCCCTCGCCAGGGCCGGGCGGTGGCATGTTGCCCTGTGCCGCGTGACCCCCACCAGGCAGCGCGCTTCTCGGCACGAGGCAGCCGGGTTGCTCAAGGAGCCCGGCCGGCCAGGCGAGGGGAAGGCAGCGAGGGCCCTGCTTGGCAAGGGGCCAGGGAGGCCTGCAGGCGGAGGACCAAGTGCACTGGGAGGCAGAGATTCGGCTGAGGCCGTCAGACGGAGAGACGGCTGGTCTGTGGCTGCCCAGCTCCCTTTTCCTGCCACTCACCTGAGTGGCCTGTAGCCGCGTGTCGGTGAGATGTGTCGAAACAAGATGGCACCGAAGCAAAGTAGGCGGCCTGGTCCCAAATGATCCATGGACCGGTACCGGTCCGCGGACCGGTGGTTGGGGACCCCTGGCCTACAGCTTTCAGCTGAGAGCTGAATTCTGCTTTTTTTCTGTCTGTACCATGATGACTGAGTTATCTTCCAGGCTATCTCATATCATGTTTTAAGAGAGTGTTACAGGTAGCCCTTGAGTTGTGACCATAATTGGGATCAGATGGTCAGATGGGATAAGCAAGATGGTCATTAAGTGAGGCCTGCCTGATTTTACAACCTTTTGTGCTGTGTTTGTTAAGTGAATCACTGCAATTGTTAAGTGAATCATGTCATCTTTAAGCAAATCTGGCTTCCCTCACTGACTTTGCTTGTTGGACGTCGACTGGGAAAGTTGCAAATCATAGAATAACAGGATTGGAAGGGACCTTAGGGGTCATCTAGTTCAACCCCTTGCTTAAGGCTGGAGCCTGATAGCATCCCAGTCATATGGTTGTCTGGTCTATTCTTGAAAATCTTCAGTGATCACTCCAGGATGCTACAACCATTGTAAATACACGTTAGTTTCCAAGTGCCCAAATTTCGATCACATCACCATGGAGATGCTGCAGTAGTTGTAAATTATTTATTTATTTAGCATATGGAAAATATGTGGACTTATAGTAGTTCAAATGTTAATGTCCAGTCCACCCAGCCATTCAAGGACAGATTGGTCTAAGCTGAAAAAATCAGACATTGGGCCGGACACAATGTGATGGATAGTTTGTTGAGGAGCACTGCAGTCACACTGAGGCAGGAGTGGGGTTCAAAATTTTTAACAACCGGTTCTGTGGGTGTGGCTTAGGTGGTGTGCATGGCTTGGTGGTCATGTGACTGGATGGACATGGCTTGGTGGTCATGTTATTGGCTGGGTGTGGCCAACTCAATATCACTCACATCGAGGCACGCAGCTCCTCACCTGGCCTCTCACGACTGTGGGGATGCTGCAACAGTCATAAGCATGAAAAATGGTCATAAGTCACTTTTTTCAGTGCCATTGTAACTTTGAATGGTCACTCCACACACGCAAAGTACCAGCAAAGGAGGGGGGGGGAAACTCCAGAGACGTTCCTGAGACAGGAACTTCCAAGAATGTAATAAGGGTTAACGGAGAGACAGTTTCTGTAAGCAACACCAGAATGTTTCCTTACAGGATTAGGCCAGTAATTTCTTCTAACAACCGGTTCTCCAAACTGCTTAGAATGTTAACAACCGGTTCTAGCGAATAGGTGTGAACTGGTAGAATCCCACCCCTGCACTGAGGGATAGAGACAAGACCGCACTTAAACAATGAGTCTTGGCAGACACCATGTTGGGTACGGATCCTGTTCAGAGTTGACCAGTGCTGGTAAGGAAGGTCAAAACCTGGCACCTTTTGTGTAGCATCATCTATGTAACTGACTGTATCTGAACGTTCAGCAGCCCATGTGGCTTTCCATTGTGTGTGGAGCACAAACATTGTTAGACAGCTGTTGAGCAAATTGTAATTTTGTTGTACTGCTTCATGAGGCTTCCTGCCTTCATAGAGCTGGTGGTGCAATGCGGCTCAGGATGGGGAGCCATTTTGTTTATCCGTTGCCATGTATTTAGAGAGCCAGAAGTTCTACAAAGATGGTTGTAAATGCGAAGACTGGTTGTAAGTCACTTTTTTCAGTGCCATTGTAACTTTGAACAGTTGTTAAACAAATGGTTGTAAGTCAGGACTACTCCTGTGTTCTAGATTCAAATGTTCTAGACACCTCCATCACATTTCAAGCACCATCAATCACCATCACTTTAGCAATCTTACTCTCAGCCATCCTTCTGTTTCTCTTTTGAGTTAGCAGCTGCAAACAGGCAGACATACAGAGATTCCTGTTTTTTCCCTTCCTTTTTCTAGAGCAGTTATGAAGCTTTTGTACAGGAAGACCCTTCAGAAGCTTGGCTCCTCTCCAACACGAGGCAGGGCTAGAAAAAAAATCTAGATTTGCCCAATCTATTAAAGCTGTCCCTCTCTACACGCTATTGTACTGCATTGTGTGAAAGGAGTTAATGTTTTCTAGTCATTTCTGTGTGAGTTTCCTTCCTTAGCCATTTGACACCTAATAGATCTCTGTTAAAATATTAACAGTATGTCTCTCTGAGTTTGTACCACTGGAACATACAAGTCTAATTTCTGTTTAATTTCCTTCCTGTCTCTGTAATCCCTTTGCTTATATTAAAGTGTCTATAATCTACGCCAGATCTCTTTGGTGTATCACACCCAGACAATGCTTGCTACTAAGGCACAAACTTTCTGCATCTTATTTGAAGATACACTTCAATGTGGATAATGATTGAAATACTTTACTAATATACAGCGTCCATTAAAAAGTCCCACCCACTGCTCCATATATTTCTAAGGTGCCCCTAGCAGCTGTAAGAGCACAAAATTATAAAGCAATAAATTAGTGAAGAGTCACTCTTGCAAACAATATTTAAAATAATAAAAAACCAGTTGTTTTGGAGGAAGAGACCACTGTGGAATTACGCATTAAAAAGTGAACTAAAAAGAATGTTTTCCCCAGTTCCTGGAAGATTTTTAAAAATAAAGGTCTGTTTTACAAGAAAATGTGAGCAGGCATAATGGAAAAATAATGGAAAAAAACATCATTGTTTAACAGGTCTGACTAACCATTCTTTAGCAGCAATGGCATGAAAGCAATAGTTTGAAAGCTTTTACAACATCCATAAATCTTTCCTTTTTATAAAGTACTTTTTTATGAAATTGTTTTCTCCCTGTTCTAAATTTTGGTATATGTTGTATTATGGTTTGTTTGTTTTTTCATTTATAAAATTTGAAGAGAAACCAGAGTGGGTTTTTTAAATCTACATCACCTTATTATGGTCTATTACTGTTGTATAATTTTATAGTTGAATTTTCTTCATTGTTCTGATAATTGATCAAATCATTATTTTTTTCTTCTATTTTCCTCCCTCTTTGCAAATCGTTTCTAAGTTCTAGTCTGCAAATCACTTTAAGCCTTTTCCTTGGATTGAAAATTGACTTATGTAAGTGTAATATGAAGAACAGATAAGATACTTCTGGCTAAACAACAAATGCTTTTTTTAAATATTGGCAGAGATTAAGAAAAATCCAGGTCCTCAATTGTTATTGCCCATTTTGCAACAGTAATTGACTTCAATCCAAAAGTATTGTCACCTTGAGTTCTTTTTAAAAATAATAAAAGCAGGATACAAATACAAAATAAAATAAATAAATAATAAAGATCCATTGGTTGCATGGCCAATATGCCAGAGCATCAAATTTATGGATGACTGTGGCTCTTCATTTTCTTTGTCAAATTCCTAGAAGCAAAATTTATGAGACGGTTGCTCAACCTCTCCTCCAACTGTCTTTCATGTGGAGGCCGATATACTCTCAGTGCTATGATCACATTATATGGATTTTGAAAAACCTGCATTGGTTTCTGAGTACAATTCAAAACGTATAAAGGCTTTTATGGCTTGGCACGTAGAGATCTCCAAGTTACTTTCTCCAATCAGACTTCACTCCTCCATGATTTCTCTCAGGAAAAAGTCCCGGTATTGACTTACCGGAATTTTCCATTTACAGATTTTCAAATTATTAGTTACTTTTGCCAATACAAATAAACTTGACTATAACTCCAGTCTAGAAAAATCCAGAAGTCAGGAATGATGTAAACTAATCCTTTTCCCTCAAATTCCATTTGCATACTGTTTGCTGTTTAGTAGTATAGTGACTGGGTGTGATGTGTGCTGTAATCAGTGGTGGGGTTCAAATTTTTTTACTACCGGTTCTGTGGCTGTGGCTTGGTGGGCGTAGTAGGGGAAGCACTATTACCCATTTTGCAACAGTAATGGACTTCAATCCAAAAGTATTGTCACCTTGAGTTATTTTTAAAAATAATAAAAGCAGGATACAAATACAAAATAAAATAAATAATAAAGATCCATTGGTAAAAAAAATCTGCAGTCAGAGGTGGTATTTCCTGGTTCTCCGAACTACTCAAAATTTCCGCTATCGGTTCTCCAGAACTAGTCAGAACCTGCTGAATACCACCTCTGGCTGTAGTGACTGTGAATTTATGCGCAAGAGTAGTTTTTATGCTTGTTTGGACTTATGAACAACATCACAGAATATGACCTGTTTGTAAGTAGAGTTTCAGGGTTCCAACTGATGTCCTAATAAAAGCAGGAGCCTCAAGCCAGTGTTCAAGAAAAATCCAGTTATTTATTAGGAGTGCCATGTTGGCACGGACCTAGTGAAGCCAGATCTGACCCCGCTCAGTTCACGCTTCTGACCCTGTTTCCACCTCCTCCCAAGGTGTATCATCAGTCATACTTCCCAACAAAGCATTCGTGGGTCATAAAAATCCCTTCCTCTGGCCATTGGTTTCTGTGGAGATGACCTTGACATTGGCTGGCCAGGATGTGTGTTGTTTTGACTGAGGTGCAAATCCCTCGATGCAGCTGCGAAGCTCGGTTCCCCATTCCCCTGCCTCTGGCAACTCAGGAATAGGTTAGGGAAGCTTCACAAGTTGTGCCCCAATGCTTGGAAGGAAAAGTAGATGAGGCCTGGAAGTATTGGTTCTCTGAAATGGCTCTAGCATTCTAGAATGGCCTCTCTCTGGATATTGGATTGATCCACAAGGAACAGACTGGTGGAATTATTCTTGAGAATGTGGGTGTAAGTTTAATGCTACCCAGTTAACAATACATGTTGTACAATGTGATTGATTATTTTTATTTGTCAGTATTTTTTTAATTGTTGAGTCAAATAATAGTTGTTAACTGGCAAAAGTCTCTAGATGTGACGAGATAGAAGTTTAATTAAAATAAAATAAAATATGGAAAACCAAAAATAAAGCACCTCGCCTGGTATACTGCATCCACTTTTGGTCATCGCATTACAAAAAAGACGTTGAGACTTTGGGAAAAGTGCAAAGAGCCAGTAAGATGTTTAAGAGTCTGGAGACAAAAACCATATGAAGAACGGTAGAGAAAAGAAGGACTAAGGATTACATGATAGCAGTATTCCAGTATTTGAGAGGCTGCCACAAAGAGGAGAGGATCAACTTATTCTCCAAAGCATCAGAGGGCTTGACAAGAAACAATAGATGAAAACTAATCAAGGAGAAAAGCAATCTGGAATTAAGGAGAAACTTCTTGTGTGGACAGTTAACCAGTGGAATAGCTTGCCTTCAGAAGTTGAAGGTGCTTCATCACTGGAGATTTTTTAAGAAGAGTCACCTATTTGAAATAGTATAGGGTAGTGATGGTGAACTTTTTCGGCACCAAGTGCCCAAAGCGCACACACGCATACCCAAAATGCAACAAGTGTGTCCCCCCCATAGATGTGCGTACCGCCCACATTCATGTGTGTTCCCCATTCATGTGTCCTGTGCATGCACCCCCACCCCCATGCACCCCACCCTTGTGCATGCGCAGCAGAGACCTGAAGACCAGCTGGCTGGCAGGAGGCACATGTGCATGCATGATGGAGCCAAGCTGGAGAGGGCTCTGCGTGCCACCTGTGGCACTTGTGCTATAGATTTGCCACCACGTGTATAGGGTCTTCTGCTTGAGCAGGGGTTTGGACTAGAAGGCCTCCAAGCTCTCTTCCAGCTCTATTCTGATTGATTGATTAATTGTAGTTTTGTTTGTGTACTTTTCTGTAACCAGGGGTAGGATTCTACCAGGATTCGCACCTATTCACTAGAACCGGTTATTAACATTCTAAGCAGTTGGGACAACCGGTTGTTAGAAGAAATTACTGGCCTAATCCTGTAAGGAAGGCAGGAAGGAAACATTCTGGTGTTGCTTACAGAAACTGCCTCTCCGTTAACCCTTATTACATTCTTGGCAGGACTAGATTTCCTGTCTCAGGAACGTCTCTGGAGTTATTTTCCCCTCCTTTGCTGGTACTTTGCTTGTGTGGAGTGACCATTGAAAAAAGTGACTTATGACCATTTTTGACGCTTACGACTGTTGTAGCATCCCCACAGTCATGAGAGGCCAGGCAAGGAGATGTGTGTCTCGATGTGAGTGATATTGAGTTGGCCACACCCAGCCAATAACATGATCACCAAGCTATGTCCACCCAGTCACATGACCACCAAGCCACGCGTACCACCTAAGTCATTCCCACAGAACTGGTTGTTAAAATTTTTGAATCCCACCCCTGTCTGTAACTCGTCCAAATAAAACGTGAGTCAGAAAGATTGGTGAAGATACCAGTTCAACTTTGCAGTTTGAAGGAAAACCTTGTTTCAACACCTCAAATTAAAATGGGTATTCCAAAATAGACTGATTTAGTTTAGGGTTCTTTTAAAATCATTGCATATCCTGTGTGTCAGCATAGGGTTCGGGTTTTCCCATACTTTATGATATTCAGATTCATCTTTATTTTTTGATTTCAACATTAGTTTATCCATTTCTGCACATGCCCATATCTTTTTAATTATCTCTGCTTCATCTGGAATTTCCTTAAATAGTTCCTGCAGTTTTGACATACATAGAAACAGAATCTATCTGTACCTTTTAAAAAAGGCAAAATTTTTACATCATTACATCAAATGAAATTTCAAGCATTTGATGATTTTGCAAATTTTTGTATGATTTTTTTTTTAAAGACTAAAACACAGAGCCTCCATTACCTTAAAAAGTTACTGAACTTCCAAGGGCATAAGGAAATTAATTTATTGTTTGCGTGGTTCAAGTCAAATCAACATGAAGTTGTGTTTATGTGGTACAGTATGAATTATTAAGATATTTTTTTTATTTCCTCACAGAAAATATACTGCCAAATTAAGAACTCTGCTTCTTGAGTGTCTCTCAAAATGTTTCCCTGTTTGAAGGAGGAGGATGAAAACAACGTTGCTTTAGGGTAAGTTCATGCAATCTTTACAGTCAGGAATTTTTGATCACTATTTAACAAACAACTTAAGAAACTAATTGGAGAAAAAATAACTGCCATAGGAAAAATCTTGCAGCAACCTTTATGTAACAACCTTATCTATAATAGGTTTTTCCTGAAGTTATCTGTTTGTACAAGCAATTATTTGTATGCTTTTGAGATTAGGACAAAACCTAGAGTTGAGATGGGTGTCTATATCTATATTGTGATAAGCAAATAAATAAATAAGATGGACAACAAAGACTCTTGTTGGCTTGGATACAAAATCAATAAAAATTCACATGATTCTTTTTCATTTTTTGGAAATCTGGTAGAACTTCCATTTTTACTTGACCTTGAATAGGGGAGAAAGACACTTTAGTTTCAGAATTTGCATGATGTACTGATGTAAATATATCACAGTTGTTTCAATTAACAAAGAATTTTGGAGTAAAAAAAAATCAGACTCCATTATCTAAAAGGCTGTTTTTTGCACATAGCAGCAAGTGTTTCTTTTCATAATAGTGGCTTTGTAAATTATAAATGTATACTTAGGAAAATATTATCTCTGTCTCTTTTTTTTTTTTTACAAAAAAGGTGCAATTAATTTATTTATCCCCCTTTTTCTTCTGTAGTAAGTTAGATATTCATTGTGTTATTTTGGTTTGGCAAGTTTTATTTTTTTTAAAAAATCATAGCAGCATCACCTTCAGTAGGCAGCGCTAATAATATGGTTTCCTTTCTCAGTAAGGGCACAAATATGACAGTTAAAGTACCGTCTGTGAGGGTGTTAAAACACATGATTACTTATGTGCTTTCCCTGAATCAGTTCAGTTTTCAACAAGCATTTTATGATGATTTCAGTTCTGGAATGAAAAGCTTGATATGGTTTCTTAATGGATTTAACCACTGTCCAGTTTGGTATTAGCAACTCAGGTAACAACTCAGGTAGTTCTATGCCGAGTGCAACGAATAAAGTTTTCTAAATATTAGAGAATGATGGCACTCTTCTGAGACTAATTCATGCAGGATTTTTGTTTGGATAAAAATGTTCTGGCAGTGCTTCCCTGTCCTAAGACTATCCTCGTTTTTTGCATTTTCCTTAGTGTATATTCAGATATTGTTTTTCAACATAAGAGAGCTTGAAGTGGGGAGAAAACAAGGCCATATAGATGGCCCTGTTCCTTCCAGTGTGCAAATCTTCATGCAGATGTGGAAAAGGTACCTCATTTCCTTGAGTGCAGCTCACCATGTAATTTGAAGCCCTAATAAAGCAAGTGTCCAGATCAGATAATTTTGCTTCAAACAAACTGAATGTGCCTTCCTACCTGGAGAGATTGAGGAGATGAAGTCTCATTCTTTTCCCATTCTGATTCATCGCATACTCAGGGAAATGTTAGCATTGAGTTTTTGGGACAAGCACAACATTTGTAGAAGGCTATTGGATCAGTTGCTGAGGTTCCAGCAGAGGTGGTATTCAGCAGGATCTGACCAGTTCTGGAGAACCAGTAGCAGAAATTTTAAGTAGTTCGGAGAACCGGCAAATACAATTTCTGACTAACCCTGTCCGCATCTATTCTCTGCCTCCCAAGTCCCAGCTGGGTCTTCTTTTGTTGCCCTGCACAGGAGAACAGAGCTGGGAAGCAGGCTAGTGGGGTGGGGAGGGAATGGGATTTTGCAGAAACCTTTCTCCCAGGAGAGGGGAGGGAATGGGATTTTGCAGAAACCTTTCTCCCAGGAGTGGGGAGGGAATGGGGATTTTGCAGTATCCTTCCCCTGTCCTCCAAGCCACACCCACAGTACCGGTAATACAAAAAATTTAATCCCACTACTGGGTTCCAGCCTTGAATATGGAATCAGATACAGATTTATTTATTTATTTATTTTTATTTGTCAATTACTTACAAGATAATAGGTATAAGTAAAAACATAATTATGAATACATGGATACATATAAGAAAAATAAAAGAAACAATAGGACAGGGATGGTAGGCACGTTGGTGCGCTTATGCACGCCCCCTACAGACCTCTTAGGAAAGGGGTGAGGTCAATAGTAGAAAGTCTAAGGTTAAAGTTTTTGGTGTTTGGGGTGGGGAACCACAGAGTCAGGTAGAGTATTCCAGACATTGACCACTTTGTTGCTGAAGTCGTATTTCCTGCAATCAAGTTTGGTGCGGTTAACCTTGAGTTTGTATCTATGGTGTGCTCTTGTGTTGTTATGGTTGAAGCTGAAGTATTCATTGACAGGTAGGACATTGCAATTATATGCTATACTATGATCACACCGAAGGCGGCGTAGTTCTAGGTTTTCTAGGTCAAAATTTTGAGTCTGGTGGCATAAGGTATTCTGCACCGAGTAGAAGAGTGGAGAACTCTTCTTGTGAAATATTTCTGGACTTTCTCAATTGTGCTAATATCAGATAAGTAAATATGGGTTCCAGACTGATGAGCTGTGTTCGACTATTGGTCTAGCAAATGTTTTGTATCCTCTGGTTATTAGTGTAATATTACCAGAGAAAACGCTACGTAGGATTAAGTTAACAACTCTTAATGCCTTTTTGGCTATGTAGTTACAGTGGGCTCTAGCACTTAGATCATTAGAGATGAGTACTCCAAGGTCCTTGACAGCATTTGGATCATCAACAAGGTCTTGACTATTCAGCCTATATTTTATTTTCTGAATTTTTTTTGCCAATATGTAGGACAGAGCATTTATTTGTTGAGATTTGAAGTTGCCATTTGTTTGACCATTCTGATACATAGTCAAGGTCTTTTTGAAGGGCAGCAGTATTGTCTGTGGTGTTGAATAGCTTTACATCATCAGCGAAGAGAATGCAGTTGCTCTTGATATGATCACAGAGGTCATTTATATAGAATATGAAGAGAGTTGGTCCTAAAAAACTGCCTAGGGGGACACCACTGTTGACAGATACAGTATTTGATAGGACGCTCCCAATTTTGACTATTTGTTGTCTGTTTGACAGGAATGCTTCTATCCAGTTATGCAGTTGTTCAGAGATACCATAAGATTTTAGTTTTAGGAGTATTTTGTCGTGTACCACTGAATCAAAGGCTTTACAGAAGTCTATGTAGATTGTGTCTATTGTTTTGCCCTGATAAAGTTGTATAGTCCATATGTTTTATGTGTACAAGTTGCAGATTACAGGATAGTTTTTTTCTGAAATCAAATTGTTTATTAGATTTATTAGATTTAAATTACTTATCTCTCCATCTTTTCAACAGCCCTGATAAGAATGATTGTGAGGTAGTTGGTGTAATTAAAACTTCTTCTGTGAATGCCAAATGTGAATTCATGTTCCTTTAGCGATTTCAAAAGAACATTGGGGGTTCTGGCCATCACTCTCTCTTTTTCTCAAATGTATCATAAAATGAAGTTCTGTCTGCAATGCTTATGTCACTCCACATTTCCAAATGCATCACCTTATACCTCCTCACACATTCTTCCCTGAAAAACACATATCCATGCATGCACACAGACAGACACACATTCTGTTGAGATTAATATCTAAGACAAGTTTTTTTTTTTTGGCTTCAAGGGTATTTCAGGCAGAAAGAGAATAATAACATTAATTTCCAAACTCCCTTGTGAACCTGTCAAAGTTGTGAAGAATGCAGATAATATAACTGGCAATATGTATTCAGAGAAGTCTAGGCAAACAGCAGGACCCTTAAGCTGCCACTTAAATGGGATCAATCTGCTGCTAAGGAAATACCTATCAATGGCATTTAATGCACTGATTATCGAAGGCATTGGACTTACATGTTGAGTCTTTCTCTTATCCATCTATGAGTGTCAATCGTTTCATTGGGAGCCTTCCCAGTTTGGATAAGTGCTTGTATAGGACCCTGGTTTGATTTCCTAACTCTATTTAAACCAGGGCTGTCAAACTCCTGGCCCTCGGGCAGGATGCGTCACATGCTGGCCACGCCCACACTTGGTTTAGCGAAGGGGGAAAAAAGTCCCAATACGTCACTTGACACCGCCATGGCAATGTGAGTTTGACACCCTGATTTAAACTATGCCAGTCAGTAAAAAGTGATAAAAGCAAGTAGATGTGTATATATTAACCTTTTATCCCTTTGGTTGCAGCTTCAAGCTCCTCCTTCTTTGCGCTGCTGCAGTGGGTTTATGATACTACGTGTTAATGTAGACATAGTTTCTATATTTGTTTATGTTGGGTATAACCCTAAACCAAGCAAACAAAAGTAAGGTTGCACCCTTTTTCCCCCCTGTCAAATCCCGTTCATCTTTTTGACTACCAGACTGGCATTGCCCCAGTATAACCACCCCCTCTGGCAATCTCATCTAAACCAAAGAAGAGAGTCCTCCTAAACAGCTGAAGGAGAACCCTAAGAAGGCAATTGAAGATAGAGCAATTCCAACCCTCCATCCTGTATCGCTGATAACCTCAACATTCCATCTTCCTTTAACAATGGACATCCCAGGCCCTGCTGCCTTCCTACAAAGGCACATTTTGCCTAACCAGAGAACTCGCCTCAGGTGCACTGGCAGTGACCTGCCTAGCTTCCCCAAATAGTCTAGCCAATGAGATTCCTAGGATTTTTGAGCCTTGTAGCCCTCAACTTCTATACAAAACTTGCTTTCCCATTGTTCACCCCCGTTCATCTCAAAGATGAATTAGCATATCTTCCCCAGCTTAGTGGTCTTCAAATAGGTTGGTTAACAACTTTTATAATTCAATGTCAACATGACCTGAATGGGGGAAAAGTAGTATTTTTTTTAATATTAAAGACAATTCTATATAAATTGTAAAGTAGAAATCATCAAATTGCAATATTATAATTTCATAAGATATTTGAGCCAGCTAACAGTCTAGAAAAGTATAAAATACAGATTATAAAAAAATAAAATCTACTGTAAGCAAATAAAATCATTATTTATCCAATTCCAAAAAACTAGCTGAAAAAAATATTACAATACTAATTGTTATTTATCACTATTGTGACATGTTGTATAATTCTTGTCTACCTTCAGAATTTCAGCACAAGTGATTTAATTATACAGTGTATTTTTACAATTGTGCTGAGAAACATAGTGAATTTATTATCAACATCATCTTTGGCTATATAATCTCAAATTTAATCCCACGCTGTTTGTGCATTGTCCTTATGGTAGTTATTCCAGCAGGAAGAATGAATTGTACTGTTAGCTGCAACATATGATTTCCATGGTAATTTTTCACATTTTTACATATTATCCCACAGGCTTATTATTGTTGCCCAGAATTAAGGCTCATGTTCAACCTGTCCTATGGAAGGACATTATTAACTTAAAGAAACAAATACTCTGTAGACAAGATTTTTCCATTGTCTTTAAATCAGTAGGTCACATTACTTTTAAATTGAGCTCATTAAATTGCTCATTTAAAATTGCCATTAAATTTTTTTGTTCCCATTTGTTTCACTTTTGGAATTGTTCATGGAAATGCATTGAACAATGTATTATTAAGAAAGTAGAAATTATTCTACTTTCATTAGAGCTGACTCCAAGCAGAATTGTCCTTTTCTGATGACATTACAGGCCTGGAGGAACATTAATATGTTCTTCTCTATCAATGTCTTTGAGGGTAAAAGTTAAAATCTACATTAATTTGTGGTGAAATTACAATAATTCAAAATAATAATACCTAGGAAATTTATCTTTACCGTGGAACTGATATAGTAGTATACTGAAAAGAAATGCGAGGAAGGGGTTCTTAATTTTTTTTTAGGATTTCCTTTCTTGTCCCCTGAGGGAGGAATTTAATGCTGAAAGTTTAGTACTGAGATTGTATCTTCACTTCTAAAATGGTTTGGTGGTCTGTTTTACCATAGTTAAGACATTCAGCTGAATGTCTTAATTAAGTTGGGAAGACAAATCATGCGCCTCAGCCTCATATTTCCCTCGGTTTCCACACATTCAACTGGAGGTCTGAAGGTGAGTTATATTTGGCTTCAAGTACCCTTCTCCCTGTGGTTCGGGTGCCTAAGAAAATGGGATCCTAGATCTCATGGAGACCTAGATTCATATTGAAGCTAATGCTAGAATAACTCTTCTTCAGATCTTTCAGCTGAATGTATGGAGTTGTGGGAGAAGAAAGGTGGGGATGGGGCAGGCTAGACTGCGCGCCCTGTTCTTCATGCAGGTTGAAAGCCTTATGCCTTTAGCACGATGTTTGAACACACAGTTTACTTACTATTCTGTTATGAGTTGTGGTTGACTAGGTCACAGATCATTCGTTGAAAGAACCTGTGACTCACAGGCTCAATGGGTTGTTCTAGGTTTTATTTATTTTAAAAGGTTTATATGGCAACAACTCATGTTATATATAATAACAATGAGTGGCTCTAAAGGGCAATAATAAAACATAAAAACCCCATAAAATTAGCATGACAATAAGTTCCAGTGCCTGAGATACAACACATGAAGTTTTCATGGACTCCAACCTTATTTTAGCCCAATGCTTGGGGGAAGAGCCAAGTCTTTAAAGACTTTTTGAAGGCTAAATTCAGAGTTAAGGGAGACAAGTCATTGTAAGACCATTGTATTCACTTCATACTGTAGTGCTAGCTGTTATCATTCTTTTGTTAATTTCATAAACCTAAATACAATTGCCTGTGTAATTTTACATCTCCAAAGGTTGTCAGGCAAAAAGAAAAGGCGCAGTGCTCATTAAAAAAATGCACAAAAATAGCTATGATTATCAACGTATCTTCTCTCCCCCCCCCCCCCCCCCCTCTATTAGAGGGAAATTCCTCTAGATCAGGCCTGATGCGTCATGTGCTGGCCATGCCTGGTTTAGTGAAGGGCGAAAAAGTTCCGATACCTCACGGGATGCCACTATGATGCCATGAGTTTGACACCCCTGCTCTAGTCTAGATGGTCTAGATCAGGGGTTCCCAACCTGGGCTGCTCGCACCCCCTGGGGATGCAGGACGATATTCCAGGGGGGCGAGAAAAGTCCAGGTAAATAATAGGATATTGGCTATATGTTGGCATTTATGCAATGGATTAACTTTGTTTTCATTTTAGAGTTAAGTATCGTTATTTAGTGGCCGTCACATACATAGCTGAAAAGATTCAATCCTACCATATATTTAACGCATTCAGTAGTTCCTAAAGTCTAAATTTCAGGGGGTGCGAGGTTCGAGTGAAATTTCTTTAGGGGTGCGGGGCGAAAAAAAGGTTGGGAACCACTGGTCTTGATGGGCTAGATACAGGCAAAATTGCTGTGATTTGGGGGAGATTCTAAACCTCTTGAAGGACAGAGGCTGATACTATAAGACTAAGCTAGGTTGTTTCTTTTATTGATTTCCATTCTTAGTAAAAAGTGACTCTTGGGAGAGGCAATTGGGAAAAGGCAAGTAGCTGTAGGATGGAAAATGGAGTGACTAGCATATATGTGCGAGGGGAACCTTTACCGTATCAACTGTATGTCACCCACTTCCGTGTACTTTCCAGCAAAAAATATGCAGAATCTAGTCTGTTGCAGGTAGCTTGGGGCATAAAGTGAAAATTTCTTTTTAATACAGAAAATGGTCTTTTTGCTGATATATTTCTTGCCACTGTTGTTTTTAAATGGTTGCTTTGTATAAAAACATGCCACATGAAATAACAATCTTTGTTGTTAATGAAGTACGTGCCGTGCTCTATTATGAAAGGGTACATGAGGCCTACATTTTTGTTCCTTGAGAAATGAAGCTCTCATGGCTAGTAATTTATAATCCTGGAAAAAAAAGAATGCAGCTTGCTGTGCAAAAGCAGAAAAATGCTAGTCAAGCAACAAAATATGTAGCTAAAACAAGCAGTGAGACAGTGCAAGTTGTCTATTGGTATCTAAAAAGAAACTGCAAATTAAGAACTGCAGGTTGTTGCATTGCTATCTTCTAATTTTTATTAAAACTCACTATTGGTATATTTTAAAAGGTTATTATTATTATTATGTTTTTGAACACATGGTATTTTGTAAAATCAACATGCAACATATTCTTAGCATTGATTGTAGCCTAAATCATTTAAAAATTAATCTGTGATTAAACAGAAAAGCCTAGGTTTTTGAGTTCAATCATAATTCCATTCTTCATTTTTACATCGTACGAATTTAAGATGGCGAAGAATTCATTCAGTTTTCACTGAAATGAAGTGTGCCTGTGTTACCAATATGTGAAACTTAATGCCTTTGATGTTCTCCAAGAGGTTTCCGAATTAACATTTGACTCTTTGAATACACTCTATGCAAGGCTACTGTGGAAAAAGAAAATCTCCAGAATTTGCAGTTGTTTCAACATTTTCATTAATAACCATATTTATTACTTGAATCCTGCTAATTAGTCCAAGGGACAGGGATCCTTTGATGGCTTAGCCGAAATAACTTCACTAACTTCCTATTGTTTAATTGGCTGAACAAAGAGAACAGAAGTGCATACACTGGGGAAAAGTGTCTAAAAATATGGTTATTAATGAAAATCTGGAATAAGTTATTAAGAGCGAAATAGCATAATATTTTCAAGGAAAGAGGCTTAATATGAAAGAAAGCAGCATGTATAGATTTACAGTTGGACTATATAAATCTTTTGGAATCTGCGCATTTGGGAATAGCAGAGTTGAAAGTCTATACTTTAATGACTGTGCTAGTGTTACTACCTTGGCCATCTTTTTGACTTTTTAAACGAATAAAACCTGCTATTTTTAAATTGAATTCTGTACAACCTTGTCTGAGTTTGGAAACTAATCAGTTTCCAGTCCAGTTAGCATTGGATAATTAGGCATACCAGGACATCAGGCTAAGTTGGTTTGGTGAAGTAGTGAAGAAGCTGAACCAGAAACTGGGAGACTGAATTCCAGTCCTTCCTCAGCCATGAAACTTGCTGGTGACTTGGGCCAGTTACTGACTCCCAGACCAAGTCACACCACAAGGTTGTTGTGAGGAAAAAAGGAGGCAGGTGTATTATACATGATTTCTTGAGTTGTATGAAATACAGCTGGGATACCATCATCATCTAGAAAGCTGGGTCAATTCAACTTTGTCTCTCTCTCCTCTTACTAGGTGTAACTCGTACCAGTTCAATAATTTCATATCGGGTAAAATTCTGAAGGGTAGAGTTATTTTTCGTTTTTGTTTTGAACGAACTAAAATTACCATATGTTGGACACATAGCTCTCCTGAGAAATCTACAAGGCTGGAAAAGAAGGAAGAAATCAGCAGCAGTGCTAATGGTTTGTACCACTAAAAGGTCAAATTGGGGATATTTTTATTTATTTATTTTTTATTCATTTTGATTTGTCAATTGCTTACAAGATAATAGGTATAAGTAAAAACATAGTTATGAATACATGGATACGTATAAGAAAAATAAAAAATACATATAAAATAAACAATAGGACAGGGACGGTAGGCACATTGGTGCGCTTATATGTACGCCCCCTACAGACTTCTTAGGAAAGGAGTAAGGTCAATAGTAGACAGCCTAAAGTTAAAGTTTTTGGGGTTTGGGGAAAAAAACCACAGATTCAAGTAGAGTATTCCAGACATTGACCACTCTGTTGCTGAAGTCATATTTCCTGTATATTCTGTATATTACCTGTATATTCTGGAGCAGGGGTCTCCAATCTTGGCAACTTTAAGACTTGTGGACTTCAACTCTCAGAATTCCTCAGCCAGCTAAGGACAGGCTGAGATGTTGGCTTCAATTTGACCTTCAAGGCATAGCTGGCCGAGGAATTCTGGGAGTTGAAGTCCACAAGTCTTAAAGTTGCCAAGGTTGGAGACTTCTGTTCTGGAGAACATATGTCAATGTAGTTAACATGGGATTTGTTGACACATAATCAGTCAATAACAGAATAACAGAGTTGGAAGGGACCTTGGAGACTTTCTATCTAGTCCAACCCCCTGCTCAGGCAGGAGACCCATTTCAGACAACTTCATTGATTCATCATCAATGAATCAAAGGAGCTTTTAATGATTCAATAGTGTCAGCTAAGATGACAACTTGCCTATTATTAACTCAACGTTGGTCCCCAAGATAAGTTTCATTTCTGAGTCTCCCCGTTTTCTTGACATGTTTTGCAACACCAAAGAATTGTAAGACTAGAAGATGAAAAGGACTCCGACCAAAACTCGGCTCCCTTTCAATGCCCTTACTATGTAGAGCAGCGGTTCCTAACCTTTCCACCTTGGCGGCCCGGGGCAGGGGGAGGGAGTGTGGCAGTTCTCCATTGGTGTAGTGGCTTGTGCGTGCACCCTCCAATTGTGCAAATGCATGTGTATGGAGGGCACTTGCCCTTGCATGCAAAGCTCTATTTGCACGAGCAGAGGGCGCTTGAGTGGAGGGTTCTTCTGCTCACACATGAAACTCCACTGTATTGAAGCTTCACGCACAAGCACAATGGCCCACCACTTGCAAGAGTGGAACTGCGCACGCACAGGAGTGCTTGCCCATTGTTCGTGCTGCCTGGTTTTAAAGAGGCCATGGCCACTACTTGGGGACCCCTCATATATAGATATATGCCCCCCCCCCCAAGAATCACCCTAATGGGCTTCCCAAACTAGAAAACCGTTGGAATTGGCTTTTGGGCAATGATCTCATGCCTCCAGGGAAATATATTATATTTGGGGAGCTGATGAAATCTCCTACTGAATGGCTTTAGCAGAATTCTAGTTCAAGGTCTTGTTTTCAGTCTTTTCAGTAGCAGGTAGAGAAAGATAGAGGCAAAAGGAGCTGAATAATAAAGCCAAGAGAAATAACGAGATGGAGCAAGCGGTTGTTGCTTTTGCAACTTTTTTGCACCGCCCGCTCCATCTCTTTTATTATTTCCCTTGGCTTGTTTTATAGCTTTTCAAACTTTACAATATTCTTGTTGAGGCATGGTGAAATTGTACTGATTGCGGCACAGATTTGTAAAACAGGAGGGGGGGGGGGAAGGCATTTTGTTACTGGCAATTTATTTTTGATGTATTTCAAAGTCATTCCCAGCGTGGAGTTTGCCATTTTCTCAATAGCTATATGCTAAGCTGACATTCTCATTGCACCAACCTCCACACCCCAGAATCATTTTTTCTGGTCCATTGGAGCTGCTTTAGATGATCTCAAATATATGTAAAGTTAGGCTTTTTGTTCCTAATTTGTATCAGTTCATGCGGTCCTTGATTACATAGAATCATCCTCACATTTTAACACTTATCTCACCAGTTTGCAGAGATCCTTTTGAGATTGTGGTTTCCTTCTCTCCCTTCCCCCTCTAAATAATCTGTCAACAGACTTACGTAACTCACCCTTTACTCCTGACTCACAATCATTATGAACGAATTAAAACAGTCATAAAGCCCATTCTTAAAAACCCACATTTCTCACAAGAAATGACAATTATTTCAAGACTTTCCCTTGTCTGTATTTAAACAATTTAATAATCACTTGAAAAATAATGCATTTAGAATGAATGAGATTTCTATGAGCACTAGTAATATAGTAATGCTACGAGTACTATAGTAATGTTACTAGTTCTATAGTAATGCTACTGGTGCCACTGATAGTTTTATAGTACTATCACAACTGCTGACTGGGTCCACATATTATGCTATGTCAAATGCAGCTTGCATAACTCAATTATGTGGACAGATTAGAACTCAGCCGTTGTGCTTTATTTACACCCAGTAGGTTAACATCCAGGATGAGACCCATGGTGGTCAGAATGAAGTATTGCAGGCTAACTGACTGCTTACTGCCAGGAGTTCGATCCTCACTGGCTCAAGGTTGACTCAGCCTTCCGTCCTTCTGAGGTCGATAAAATAAGGACCCAAATTTTGTGCAGTATGCTGATTCTATAAACGGCTTAGAGAAGGCTATAAAGCACTGCAAAGTGGTGTATAAGTCTAAATGTTATTGCTATTGCTATAAGCTTATCCTTTATTTTCTTTTATAAATATCATAAGTACCCCGGTAGCAGCTGCTCTTTACCTATTGTCTTTTACATCTGCTATGCCCACAATGTTGCACAGTACTGTGTTTCTCATATAATAAGGCTGGGTCTTATTTTTTTTTGAGCCCTGGAAAAATGGCTAGGCCATCTTTTCAGGGGTGACTTAATTCCCCTCCCTTGCATCTTCGGGTGGGCGGGCGGCGACAGCTTGGATGTTGACCTCAGCGTTGGTGGGGCACTTTGTATCGGGCTCAACGCAGGCAGCACCATATCCAGGTGTGCAACAAAAGTACTTCCTAACGGCAAGGCCCCCCCCCATTCCCCCCCCATTTTGCATGTTTTAATATAGGCCTTAATTTGGGGGGAGGGGCTTAATTTCATTTCATGCCTATAAAACATGCTGGGACTTCCTATTGGGGGAGGCTGTATTGTTGGAGAAACAGGGTAGTATGTAGTGAACTATTTCATTCATTCAGTCTTACTCATGCGTTGCTGGGACTCTAAAATACCTCACCAAAGCTATTAATTAATTGATGTTAAATTAACACAATAATTAACTTGTATGTCGTCCAACTTAAGTTAATGAGCTACAACTTGCCTTGCAGAAATTATACTGATCCTTCTTTAAGAAACCTGTATGTTTAATAATTTGGTATTTAATAATTTTTAAGGAATTTACCCAAATTAACCAGCTTACAATTGATGCATACATCCTCAGCCCCCTCTTTTTTTTTTTCAAAAAATATTTTCATTACCACTTTCCAGTTACCTTTCCAACTACCTTTCCATCTTATAAATAGCTTAAAATATTCTATTAGAAGCTGGATTTTAATAATGTAGAAAGTTTTGCAACAAGAATAGTTTTCAAAACACATTGAGAATATGTAGTAACTGGGTGTATTTTTTTGTGTACTAAAAAGATCACTTATTTTATTGACTGATATATATCCCAACATTTCTAATTAATCAGACAAATACTAAGTAAATAAACAAACTGGGCTTAGCAAGGGAATGAGTTATGCCTTAGCTCTGTAGCATGGGAAAAGTCTGGGCAAAGCTGCATAATCAGATTTCTTTAAAAAAAGCAAAGGAGAGAAAACAGGCATACAAGACAAACTCGGGTGCCAAATTAGCATTATTTCTAAAAAATATTTCAGCAAAGGCTATCTTAATAAATGTAGAAGATATATTGTCAGCTATGATTAAAAATATTTGATACAAACATGTTGGGCAATTTCATTTGTAGTAAGAAATGCCCCTTTACTAGTTGGTTTAAATATTATGCTTTTCACTTCAACCATTGAAATATTGCAGTTTTATTTCCCTGACTTTCTGGAGAACTTCCAGATCAGAGGTGGTATTCAGCAGGTTCTGACCAGTTCTGGAGAACCAGTAGCAAAAATTTTGAAAGTTCAGAGAATCAGTAAATTCCACCTCTGACTGACCCTGCCCCCATCTATTCTCTACCTCCCGAATCCCAGCTGATTGGCTGGGTCTTCTTTTGTTGCCTTGCATAGGAGAACGGAGCTGTAAAGCAGGTTAGTGGGGTGGGGAGGGAATGGGGATTTTGCAGTATCCTTTCCCTGCTGCTATGCCCACCAAGCCATGTCCATGTTCCAGATGCTTCAAAACTGCATATTCCAGCAAATCCTGCCATCAGAATAAGTGGTAATAGGAAGGCTGGGTATTTAGCTGTAACCTAGGGAATCCTTCTTGGATTGGTTTCAGTAGGCTACTATTGTTAGGTCTGCTAACATCTTTAGAAGAGGTAACTTGTAAATCAGGGATCTCCAACCCTTAGTTTGTGGACTCTCGCTGGTCCGTATCATACTAGCAACCGGTCCACGCAAATAAGAGAAACCCCATGCAGGCATCACACAAAGCCACGCCCCTTCTGGTCCAGGGAAAAACCTCCCTCCATGGAACTGGTCCCTGATGCCCAAAAGGTTGGAGGCCACTGTTCTAAGTACCTCCTCCTATGTCTTCTGTGTAAATGAAAGCACATTTAGGGGAAATTAAAACCTAGGATGTATATTATTCCTTTTTTTTTTTGCTGTGTTTTGCAATCATCTGGTGTAAGATTATATCTGATTTAGTTCTTTCCTTTGTCTGGGTTGGATTTTACTTTAACATACCCTTTCTCTAGCCTACAAAATTGGTGTTGTTGACCAAAGAGACAACAATGTTGGGTCATAAGAGATGCCCAACAAATTATTTGCCTTCAAGGAGTTAATAACTCTTTGGAAGCCAGGAAAATGAAGAATAAGGCATCAATTCAAGTTTCAATTTCCTTTCAGTATTGCATATTTAGATTCTACATAGCAACATGAAGGTCCACACTCAAATTACTGTAATTCAAAATGCAAACTTCAGTCTTATCGCATTGAACAATGGCAGAACTGCTAGCTCTTACAAGGAACCCTAATGTTGTTTAAGGAATTTTATTAAAAGGGGGTTACATGCAGTTTATAAGAGGAAAAATGTGGATTGTGAAAAACTATTCGAGCAGTGAGTTGAATAAATCAGCACCCCACTTCCATTCCAAGTAATTCCCTCTTCCTGCTTTATTGCTACAAGAAAAAAATCTTGTAGCAATAATTAATGGACCACCTGTAAGTAATTAGCCTGCATATTAGTTAATTCTGTGGTGATCTTGGAAGGAATTCATTTCAGCCTTTAAAATTATGAAAGTCATGGGAAAATCAAGTTGCAGCTGAAAACATAGTTTCTTCTGAAATGGATTTGATTGGATGAGTCTTTATTCCAATTTTGGAACAAGCGAGCACAATAGGCAATGAAATTAGTAGACAGGCAAAGTTGACATAAACTGAAGGCAAAGTGTCCTTCCTAGGGAAAATCTTATTTGTAATTGACAGTTTTTGCCATGAATTTTGATTGGAGTGCCAAGAGAAAGGATCCTTTATGTTAATGGGTATCCTTAATGTGCCTGGCTGGCCATTTCATGACAAAAGCTAGAGTAGACAAACCATCACACATTCACCAGGAGTTTTTCTATTTTTACTTTAAGATTTTTTTTTCATTTCGGAGAGCAACTAAAGCTCTGTAAGATGATCAGATATGCCGGTAGATTAATATGGTGGTGGTGGTGGGAATAAAAAGTAGACCCTGCTGAATTTGGTGGTTTCTTCTTAATAAACTATGCTTTCCATGAACAGTAAATAGCAATAGCACTTAGACTTATATACTGCTTTGTAGTACTTTCTAAGCGGTTTACAGAGTCAGCCTATTGCCCCTGACAATTTGGGTCCTCATTTTACCCACCTCAGAAGGATGGAAGGCTGAGTCAACCTTGAGCCTGGTGAGATTTGAACTGTCAAATTGTAGGCAGTTGGCTGCAGAAGTAGCTTGCAGTACTGCACTCTGACCACTGCGCCACAGAGGCTCCTAGCCTACACTGGGCTCTTTGGTCAATGGAAAGACTTGTGGATCACATTTTTGTCATGAAGCAGTGGGCATTATGAAACATGTAATGTTGTTAGTTGCCTGGTAAAAAAATAAAGAATATGTTTTTATTTCCTGGCAGACTATTCCCTCCTATAAATATTTCACCTCACTGCTGAGAGCCTCTCTCAGTATCTTCTCAAGACCCCAGGGCTAAATAAAGAAGCGTTTTTGGCATGTTCGCCAGCCCTCTCTTCAACTTTTGAACTTCAAAGTCAAGTCAAGAGTTCCTGTAGTTGTACTAGAACTGGCATTCTCAAAGACTTTTCCCTCAACTATCTTTTTTTTTCTTTTTTTTTTGAGAATAGCATGCCCTAGATTCCTTGCATTCAGGACTGATTTGGTGCCCGTTCTAACACTGTTCTCTTGTTATTGTCGCTGCTCCTATTATTGTTGCTGCTGCCGCCTACTCACAACTTCAGCTTTTCAGCCACCTTTTTCTTCTCCATCACATAATCACTTTGCAGCTGTTTTTTTCTCTTTGAAAGCTGCTAGCCTATCTAGAAGTGCCAATTCAGCAGTTTCCATAGCTTACCTCCAGCTGTCTTCCTGTTATCTTGAGGAAATATCTTTGCTTGCCTAAAATAGCTCGCTGGTTTTTTGTTTTTTTTAAGAGCAGCAGAAAAGAAAAATAGGCCAAAGTGCAAACTTTAATGTGTGCTAGTTCTTGAAAAGTTAATATCTAGAACACCCCAGATATGTTTGCCAGCCCTGTGCAAAGCTTTAAAGAGATGTGTCACGTTAACAAAGCTTTCCCTCTCAAAGCTGCCTTATAAAGCAATGAGGAAGTGCCCGGCTAGACTATTTCTCAAATATGACAGCTTCAGAATCCATGGTTACTTCA
>NW_020769368.1:1192794-1272799 GCF_900518735.1 Pseudonaja textilis | reverse complement strand
TCTTTCTTTCTTTCTTTCTTTCTTTCTTTCTTTCTTTCTTTCTTTCTATCTATCTATCTATCTATCTATCTATCTATCTATCTATCTATCTCTTGGAAGTGCCTATACTACCTTAATAAGATACTACCTTAATAATTATAGGTCCTTGGTTAGGACTTGAATTATTAAGTTTCCGCCTGTCTTTGTATGTGAATCTAATTGCAGATTACATATAAAAACAGCAGTAGCAGCAACAACAACTCTAAAACAATACTAACAGCTACAGTCATCGCCCTATTCCAGGTCTGATGCTTTCAGAATCTTTCTTTTAGAGCATCATTTTTTTAAAAAAGTTCATCATCCTGAATACCCCAAGAAAAAAAAAAGTCTCAGGCTTGACTCTACCTTTGCAAAATCCCTCTAGGCAGTCAGTGATCCTGAAAGGAGGGAATTAAAGGAGAACTGAACACATGAACCGTGAATGCAACCATGATCACTTTTTGAGTTAAAGATCAAGCACACCCTTAGAAGAGATTACTTCTTTCAAATGGTTGTTATTAGCAGAATCCTTCTGAGAGAACAGGGCTCTTTTCCCCAGAAGGACTCTTTCCACAAACTAAAGTAGGCCAGTTAACTCCACTTTTGTTTTTATTGCTGTTTTCTGCTTTTCCTACCTTCCTCTCTTTGAAACCAGGCTCTTGATGAATTTGTGCACCATCCAATTAACATTTATAGGCTTCAAAGAAGATTGTGGAAATTTAAAGATTCTTATAATGGGGCTTATCGGTGACTCAGAATTGCTGTTTATAATATCTGTGTTAATACTTACCTTCTTCCGCGGTTCGTTTGAAGAAGCCAGAGGGTGCCACAGAGTGCTCCAATTCCCCACTAACCTTACTGAAGTATCCTTTATTAACTATCTGACGGAGATGAAGTGAGGGAGTTGAGGTTTGTGTCACTTCTGGGGATTAAAATAGGCTTAAGTGAGTGTTTAAAAATATCTGTAGTAGAATGAAAACGTTCTTGAAAGCATCAGACAGAATGGAGCTGTCTCTGAAAATAATGACCTGAACTGTTTAAAAGTTTTATTTCTTCATTTGTCTGTTCCTGCCTTTATTATTTTACAACTAATTCAAGGCAACAAACCTATCCAAACATTTTCCTCCTCCTATTTTCCCCACAGCAATAACTCTGTAAGTTGGGCGGAGAGACGATGATTGGTCCAAGGTCACCAAGCTGGCTTTCATACGGTGGTGGGATTCAAATTGGTTTACCACCGGTTTGTTGAGCATGGCTTGGTGGCCGTGCTTTGCGTGCGCACAGAGGCTTTCCTACTGACCTCCTCCTGCACTCTCCATGTGTCTTCAACAGCTGACGCGTGGCAATCCGCTGTGTCACGTGATGCAGCTGAGGTTGAAAAGCAGGAAATAAAAGGTCAGGATGGAGCCAGGGTGGGTAGGGGGCCCCAGCAGCTGATCTTCAGAGCTACCGGTACTGCTGAACTGGGCCATACTGGTAGAATCCCACCTCTGTTTTTATAGCTGAGGTGGGATTAGACCACATGGTCTCTCACTTTCTAGCCTGGTGACTTAACCATTAGACAAAATTGGCCATTCTTTTATTATATTATTATTCTATATTATGATATAGTTGTGTTTTTCATACTTTTCCTTTGCCAGATGAATCGGGAGAATATTGTTTTAGCATGTAAATACTGAATTTATGTGTCATGGAGTGTGAATAAAGAATATATGTCATTACAAAACATCAGTTTAACCCAGAAAGACAGGAAAGGGAAAGAAAGAGGAAATGAAAAAGAAACTGCGGCAGGCTTTCAAGATTCTGTTATATCAATAAATTAGAGTTTCAGTATTTCTTGTGTCAGTGACCTAGTCTGCCTCAAAGGGCTGACAAAGTATTTAGTCTAATTAGGAAAAAGAAAACAATAGAGCAAGAATCTTTGACAACTTTAAAACTAACACATTTATTACAGCTTATACTTTCTTGGAATACAGTTCACCTCATTGTTGGTTAAGATCAGATAATTAAATTTGTATGAATTCTGTTCTAGTCTGCTATATTTTGCAGTGTGGCACCATTATGCTGGTACCTGACTAAAATAAAACAAACTGAGCTATGGTAATATTCAAATCTACTGGACTTTCTCAAACAAATTTTTAAAGTTCCATTTAAAAATGGAAAAATGGAAAAAAAATATCCTTATCACTTAAAGTGCACCTTTTCTGCAAATATACATTGTTGAGTTCCTAGACAATCAATGCAAGTTCTCTTGATGTTATTCTTTGTTATTTAATTTTTCTTACTACTAGCTCTTGAAAAAATTACTAACAGGATTTTAGATGCACACTTTTGAAACATTTTTTCAGACTGGTCTTTTACCTTTTATTTTTATTTTTTGTTTACTAATCCACAAAAATTGATAATATATGAAGAACCATGTAGAGACTAGTTCTTGTAAGACTTTAAACTCTAAGACAAGGGTCTTCAAACTTGGTAAATTTAAGTCTTGTGGACTTCAACTCCCAGAATTCCTGAGCTAACCCGACTGGAGGAGGGATTTTGGGAGTTGAAGTTCACAAGTCTTAAAGCTGTCAAGTTTGAAGACCCCTGCTCTAAGATGTAGAACTATTAATTGTATCATTGACATAACATCTAATCAATGTAAATACAAGTTAAGGATTTTTGTCTTTCTGCATGTCAGATTTTAGTAGGCTGATCCCACATCCCAGTACCATACGTTTTTCTTTTTGTCTCTTTTTCTTAATGATCAAAATTCAATTTGTTTGCCTATCTTAAAGAATTCTATTTAAACATTCTTGAAGTTTGTAACTACTGTATGTTGCTAATATAAGTCAGTTATTTCAAAAACTGAAATTTTCCTTTTAAACATGGCAATAAGTTTTATTAATTTTAATTAATTGTTTGGGTTTTTAAGTAATATTTTTAGATTGATGATTCATAAAGTTTCAATGTCAGTAATATCGACAACAATAATAATATTCTAAGCAGTGGTGTGAACATCTGGTGCAAGAATTGTGATATTTCTTATAAGTTTCACAATAGAAACTTTCTCCCACTCAAGCACATGTATTTTCTTAAAAAGCTGTGGTGGATAATGATATAAAATAAGAAATGTGTCATATTGAGAACAGATTATATATTTTTCAGATTTTCTCTTTTGACAGCTCTCACCACACTGCATTAGAGACAAATTTTGGGGCTCAAGGAGGAAAAAGAAAAAAAAAATCTTCCTAAACATTTTAGTTCTTGTTCTGATTTTCAGTATTCTAGTTTTCTGTAATATCCTCATCATACGTCTTACGCTCCTATCCTCTTGTTAAAACTTATTGATTTTTGTTGTATACAGACTATAATTCCTAGAAGCATACTGTCACATGAAAACATCCATAGGTAGCACTTAGTGTCTTAAATGGAGTAGAGAAGAATTTTCAGAGCAAATGCATGTATAATTATTATACTCATGAAAACTAAGCATAACATATAGCCCACCTCTGTCATGAGACGCTTCTAAAATTATTGGATCTTTTCTGCCAATCATCACCACTTCTATCTTTTTTTAAAAAAAAAATTGTATTTGTCAATCGCTTACAAGTTAATAGGCATAAGTATAAACATGAGTAAGAATACACGATGGTAGACACGATGGTGCACTTATGCACGCCCCTTACAGACCTCTTAGGAATGGGGTGAGGTCAATAGAGGTTAGTTTGAGGGTAAAGGAGTGGGGGTTTGAGGATGTAACTACAGAGTCAGGTAGTGCATTCCAGGCATTGACCACTCTGTTGCTGAAGTTGTACTTTCTACAATCAAGTTTGGAGCGGTTAACATTGAGTTTGTATCTGTTGTGTGCTCTTGTATTGTTGTGGTTGAAGCTGAACTAGTCATTGACTGGTAGGACATTGTAGCAGATAATTTTGTGTACTACGGTTAAGTCTAACCATAGGTGGCGTAGTTCAAGATTGTCCAAGCCCAAACTTTCAAGCCTGGTGGTATAGGGTCTTCTGTTGCAAGCAGAGGAGTGTAGTACTCTTCTCGTGAAATACTTCTGGACTCACTCAATTGTATTAATGTCCGATATACAGTGCGGATTCCAGACAGATGAACTGTATTCTTGAATTATGCTTTAAAAATATGTTATCAATAGAATAAAGGGAGGGAAAGGAGTTGGGGAATTGTTTTTGCACTTTGCATTTTCTCCTTTCTCTCCTGCTATATTTTTCTTGAGAATGACATAATCATCCAGAGCAAATTTTCAAGAGGTGCATTATAGGGAAGTAAAAAATCATCAACAACAATAAAAATAATTTCTTCTAAGCCACCACATCTGTTTTGTCAAAGTCTAGATAACCATTAACAGGCAACAAAGAGTTTTAAGTGTGTCTTTACTGCCATCTAGTGATTATCCGGATTTTTGCATTAAATGTATTATAACCCTTATCTCCTCTCTTCTATATGTTGCATTTTATCCCACCACTACGTCAGACTTATGTGGATGGAAAGAACTACCCTGAATGTTGAAAGCAAAGTTTAGATTCATGCCTCCCTTTCTAATGCCTCTCCTGGAACATCAACAGTTATTCAAAAGGATAGAGATTCTAAAACCAGCTGAATTATTAGGTTGCCTTTCTCTGGAAGTTGTACCAAGAACTACTAGGACAAGAATCTGCAAACTGTGGCTCTTTCGGCCCTCTGCTGCAGCTCCCTGTTGGCTGACCCCACTACTGGCTGGTCACTCCCTTCCCTGTCACTCCATATTCCAGAGGAATAGGTGACTGGGTGGGACCGAGTGACGTCAAGTTGGTCACACCTACCCAGTCACACCGCTTGCTAAATTCTTGGCTCCCGATGCTTTCTTTTCTGTGGGGAATGGGTCCAAATTGCTCTTTGAGTGTTTAAGGTTGCAGACCCCTGTATTAGGAGGTGGTGACTCTTCGGAGCAAGATAAATGTACTTTCCAACTTCATAATTGATTTCAAACTCTCAGTTGGAGTATGATCTGCAGAACAGCTGCTATCATAGCGTCATTTGCAAGAATAAAGATCGTTTTATGGAAATGATTCATCATTGTCAATTTGCACATCCACCTTCACATCAGCCATTACTTTTTATAACTGTTTATTAAGCATTTTCACATTAACACACAAGGTATTCTGAGATGTTTGAAATTAAATGGGAGTTCTGGATTTCAGTACTGCAGGAATTGTTGAAAATATGAAGAACCGCTCTTAAGGATATTTCTGTTTTCCGAGAAACTAATTTTGGACATTTAATGAATCTTAGTATGCAATATGTGAGCTTCTTATATCAGCTGCAGTACATGCATATGGGACATGTTGTTCCAACAGAAACTTCAGGGCAACTGCATTGATGGCTTAGGTTGTTCTGCTGTGTGTTTTAACTTTAAACCTTTTCCATTCACAAAGCAATATTTTATAAAGATGAATCAATTCCACTTTACTCTAGCTGTGAGGGAAGAGGCAGAGAGACAAATTACAATTTTTCTGAGAAAATAAATAGAATAGTTTAAGAACCTAGTTGGGTCTTAGGTAGACTAGCTTCAAACAGACAAATTCTAGGAGAGGGGAAGGTTCTGGTTAGGCTCTTAGAGAGGGCATGATATGACAATGTCTTAATCAATTGGGTTGGAGAAAATCTCAAGTGTAGATAAATAAAAGTGTTAAAACCATCCATCCCCTACTTTCACAAGATATTTCAATACTATAGAGCAACAATCTATTGAAACCCATTTGGCATTTTGTCTACGGCTTTACAGCAGATCTCAAAAATTTGAAACTTTCCTGCACTAAGGGGCAAACTAACCAATAGGCGGAATTCACATTTTCCTACCAGCCTGTGGCTCGTCATGTCCTTAAATGAAAAGGAAGAGTGGCTCATGTCAGATCACAGCAGCTGAAGTAATCAGTGGCGGGCTGCTGTCGGTTTAGATTGGTTCTAGCAAACCGGTAGTTCTGACCATTTGCTGGCCCTGCCCACCCGGCCCCGCCCTATCCTATCCTTTATTTCCTTCTTTCGGGCTCAGCAGAGTTGCGCCTCAGTTGTTCTACTTACTGGGTCTGCCCTAGAAGGTATGCAGGTGAGCTTCAAACTGCTGTAGTTGGAACGCTGTGCGCGTGCGCTCACAAAACCAGTTCCAGCCGACCACTGGAAGTAAGGGAACCTTTGTCTTAACACAATTGTATCATGCATTGAATTTCCCCCTCCCCAAATGCTACCCACTTGTGGCATTGAAGAATATTTCATTAAGCATACCCACGTTGGGCACACCTTTAAAAAGTATACCAAGGCACTGGTGGAAAGATAAGATTTTCCTATCCCACGAACAGTGGTGTTGACTAGGATTGGGCCGTGTGCTTTTACAACTAAAGAAATTAAGAAGGAAAGTAGAGCAGCATTATGCAAATTCTATATTTGTACTTGGTGTGTCCGTTAAATTCACTGAAAAATAAGTTCTTCTCACACCTAAAACAGAGTTCCCAGGGTATTCTGATAACCCCTTCCCTGGATGAGTAATTACTTTCTCCTGAGAGCTAGTCTGCATCAGTAATGTTGTGTGTGTGCATGGAGAAATTAAGTAGTGCTGATTCAGCAAATGATGTAGCAGCACTTAGGTTGATCTTTCTCGGTTATTACTCTGCGACTCTAGAATCAATCTGTCTCCAAGAGGGCTGCCTGATTAATATCGGTAGTAGTCTTTAGACAGAGAGCAAAGGTTACTCAGGCATCTAAAATTGTTTTAATTTCTTGTTGCTCTCTGATTACCAAATACATTTTGATGGTGCCCATCGGTTTTCAAGAATGATTTATTTTTGACTTTGACTTAATTAGGAGCAAATGGGACATTCAGCAGAAAGTTGCACATACAACTACATAGCCCAAAGACAACTCTACATATAAAATGATTCCTTCCTTCTCCCCCCACACCACCCTCTGACATGTACCAGCAGAAAAATAGTAACATGGACATGGTTAGCATAGACAAAGATTCTACGCAGTGGGCTAGACTTCCCAGATTATTAACTCCACTACTGCTCCTTATATGTTTGTGAATGATTCACAGGTAGTGAGTGTATCCGTTTAGTTACTTGTGAATGCACAGTAATGACAATTCTTCCTGGAGGCCTCATTCCAAGAGAAAATAAAATCTATGTTAATTAACAACTAATTAAAATGAACTAACTGTAAGATAAGATACTTCATTCTTTTAAAAAAATCATAAAATTTATTTCCTCGGTTATATATATCAAGTATTCTCCACTGTTACAGGTAGAAGCAGCAAAAGCAGGACAGAGATGGGAAAAAGAACTGAAAGATTACAATATGAAAGTAAGACATAGAAAGAAAAAAAACACTGCCCCAGTATATGTGGGGGCTATTTTTTTGTTGCTAGAATGGATGTAAGGTGGCTTGACTTTTCACACATCTGCACAGGTGATATTTTTACATTTAATTGGCTCTGGTATGGCTAAATCATTGGCAGTCCTCACCTGAGTTTGCTCCTAGGACTATTTAGATACCTATATCAAAGGCGCTTTGGTGAAAAAGTTTGAATTGTATTAGAATTTAAAGGTTTCAATTATATTAGAATTATGTTATATTATTAAAAAGTTTAGCGAAAGAGAGCCAGTTTGGTGTACGTGGCTAGAAAGCAGGAGACCATGACTTCTAGTCTCATTTTAGCCATGAAAGCTAGCTGGGTGACTTGGGCCTGTCACTATTTCTCAGCTCTGCTCACCTCCCATTGTTGTTGTAGGGAGGAAGGTGTGTGTGTGTGTGTGTGTGTGTGTGTGTGTGTGTGTGTTGGATACATTCACTGCCTTGACTTATTTGTAAAAACAATAAATAAAAAAGGTGCCCAGTATATTTTGTAAAGTAAATTAGAAATTGGGAACCAAGGTTGAATGCATTTCCATGTTATATTGATACATATTGGGGGCCCCCGCACCCCGTTTTGGCTGCCAGAGGCTATTTCCAGAGGCTATTTATTTGCTATTTCCAGACCGACCCCTGCGGGGCAGATTAAAGCACCCCGTGGTCTAGATCCATCCCAGAGACCTTGAGTTTGATACCCCTGTTGTAAAGCATGCAATTAACTGGAAACGTAGAATGTTAAACAGGCCATTTTGTTACCTGTTTAACCGTGGAGATACAGCAAAAGGAAAATAGTTTCAGTATCAGTAATGTTTGTGGATAATGGAGAACCAGCCTCCTCGGCCTTGAAAAATGTGGTGATGTAGCAGGTAGCATACCTATGACCATAGCCAGGAGAACGCCTAGCAAGCCACTTGTTTCAAAGAAAGTGTACCTTCCAAAGAAAGCGAGGAATGTCGGGCCATTCCTCCGTAACTTGCATTGCAAATGGAAACCCCAAAGTACTCCAGCATGGATTTCTTTTACTATTCTGTGGCGTGGCTGACAGTACAGATTCCTTTGCAGCACAGATGGCAGCAGTGCAATGGCATCTGCTAGCATCCGTCATTCGCAGCTCAGAACTTTTCATACAAAGCAGCATACATTTGCCAAAGAAGTGTGCAAAGTGGTATTTTAGGAGATGCTGCCTTAAAAATAGGCATTAGGAGAAATTACAAATAAAACCATATTTTTAATGATTAGCTCGCTATAGCAGCACTAGGTCCATTTCCTTCCTTCCTTCCTTCCTTCCTTCCTTGCTGAGAATTGGATGCAGCAGAGAACAATGTAAAAAACAAGTGAGTCTTCCTCAGTCAAAGTTTATCCTGATCTGCACATCCAACCTGCAAATATTTCCTGTGGCATGCCTATTATCGATATCATTATTTCCTGTGTGTGTTTGTTATTCAATTTGCCGTATAAGACCAATGCATCAATATTCTACACATCTTGGTTGGGTTTCCTGTTCTGAAGAGTGCATTTACTTGATGGATGCTGAGTGCCTAGCAGCAATCCATTCTGCTGTGGTGCATAGAATTTGAGTGCAACATTGCTTTTTGAAAACATTAAAGGGTTGTATTTTTTTCTCTCTATTGATCCTAAACTCCTTTCCGGGCTGAACCTGGCCACAATGTAAAAGGGACATGAAAAATAAGCCATCAAAAGAATAAATGGATTTTTCAGGCTATGTGCAAATCCCAGATATACAAGCATATATTTTCAGTGCACGGAGCCTAGAGCTTTTTTTCCCCAAGGGACAAGCAAATGATAGCTGAATGATAAGTGTCTTAAGCTTCAGAAAAAGGAAATCTTGCATTGCAAATGCAGCTTGTCAAATCTTGGCATCGTTTGTCTTAGCCAATTCAGAATAGCAAGTATTCTAATATGTGCATTTCGTGTCTTCGTAGCATTGTTGTTGTGATTGCTGTGAAACTAAATTTAAAAAGAGCACCTTTGTCCATATGCTGTTTTCATATCCTTAGATTCTGACAGTCTGAGAGAGGTTGCAGTTTGTTCGTTTTTTTTTTTTAAATTGGTGACTTTATGTTCTTCCCTATGCCAACATTTTAATCATGTTACCATTATAATGATTGGTTTTTCCTCCTCTGGTTGCCATCAGATAAAAAGCATATGACTATCACTGTCAGCTATGTTTAAAAGTCTGTCTGTTTTAGCTTTGATTTTATGGGGAGACTATTGATTTTATGTGGAAACAATGCTGCATCCAAGAGGGATAAAGAAAAATGGGAAATCAGTGCTTTGTGGAGCCATCTTTGATAGGGAACTTTGAAGTTCCCTATCAATCTAGGGAACAATCTAGGGAAATTGGCCATTTCTAACCACAGACTGTTCATGGCACTTGGCAAAGATGGCCTCTGTAGATGAGCAATCCATAGGGAGAAATCATGTCAGGAACTTCAGAACCAAATGGCCAGTTGGTGAAAACTCTTGGCACTTCGCTGAGGCATTGTAGTTAACTTATTGCAAAGAGCCAGATTAAAGCATCCTCATGAAACACAGAGTGACTGTGATGCCTAGAATCCAACTTCGTATTTTTCATCTTAATTCCAGTGATTCCCCCTCCCTCAACAGAATGCCAGTTGACTACCTCTAGGTTTTTGTTTCAATCTGAAATTAAATTACACTCTTATTGACTCAACTGAATGTGTATCGTCAAAGCTATGGTTTTCCCAGTTACAATGTATGGCTGTGAAGACTGGACCGTAAGAAAGGCTAAGCGCCAAAGAATTGAGGCCTTTGAACTATGGTGCTAGAGGAGACTTCTGTAAGTCCCTTGGACTGCAAGGTGATCAAATCGGTCAGTCCTAGAGGAGATCAACCCTGACTGCTCTTTAGAAGGCCAGATCCTGAAGATGAAACTCAAATACTTTGGCCACCTAATAAGAAGGAAGGACTCACTGGAGAAGAGCCCAATGCTGGGAGTGATTGAGGGCAAAAGAAGAAGGGGATGGAAGAGAATGAGGTGGCTGGATGGAGTCACTGAAGCAGGAGGCGTGAGCTTAAATGAACTCCGGGGGATGGTAGAGGACAGGAAGGCCCGGAGGAATGTTGTCCAAGGGAGTTGCGATGGGTTGGACAACAACAACAACAACAAGGGACTTACGTTCCTCATTGGTCTTTCTATTCACAAACTGTGAAGGCATGTGATAGGCATACCATTTGGGTGTGAAGCCTGGATGTTGGGCTGGAATTAGAAATGATGAGGACTCAGTATATGGGAAAACCGTAGGGGTTCTATTTGACAAATACTAACAGAGAAGGTGACAGTGTTATGAAAGAACCTGGCAACAATACTGCCAAGATACATCACAAAACCATGTTGGGGTATGAATGGGGTACGAATACATACAGAAACAAAGCGTATCTTTATCAGTCAGCAAGGGTCATGTGAGCAAAACAGGAGGGCTTAATTTACTTTCAATATACAAGCAGTCCTAGGGAGTGATGTGGTGGCCTAGAGGTGGAGCTCTCGCCTCACAATCAGGAAGCTGTGAGTTTGATCCTAGGTAGAGGCAGATATTTCCCTCTCTCGACAAAATATATCTCCTGAATAAAACTCTGCATTGGCAACAGGAAGGGCATCCGGCCATTAAACACTCTGCTAGCTCCATTCAGTTGCCCAGACTCCACCCCCAGAAGGGATTATGGGGTCGTTAAAAGATGATGATGCAGGCAGACCTTGACTTAACCATTCATTTAATGACTGTTCAAATTTACAATGGCCCTGAAGTGATTTATGGATGTTTTTCACAATTACAATTGTTGCAGCATCCCCATGGTCACATGATCAAAATTCAGGGGTTTGACAACTAACATGTATTTATGGCAGTTGGACTCAATGTGATCACCATCTGTAATCTTCCCAGCTGGCTTTTAACAAGCAAAGTCAATGGAGGAAGCCAGATTTGATTAACAACGATTAGCAACGCAGTGATTTGTTTAACAATCATGTCACAAAAGGTCGTAAAATGGGGCACTACTCACTTAACAAGTTGCCTTGCTTAATAAGCTCAGTTGTTCTACCGGTGTCAAATTAAAATGTAAATGCTTAACAAATGAAGAAAAAAAAAATCCTTAAATTTTGACAGGCCCTTTCAGACATCAAGGCTGCAGCTTGTTTCACTTATGTCTAAATACAGCTCAGCTTAGAAATATGTGCGGCTTCGTGGGGAGCAATTGGTAAGCAAGCAGACTTTGTAAGATAGTACAAATCCTTTCTTGATTGTGACGCACAGCTGTTAAGACGTGAGCCTTAGTTTTCAGTTTCTTGATTTTATGAGGCAGACTTCCTTGCAGGGTAGTTCAAGTAACTGCAAAAATAACTTCTCTCTGGATGGGCATTTTTTTGCTCTTCTGCGGATGCATCATGATAATACGGTTTTTATTATTAGCAGTAAAAGGATACGTTATAGTTTAATTCTGCACTCTGCCTTTTAGCTTGTATATTACAGTAGCTTTTAGCTTTTTAGACTTGTGGTTCTTTGCTTTGGAAATGTCATTTCCTCTGAATCCTAAATACCATTAAGAAATGCTGGGCAAATCACACCCATCTTTTTGTCCTGTGGAGATCTGCTATTTCTGACCATATCCCTGGTAATCTCCCTCCGGTCTCCAAGTAGGCCGTCAAGGACAATTAGATGACTCTTTAGGCTGTCTTCAAAAATATGCCAAGAAATGACAGATTATCTACCCAATAGCTCCTGTTCATCTTTTTTTTTTTTAATGAGGATTAGGGGAACCCAGAACTTTTCAGAAAAAAGATAGTTGGGGGGTTATTATTATAATACTCTCAGGGACTGCCTACTGAAATGACATTACTATCCATCAACAGCATTTTGGTAAGCTTTCAGATAAAGCCAATTTTGATCCCCTCAGATGGGAACTTGTTTTGCTGATCACATTCCTGCAGTTAGTTCAGCAGAGTTGTCTCCTGAGGCAGCCAAGAGAATACTTCCTCTGGGTGAGGAAGTCTGCTTTCCAACAGCTGACAGACTCCTCAAGTACTCAATAATGCCCTTAGGACACCTCAGGGTACGGGTTGGTCAGCCAATATGTGTATCTTTTTGACAAAAGGAAATGGTTTGGGTCAGGTGGGAGTTTGGCTCCAAACATGCCCAGCTTCCCATCCTTTTCCAAGTTTCTTTTATTGTGTATAATGGAAGATCAGTCCCTCATAATCTATAGGGGTCAAAGTTTCTTCTGCTTGATTAAAAAAAACACACCTCTGTTGACTTTCATGATGCTCAGTTTACTGAGGGATTCACAATACCTCATTCTTGACTCACTTCTGTATTCTGTGAATTTTAAAGGGAGTGAAGGGTCTTCTGGCTACATTAATTGCAGTAACTAGGGGTGGCCAGTGGTATTTTTCTTCTGGAACAAAGGCCAATATCCCTTTCATAACAGTCTTCACTTCATATACATAATCCAGTTAGAATTTTTTCTCCCATGAGGTGTTCAGAGCATCCAGTAGTGGGAGGTGCTTCAGTCTCCGCATGTCTAGGCTGGGCTTAATTTGTGGAACGCTCCTCCTCCTCCATGCTACTCCTCCCCAGCATTCCCCAGTTTTGGCTCAGCCTCGTGAGAGATAGGCAGTGCTTGTGATTCTTCCTTGGCCGAAACAGGAAAAATTCTTTCCTTGCTAGCAGGTTTGAAAGTTAATCAGCTTGTCTTTAGAATCCTTTAGCCTTCTATTCCCATTGCAATCTCTCGACGTTGGCTCGTATTGCAGAGATCGCTCGCATTTCAGGGAAGCGCCAATTCATGCCCCAAAGCAGCGGGAGGCTTCGGCGCTACTCCGCGCCCCCTCCCCACAACCGCTCTTTCTACCCCTGCCATTCCGACCGATTGGTGCAGAGTTTCTTTACCCGAACAGCAGCGTGAGCTCTTTGCTCCCAACAGAGTTGTATCGATTTCCTTCCCCCACTGAACGCCACTTGGGATGGGGGATTCAAATACTTCCACCCTTCCCTGCCATTTAGCCTCATAGGAAAAGCCATCGGAGGCTATCCTTTACATGGCGGGAGTTTGCTCCTGGGGAGCGCGCCAAAAGATTAATGGCCGGAGGCCATCTTTTCTTACAAGACCTCATGGCCGCACGCCTGTATTCCATTTCGTGCTGCATGAGGTAACTCTGTTCTGAGCAGAGGTTCCCTTCAGAAATACTGGGGACCATTATACCCTCGTCTTGGTTTTTTTCTACATTCGAGGCTATTCTTACAGTTAAGTTGTTGGCTTAACCCTCACAGCCCAATCAACCCAGTGGCACAACAGCGAGCACCTAGGCCTGTGTCCGCCTCCGCAGGGAAGCTGTTGAAGGCCTCTACCCTTATCAATCTGGGTCTTTAGGTGTTCTCAATTTGGCTGTTTGGTTTCTCAGCACGTAACATCATGTCACTTAATTAATATACATATACATATATATATTTATTAGTGGTAGTAGTAGTAGTAATAATAATAATAATAATAATGATAATTTTCTCTTCAGTATAATATTTTAATATCAATAAAATATTATTACTGAGATACGACTCATTATAGATAGGTATTATTCACAAAAAAAAAGAGGAAAGGGGGCAATAAAAACATCATCAGGGCAACCGGTCTGTCCTCAGATCAGGCCCCTGGGCGTGCCAACTGCCTTCACAGTATTGCATTGTATAACAAACATACTGCAATTCCAACTTCAATCGAAATGGCAGACGGTAGCAGCTCCCAGACCTCATCCTTGAAGGTCAAAGCCAAATCTCAGCACAAACCTAAGCAGGCTAAAGGGAATTCTAAAACTTCAGAAAGGGATGCCACCAGGCGCCATAAAGCTTTACAAAAACAGATAGATAAGTGCACACGGGAGGTGCACAAGGTCTCCCAGGACTTCCCCTCCTCCAGCCCAGGTCCGTCTACCTCTTCCCACCCTCCTCCTCCCCTAGGTCTCTCCCTCTCATCCAGGCGCAGCTTGGCTCCCCAAGGCCAACAGGCCCAAGTATCTGGGACACTGATCACGCGAAGGGCTCCTGAAGCTACATTCACTCCGACGGCTGCCGGTCTTCGTCAGGACGACATTCTTAGAGAGGAAGTTCCAGAGAGGATGAAGGCCTGGATGGTGCTGGCAATCCGCCAGGGAATCGCAGCAGGTCTTCAACACGCAGTTATGACCAGGGAATATCCTGTAATCGCCGATCATGATTCCCAATCGCTGAGGTCATTGACCAGGTCAGAGCAGCACCATACCCAGGTACATTTACAAGGGGGGGTCCCCCTCCAAGGGCTGACTGAGGAGGAGGAGGAGGAGGAAGAAGTGGATCAAATTGATCAAATGGAAGAGATTGAATCAGGATCAATACATGACAGCAAGCCCCTGTCAGAAGCAGACCCCTTAGAAAGGGGAATGTCTGAGGATTAGGGCCTTGTTCCTGACCAACCTGTTTTTACAGGCTTATTCCGCCCACAACTTTTCAGATCTCTCTTGTTTAAGGCAAAAAATATTGCACGCCTAAACAAGTCGACTCCTTCTACCACTCCAACTCCTTTGGAAGAGGGACCAGAGGATGTAATTTTGAACCAACCAGTAGTCGAAGCAGAGGTGATCCCAGTTCCTCCCATGTTTTCGGACCTGGTACAGAAACAGTGGGCCTCTGCAGCGGTGTACCCAGCCCCCACTGGATATGGCAGGAAATATTTCAATTTGGCCCCTGATTTCTCAAAATTATTGAATACTCCTGAGGTAGAGGAACCTATAGTGGGATTAGCGTCCTCCTCCATTCCCAGTGATGTGCTGGAGGCATTAAAGCCAGAGGAAAAATGGGCCGAGCTAGCCCTACGCAGAGCCCATCAGTCTGACGCGTGGGCTGTCAGAGCAGCCACGGCCGCCTCTTTCTTCACCTGTTCTTCTCTCAGATGGCTCCGCCTCTTATGGGAACATGTTCCTAATTCTAACCTTAGAGCGCACCAAGATATTGCTAAACTTATAGCAGCTGCTGAATTCTCAGCTGATGCAACTTATCATGCAGTCAAGTTTTCAGCCAGGGCCATTACTTCACATGTCACAGCACAACGCTTGCTGTGGTTAAAACATTGGCAAGCGGACTTTAAGCACAAATGCAAGCTGGCTTCATCCCCAATTGTGGGAGACAGACTGTTTGGCCCTTCCCTTGATCCGCTACTAATTGAAACCCAAAACAAAATTCTTCCTTCCCTTTTTCGGAAGTCAGATCCTAGAAACCCTCAGTCCTTTCAGAGGGGATCCTTTCGGCCCTTTTACCAGGGATCTTTTTCACCCAGATACCAGAGACCCCCATCATTCAGACCAGGGCAGCAGCCAGACAGGTCCGACTTCGGGGATAGGAGCAGAAGGGGTGGTCAATCCAAGAGATCCTTTCGGGGAGCAGGAAACAGGCCCTTTTGGCGTCCAAGATAACTCCCTGGACCCGAACCCCATTGGCGGATGCCTTAAATTATTTGTGGACCAATGGGACTCCTCAACCTCTGATTCCTGGGTCAGAGACACGATTAGATTTGGCCTTGCACTGGAGTTTCAATCCACTCCCCCAGATTTTTTCATGTCATGCCCTCTCTCCAGAGACCCAGTTAAATGTAATCTCATGGAAATAGCTATCCAACACCTACTGGACATAGAAGCCATCCAGCCAGTAGCCACCAACCAACGAGGGCAAGGTTTCTATTCACATCTTTTTGTTGTTCTCAAAAGTTCGGGGGGGTGGGGGTGGAGAGCAATATTGGATCTGAAACGTCTCAACAATTTCTTAGTATATCGCAAGTTTAAAATGCACTCCTTGCAATCTATCTTACTTGACATCAGAAAGGATGACGTCCTCACGTCCAGAGACCTGACGGAGGCGTACCTACATATTGCTATTCGGCCTTCCCAGTATAAATTTCTGAGACTCTGTTATAATAACCACCATTTTGAATATGTGGCCCTTCTTTTTGGACTAGCTTCTGTCCCTAGGACCTTCACGAAGGTTCTCACAGCGCTAGCTGCTCATCTCTGAGATATCCCCGTACGACTCCAGTGTTATCTTGATGACATCTTGATTTTGTCATCTTCCGCTCATCAGGCAGTCAAAGATACGCAGAACACATTACAATCCCTACAACAACACAGATTTTCAATAAATTGGAAAAAGAGTCATTTAACACCACCGACTCGGTTAACCCATCTGGGGGCAGTCATAGATAAGGTGGAAGGCAAAGTTTACCTGTCACAAGATAGACTAAATAGCATTCAGCAGTTAATTAAGGAGATCAGGGGTCTTAAGAGGGTGTCCCTAGCGGAACTATCAAAATTGTTAGGCAAGATGATCTCATGTATCTCTATCATCCCTTGGGCCTGGCTCCGCACTAGATCCCTCCAGTGGTTCCTGCTCCCGTACTAGCGCTCCGACCGAAGCAACTCCAAATACAAGGTCAGGGTACCATCAAAGGTCCTCATATCTCTCCTCTGGTGGACCAGACCAGTCATCAACAGAGGCTGTCTCTTCAAAGAGCCACACAGACTTACCATCACCACCAATGCCAGCCTGTTTGGATGGGGAGCGCACGTTCAATCGCTCACAACCCAAGGCCGTTGGTCCGCCATAGAACAGTCGTGCAGCATAAACTGGCTGGAGCTTTGAGCAGTACACCTGGCTCTCCGCAGCTTCCTTCCACAGGTACGCAATCAGCACATACTAATATTGACCGACAACATAACAGCCAAAGTTCACATAAACAGGGGGGCACACAGTTGAAACATCTCACGCGAGAAGCAAAGCGCTTGTGTTGTTGGGCGGAGAGCAACCTACTTTCCACCAGAGCAGAGCACATTTCAGATCTGTCGAATACACAGGCAGACTGGCTGAGCAGGGCCACGATCAATCAATCAGAGTGGCGCCTCCATCCGTCCCTGTTTCAAGAAGTGGTCAGGACATTTGGACAGCCGGTGGTGGACCTGTTCACTTCCCCCCTCAATGCTCAGCTCCCGAGATTTTTTTTCCAGGTACCCATCGCAAGGAGCGGAGAACTTCAACTTGCTCTGCTGTCATTGGCCCCTGGGACTTCTGTATGCATTCCCGCCACTTCCACTGGTTCCCAAGGTCATCCAGAAACTGCTAGATGAGAGGGCGGAACTACTTCTAGTAGCTCCTTACTGGCCCAGACAGCCATGGTTTGCAGACCTCCGCAGTCTCTCCGTATCAACACCATGGAGAATTCCGCCAGCCAGGGTTTCGTTAACCCAGGGACCCCTTCAACATACGGACCCTCAATGGTTGCACGTGACCATCTGGAGGTTGAGCAGAGTAGTTTGAAGAGCAAAAAGTTTTCCAACAGAGTTATTGCCACTATCCAAGCCGCCAGACGCCCCTCAACAACTTGCATTTACAATGCCACATGGTCCAGTTTCTGCAAATGGTGTACCGAGTCTCGAATTGATCCCATCTCTCCATCTGTGGCTCAAATCCTAGAGTTCTTGCAAGAGGGACTTGACAAGGGTTTATCACCTAATACATTGAAAAGACAGGTGGCAGCCTTGGCGTCAGTTCTCACTTGTAAAGGTCTACTTTCTCTTTCCCATCATCCATGCATACAGAGTTTCCTTCGAGGAGCCACAAATTTCCGCCCTCCAGCGGTACACCATTATGCCACCTGGGACCTTAACAAGGTCCTTGTTGCACTCACTAAAGGCCCTTTAGAACCCTTGAAATCGTCAAGTCTCCAATTTCTGACATACAAAGTAGTTTTCCTTGTAGCGATCACTTCTGCTCGTCATATTTCGGAGATTGCAGCTTTGTATGTCAGACAAGATCTTTGTGTTTTCCATTCTGACCGGGTGGTCCTTCATCCTGATCCTACATTTATACCCAAAATTAACTCGGTCTTTCATAGGGCACAAGAGCTGATACTTCCTAATTTTTGTCCCAGACCATCCCAAAGATTGGAACTACAGCGGCATAGGCTTGATGTAAGGTGAGCATTGCAAATACATATCAACTGCACAGCGGCTTTCAGAAAAACGGAAGCCTTATTTTTGTCTTTTCAGCCCAACACTCAGGGATGCAAGGTCTCATCTTCTACAATAGGCCGTTGGCTACGGGCCACGATAGCGAAAACATATCAGACTCAATCCCTGCAGGTGCCCAGGGGCATAACAGCTCATTCAACAAGGAGCGCTGCAACATCGGCAGCGTGGGCCACACAGGCACCATTAACTGAAATTTGTCGAGCCGTAACCTGGGCCTCTCCATCGCCATTCATTAGGAATTATAAAATAGATGTGTTTGCATCCACTGAGGCCTTCTTTGGCAGAAGAGTTCTGCAAGGGGTCCACAGGGACCAGGAGGAGATTCCAGGCCAGACGGAGTCCCTCCCATAGGACAGGCCAAGCTTTGGTATGTCCCACTACTGGATGCTCTGAACAGCTCATGGGAGAAAGGGCGTTGGTACTTACCTGACACACCCGTTCTCTTTGAGCTGTGAAGAGCATCCAGCCCCACCCTTTTTTTCCATCTGATGCGGTCCTGTTTCAGCCAATGAGTTGTTAAGGCATTGAGGACGAGGGCGGTTATGTCTCTCGTCTTTGCCAAAACTGGGGAACTCTGGGGAGGAGTACCGTGGAGGAGGAGGAGTGTTCCACAAATTAAGCCCAGCCTAGACATGTGGAGACTGAAGCACCTCCCACTCCTGGATGCTCTTCACAGCTCAAAGAGAATGGGCGTGTCAGGTAAGTACCAACGCCCTATTTCAATATTGGTGAACCTCAGTAGACAGCAAGGTCAGATAGCGGATGCTGCTACCTTGTTAACATTGAATGCTGTCTGTCCTTCCCCAGTTTTGCCATACCTTATGAAACATTCTTGTTGCAAACTAATACAGGATTATGCAGTTCAGTTTTATGGTTCTAAGGAGAAAAGTTCTAAGGTCATATGATAAATCTGCAACCAGCAGTGGAGTAGATTTGATTCCACCTTCTTCTCCTTCTTTCTAAGACTATCTTTTCTGTTCCCTAACAAGCAGACATAGTTTCTTCAAACTGATTTCCTCCATAGAATTATTCAAATTAGGTCAAAGGCTGTAGGTTGTCCACCACCGATCTAATAATAGGGCAACCAACAGGTAAGTTTTGCCATCTATCCCTATCATTGCTGCATATATTAACAACTTGACATTTAAGTCTCTGTCTCCTATTATGAATCATTAGCACCAAATGCAATGTTCTGTTAAATGCATGCAGACATTTAATATATTTACATTACATATCCCCTCATAAAGTCTTTTGTTATCTGCACTGCTGATCAGCTTCAGGACACATAGCCGAACTGACAAAAGATCGTACCAAACATTTCTATTCTTTTGAAAAAAAAAATGTGTTTGAGAATAGATAATGACATTAAATGAACGAGCCTTGTTTTTTTTTATTCATTTATAAGACTTATAGGGACATCCATCTTAAAAACCATAACTCTGGGCAGTTCACAACAGCAATGAAAACCAAAACACAACAAAAATAATAAAAATTAAACAACAACAACAACAACCTGTCACTTCGATCAATGTACTCTCTCTGATGCATTCCACAGAGGTGGTATTCAGCAGGTTCTGACCAGTTCTGGAGAACCAGTAGCGGAAATTTTGAGTAGTTCGGAGAACCAGCAAATCCCACCTCTGACTGTCCCCACCTCCATCTATTCTCTGCCTCCCTAGTCCCATCTGATTGGCTGGGTCTTTTGTTGCCCTGCACAGGAGAATGGAGCTGGAAAGCAGGTTAGTGGGGTCGGGAGGGAATGGGATTTTGCAGTAACCTTCCCCTACCATGCCCACCAAGCCATGCCCACAGACCTGGTAGTAAAAAAATTTGAATCCCACCATTGCGTTCAACAGAGCCATTTCAACTCCAACCTCATCTGTCTCAGCACTTGTAGAAAAGCCAACTCCTTATAGCCGTGAGGAAGACTAAGAGGGTACAGGCCTGATGGATCATTGTGTGTGTGTGTGTGTGTGTGTGTGTGTGTGTGTGCAGTTTCATAGGGCAGGAGTGTTTCAGAAAAGGCATGCTTCCTAGGTACCATTTGATGGCAATATTTAAGCGAAGACGAAACCTTTTCATTCTATTGGCCAGCTCTTCATGGAAGACTAGAGTAAGAAACGAAGGCTACGCAAATTAGTACTTTTTACTGCATCACTTATATTAATCTTGCAGATCTCCATTCACTTTCTCCTTCCCTCTCTAAGTTTGTGTGAACTGGGGAGGGGCTTATCTGACGTGTTTATTAATGTTACTTTCTTGGCCCAGGCGCAGAGTCTTTTTTATCTGTCCATTTTGGCTTGGTAGCATCTTCTATCCCTCAAGGCTATTCCCTCTTCCCACTACTTTATCTAATTTGCCCTCATGCTGGGGGGGGGGGGCTTTAATTGTGGGGCTTTTGGCACTTCTATTTATTTGTTTGTTTGTTTGTCGAGCATGTATTAGATAACAGATATAAGTATAAACATGATTTGAATACATGAAAGGGATACAAATAAAAGGGAAAATTAGGACAGGGTCGGTAGGCACGTGGGTGCGCTTATGCACACCCCTTCGAATTGTACCTAGAGGAAGACTGAGAACAGGTATAGCTTGCACAACAAAGGTGAAGTGCAAAGAAAATCAAGGGCTACCCAACACCGTGTATGCCTCCACATTCTGAACCAGTTGCAAATCCTCTGTGTTCTTCAAGGGCAGTTACATACAGAGCACATTACAGTAGTCTAAGCAGGAAGTGACTAAGCTGTTAACAAAGTCTTGGTCGAGATAGGACATTTTTCCCTTGAGAATTAATCTTTCTCAATTTTAAACAGTTGCCAGTGTGACTTCATTATAAAAGAAAGGTTTTAAAGTACTGCTTGCCTTTCCACTGTACTTTAATTTTAGTAATTAATCAAGATAGATTTTGTGTATCTTGTACTAAGGCATTGTCATATAGGCAATAGTATTTGTAGCAATTTATGTAGCTTTCAGTACATCGCAATGCGTCCATCTCTTTAAATATTGGTATAGATCTCTTTTGCTTGATATAAAAAAGATATAAAGATAATGGGATGTAGGAATATAAAAAGTAAGCTCTTTCACAGTAGCCCTACCACAGTAGCCCAAATAGCATCCTACCTGTCATGTGGCCCTCCCGAATACCCGGTAGCAAAGCATGAAACATCATCAGTCAACAATGTGACACTGGTAGGTAACTTTGGATTGGATTTAATGGTACTGTGAAGAGTTTTCTTTAAATGGATGGTGAGGTTATTAAATGTTAAGCATAATTTTGTTTTTGGAAACAATAAGATGTGAGCACTAAGACGAGAGCACCAAGGGCACCTCAGGAGCCATGGTGGCACAGTAGTTAGAATGTAGTATTGCAGGCTAATTCTGCCCACTGCCAGCAGTTTATCGGCTCAAGATTGACTTAGCCTTCCATCTTTCTGAAGTTGCTAAAAGGAGCCATATTGTTGGGGACAACATACTTTTTAAACTGTTCAAAGAGGGCTGTAAAGCACTATGAAGCATATATAAATTTAAGTGCTATTGCTATTGCTATTTCAATCCTGAATTGCAAATATTCTCCTTTATTAGATATTAAAGTATAAATATTTAAAACATCTAAAGTATAAGCATCTAAAACTATGGGCGCACTATCCTTATAATTATAAAATTATTTTAAACATTAAAAAATGTTATTGGCTCCCTGATCTTGAACATGTTTAGATATACTTTCACTTTCTCTAGGTGGGATTTTTGGTGATTCTAGGCTACCAAAGTTCCAGATAAGTATCAGTACTTAGACAACCTTGGCTGATTTAGAAAAGCTAAGCAATGTTGTCCTGGTTAGAATTAGATAGGAGATAGACATTGAGTTTTTTCTAGAACAATTTTGGTTTCATAGACCATATCCTGACTCTGGGGGAACTTAATCAGATCCAGGAAGACAATCTTGGTTTGTAAGCAGTTGGCAGCATAAACATCAGGAAGGATGAGCTCCACTGTGGAAAACAACTTCAACATTTATCATTCATTGCAATTGTATCAGCATTTGGCTACTGTAAAGCCTATCCGGGACATTGCCCCTAAACCTAATATTTGTGTTTGCAATCATAACAGTACCCATTGCTTAATAAATTCTTGGAGGGAAAGTCAAGGATGTGTTTTTACCCCCCTTTTTTGCTATTTTTTGAACTGAATAATTTTTAAGAGGCTGGAAACAAATCAGAAATTTATGTAAGACCATCAAAGTACTGGCAATATGACTTTTTGGTGTGTTTTTTCTATAAGTCCATAGCACACAAAAATGGCTTTTTTCATAGCTATTACTCATAATTTCATCATGGTTCTAGTCATTATCATTCTTTACAATTGATCGGTAAGTGAAAGATCACCAGTACACATAATCAAATTGTTCTGACCAGATAAATTTAGGAATAATTTGATATTTTCCAAGTAGGCAAGATTTCTGTTGTACTAATGCAGAATTTCAGATTAGAGTATCAATATTACAGGTTCCCTTGGAGGGAGATGGATTCTGGTTTCAGCAAGACTACTCATGGTGTTTGTTTTGGCTTTGATATATGGTTACAGCAGTCAGCCATGAGTGATTTTAATAAGGTTTGATAATACGCTATCATTTTAAAGAGAATTAAATTGACCCATGTAGATATTCAGTACAAACTTGATGTGATAAGTCGTGTCAAAAATATGAAACTCATTCCATGAAATGAAATGAAAAGATGATGTGGTTTGAAATGTCACTCACTGTGAACGTGTGTGAAGAATCCATAAAAACCACCGTCTAGATTAAAAGGAGACCTAGCAATTGAATGAGATTGGGAAAAACTGTATCGTTGTGTTCAGTGGGAAGAAAGCTGATCAAGAAACCGGTACAAATTAAAATGAAGCGGGTGTTGCACTTTCGATTTAAGAATCCGCAGAGAAAATAATTATACAAACAAATGTACAAATAATGGCTAAGACATGATTGAAGAAACTCTTGGTTCAGATCTTGCTTTGACCATTAAATCAATATAAAACTTCCTATGTGATCAAAATCCCTTCTGTTGTCAAAGCCAATCCCAGTGATCTAAACCATCCACAGGCTTGAAGTAATTGATAAACAGAACTTTTCTGAACATATTTGTTAGAATGGTCTTAATATGATTTTTCCTAGGCAACTATTTACTGAATTATTTAAAAGGATTGCATTTACATTTGTTCATTTCATAGGGAGTGTTAACTACATGTGATTGTCTTCAATAGGCCTGGAAATATGAATCCATCCAAGATTGTTCCAGTAAGATTTAACCTATTGCAAAAGTGAATGTTTATATGTCCTCCTAGTGACTCTTCCAAAATAGATGACCCAATTCATCCTGAACATAAGACAAAGTTAGTATATGATTATGTTGCTTAAAAGAAGAAAAAGTTTTTTCAAATATTTACAGCTTGTTGTAATATCTTGGTATTATCCTTACTCCCATTTGCAAGAATTCATAATGGAAACGAGCTAGCTAGAAAATCACCATGATTAAGTTTGAAACAAGCAGTCAACATTTCAAATTGGGCTATAAATAATAAGGTTGGTTCATTTCATCCTATCCCTCTTCCAAAATGAAAAGAACCAGCCATCTTTAGATAGTTTTATAGCAATAGCACTTATATACCGCTTCATAGTGCTTTATACCAAGCAGTTTGTAGAGTCAGCATGTCACCCCAAACAATCTGGGACCTCAGAAGGATAGAAGGTTGAGTAAACCATAAGCCAGTCAGAATCAAACTGCTGGCAGTTGGCAGAATTAGTCTGCAATATTGCATTCTAACCACTGTGCCATCACAGCTCATACTTTTCTTTTCCCTTTTTTTCTTCAAACGAGAAACAAAGGCAAAAGTGTAGGGTTTTTTTAAAACACACAATGTAGAATGGAGAGACTTTTATTTCTCCCTATTATCTACATAGGGGGCCTGTGAAATCTGTAAGGTTGAGTGATGTTTATTGGGCCATTGCGATACACTACATCTTATGCATGAGTGATGTGGACTCAGCTATCCCTAGGCCCAATATTTCAGAGACAGAAATAGCCAGGTTGCTTGAATAACTGTGCAGAGAATAATAGCATTTTGAGACAATTGGGCTAAACACAGAAAGCAGAATCTTACCTATATCTCTTATAGGGAGCAAACAGAACACTCAACCTTGGTATTTCATCACTCTTGTATGAATAAATATTAACCTACTCCATAAAACTCTATAATGCAGACTCAGTATAATAAGCATCGGGATTATCAAGATATCAGATTTAATTCTGATGACATGTGGATGCTAATTGTCATAATCATCATACCTCCCTTTAACACCCTGAAATGTTTCCACTAATTAATGTTGATTAGAAGTTTGGGCTCTTAAACGCCATCAGGCTCTTGATCATTGATTGGAAAAATTGTGGCTTTCATGGGCATTTTACTAGGAAGGCTTAATTAGGCAAAGAAGGGGATGGCAAATCTTTAAATGCTTCAGTTGACTAGAAAATGGCACCATCATCTACACCCAGCATTGCGTTATAATTATTCCCCTTTAAATTAAAATTATTGGTCATAATTAATTTTATCCCTCCCCCTCCCCCCCTTTTTTAACAAAGGTGATATTGCAGGAAACAAAAAGAAGAATGCATAATTACTATACATTAAATTGATTCAAGTGTTAATTAATTTTCAGAAGATATAATATGAATTAATTTAATGCAGAATATAGTACTTATTATTGACCTAATTTAACCCCAGAGGAAGTGGAAGCCTTTGCTCTTCTAAAGATTTCTTTCAAAGATAATTACATTAAAACTAAAATCTCTTCTCTTTTGCACTTGATGAACTGGAGTAAATAATAATATCATACATTGTAAAGCCACTGAATTTGCCTTTTGTGTAATGTTAAAATGGATTACCAATTATAGCTCATTTCACAGACCTTAGTTATAAACCAAAATATTAATCACATCTAGGTGCCATGTATAATGGTCACTGATAGTGGACATTATACATAAAAACTGATGGAGGTAATCTAGTTCGAAATGAATCTGAACTATTCATAGCAAATCTACAAGGTTTAGGGACTGGAAAGAAATCTACCCCCAGTTTCTACTACACCGAAATGCTTATTCTGTAAAAATCGACTCTGCTGTGACATAACAACGAGTTTACTCCACTGTGAATTATCAATCAATAGAAAAATTCTCATAACATGTATTTGTGAAACTTGCATAAAATAGAATTGCTTTTGAAAAATGTAAGAAAAGTTGTGTAGACATGTATGTAAGGAATATTTTCATACAGGAAATAAATATGCATTATAAAATGTGACCTGATTGTAGAATTACAACCTATTATAGATTTTGATTAAAAACTCCCAATTTTCCAAGGAATTGTTGAGACATTTTATTTGTCCCAGAGTCATAAATGATCATTCTTGGTTGAAAGTGGACATGAACTTATTTTTCTCCATGTACCATATATCTCAGTTATGTACATTCCTCATACTGGGCTACGTAAATAATAGGTGAGTTTCTGTTTATTGACGTAGATCAGACTAACAAAGAACGTTCTCCAACATATGTCCCATTCTATGAATGAATATTTCCTAAGATTCTTTGTGGATGTATTTTGTCTGTTAGTAAATCCTGTTGAATCTGTAAATGAATCTGTAAATTGAATGTGTAGATTTCTCCTGCCTTGGTCTACTTCATTGTCCTTCCTTTGTGGATTGATTGGGTTTAAGATCACTGCACTTCTGTTCTGATTAGACATTTACCCTCGACATATGCTGAGGGCAATTTATTACCATTGCCTTGGTGTCATTTAGGTTTGTTGAGATTTCAGTTCCCAGAATCCTTAGGGAAGGCTAAACTAACAAACAGAAGGCTACAATTAAAGGTCTTTCTATGGCATCATCATCATATGACAAGATGAAAGAGAGCTTCCTATTGCAGAGATTTACTTCTACTCCAGAGCTTTCTCTTTTACATATATTAAGCCCGAATACTCACTGATGTGATACAAAAGCTAGAACAGCTTCCTGCAAGTTTGCTTGGAATTGAGTCAAACTGACATTGTGACACCTTGGCATTTGGGTGGTTGACAAGGATGAAGAAAACAGCACATAATCATCAAAAGAGAAAATGTAGTAACTTCAGGCTCACAGATATAGATGTATATTACTGGATTTTATTATATTTCATTTTTGTAAGAATGGGTTGGAAATTCATCAAAGCCTTCCAAGCGCAGTCTGCAACAATTGGACTTCTTTCATGGTCACAAGCATAACTGATGTGTAACCCATGAAAGTTGCACTTACATAAAGAACAAAACTGATGCTAAAGACGGAAAGTTTGCTCCATTGTTCCGTCAAGTTGTGGCTGACTCCTTGTGACTCTATAGTTAAAAGTTCTCCTGTCCCTATTCATGTAGGCACATTCTGGTAGCTAACAATACTTCATCTATCAACATCCTGTGTTATCTGCTCTTCTCCTTACATTCAGCTCACCAAATATTATTATCTTTTCCGTGGATACTTTTGGCCTCATGATGTTTCCAAAGTGTGATCGCGTTTGTTCTTTTTTAAAAAAAAAATATCCTTCTTGCCAATGAACACTCTAGCTTGAGTTCCTGCAGTATTGAATGGTATCTTCTCTCTGCAGTCAGGGGAATGCAAATCAGCTTTCTCCAGCATCATAATTCAAAGGAGTCAATATTTTCCCACCTGCTTTTGTGTAGGAACTAGCCTTCTTATCTGTACATCACATGAGGGAATAACACTGAGTTAACTTTCATGAGATTATCTAAATCCTAGCGGGCTTTCCCCCCTATTTTTCTGTGAAATTCTTCAGCATACCAATCAACTTTGTTTAATCTGGAGCCCGGAATGTTATATCTGCCAACTGACTCTACTGTTTCATTATTTACCTTAAGTCAAGTGCCTTCAGTTTCCCAATTGACATAATCTTTCTTTGCTTTTCTAAATTTTAAAATGATCACTCTTCAGCTTTTGCAACCGGAGTAGTGTCACCTGCTTATCAGATAACAACATCTCTTTGACAGCAGCTTTAAGTTCTCCCAGACTTGGGGCCATTATGATGTGCTCACTATACAGACTGAACAGATATGACCAATCTTTATGGGATTGGGATATAAATAGACATTTTCTAGTACTTGAGCCATTCTGTTCTCTCTCCCCGCTCCCCATATACGTTGTCACAAGTCTCTTGTGATATTTATTATTTCCACACTGACCTACTCCAAGAGCTCTATGGGGATTTCATCTATCTATTTCCTATTTGCCAGCTAATTCATAGCTCATTCTACTTCCTCCTCAGTCACTTTTGGTTCCTCCTCCTCATCTTCTCACTCTGTCTGTTTTGGTCTTCTTGTATGGATAGTCCTTCTATCTTTTTTTCCACATTATATTCATTTCTTCACTCTTTTCCAGGCTTATGACATTGATGCAAGATGGGAATGTTCTTGTAATTTATTTATTTCTCTGAATAGATCTTTGTTGTTCTGACCTAGGCTTCCCAAAACCATGAAGCAGACTCCTCGCCCCAACAAAACCCCTTTTATTTAGGCTAAAGTGAATTCCTCTCATTCACATCCAGCAAAGTCCTGGCAAACAGTCTTTCAAGAGATTTTACAATACAGACCTTTATCAGGCTTGGAGAGTTACCAGGCTGATAGCTTCCAAACACCTCGCTGTAGCAGACAATACTTGGCAAGGAGTCAGGAACAGATCTTCACCCTAATGAAATGAACTAATCGTCTCCTGCAAACACCACTCCCTTTTTATTCCCTATGGGAGGGGCCATTCACTGTCCACCTGTGTCTTTACTCCCGAGTCAACCCTTGTTCCTTAACTGTTCCCTTCTCCTGGCAGCTCTGCACATGTGCATACTGGGAACAGGCTCCAGCTGTTCTTCTGCCCCACTGATCTCTGCCTCTGAAAGCAGCTGATAACTGTCGGATTGCCCTGGCCTCTCCGATGCAGAGCACTCGTCAGAGCCCTCCCCAGACTTCAGGACTGGCCCACTTCCTCCCTAGCTGCCTCACTGTCCGAATCTCTCGTCAGCTCCACTGGCCGCTGGTGAGCCACAACATTTGTAATCTTCCATACAATGAATCATCCCCTTCTTCAGTTTCCATTGTTGGTACCTATTCTGTATCATCATGAAATTAGATGGTTGTCCTTGAATCCTGATATAAAGCTTTAATTAAAAAATACCACTGATTTGGTTATTTCCCACTATATATGCAGTGATATTTGGGGGCAATAATAGCTTATTTTTGGTGATTTTTCAGAACAGAAAATTTTGAATTCCTTTCATTAGAAATCCCCATTTCAGTCCATTTTAGCTTATTTAGAATTTCACTGCTATCCTGTGGCATTTCTGGTTTAAAATATCCATCTTTCTTTGGTTTACTGTGGATAGGTTTTCAATAAGTTCCACCTTTATTATTATTATTATTTTATTTCTGGATATATCAGCTGCTGAACTTCTTGAAGGCTTTCATCCAAACATATCAAATTCTTTGGTCTACCCCTAGTATTAAAATGGTTACCTCTAGACCAGGCAGACTCATAACATTCTTTCTAGTTGAGCCTCTTTCCATGAATTTTCCTAGTATAAGTATAATAAAGTAGCTTGCCATTCCTTCCTTCCTCACAATACTTCAGCCAGTAGAGATGTTTCAATCTTGCCTTTGGCTGTCTAATCCTCAAGCCCCTCTGATGCCTTTCATTTTGGCTTATGCCTGTACTGACTCCATGACAGCCTGTAGCCAAGGAAATAGATTTTTAAGGTGAGCCATATTCAACCTCATAACAAAGCTATCTTTGAATTTCTGTGTTCTCCCCACCCCAGTTCACCACATCTTGCTGATACTAACTTGTGGACTTTTTAATTGGAATATATCTCATTTATTTTTATTTTTTTTAATTTTTATTGGTTTTTAAGACAAACATAGACAAACAAAACATAAAAACATCAAGCCATCTTCCATATATATACATACAGTGTGCCGGTTGGTTTACAAATTGTTTTGTGCTTCCATTTCGTAGTCTTCAATTATAATTACATTGTATATATTCTCATATTTTCAATCAAGTATTAAATACCTTAATATCATTGTTAATCAATCATTTGACTATAGTTTTATTCATTCATATTTTACGAATAATCATTTTTTACTTACATTGTTTTGTGACAGTTCATATTATCATCTCAAATCTATCCTACAATCGTTTTGTAGATGTAATAAGAAAAGAATATATCTTTATATCTTTATTATTTTCTAAGAATCTACATATTTCATTACCATGTTTTATTTTCTAACCATTAATAGAATAGATCCCAGATTTTATAACATTGTTTATCATCTTGTTCTCTGATTTCAAATGTCAATCTACTCATTTCAACACATTCCAATATTTTCTTAATGATTTCCTCCTGTGATGGTATTTTCTCATTTTTCCAATTTTTAGCAAATACAATCCTAGCCGCTGTTAATACATTTACAATCAGGTATTTCAATTCTTTACAATATATTTCAGGTAAAATTCCCAATAAAAATATCTCTGGTTTCAAATCTATATGCTTTTTTGTCATTTTTTCCAACCATGTGTGGATTTTAGTCCAATATTTTTTTAGCATCCGCACAAGTCCACCACATATGGTAATATGAGCCAGGTGTCTAATGACATTTCCAACATTTTTCAGATTTGTTCTTGAACATTCTTGCTATTCTTGTTGGGGAAAATGCCACCTGTAAAACATCTTATACAAATTTTCTTTAGATGCTGTTGACATTGTCATTTTGTAGTTTTGAAACCACAATTTTTGCCATTTCTCTAGATCAATCCCATATCCAAAATTCTTCCCCCAAGCAATCATTGTTTCTTTAACTTGTTCTTCTTCTAGTTTAATTTCTAATAAGTATCCATACAATTTTTTAATCACCTTTTCATCAGTACCTATCAAAATCTTATCTAGATCAGTCAGTTTATCATAGAAACCTTCTGTTTTAGAGTCTTTATCATACCTTGAATGTATTTGCGCATATGGAAACCAATTCATCTTTATACCTCATTCCTCTAATTTTTGTATAGATTTAAGTTCACCCTTTTCATTCAATATTTCACCATATCTATTTGTTCCTTTTTATATATTATAGGATAAGAAAATGCTGATAGCCAGACTGGAATTTTCAAATAGCATTGTCTTTTAGTCTTCTCCCAGTTTAACCACAGAGATTCCCATACATAATGTCTTCTAAAATACCCCTGTGATTTAGTTCCTTTATACCACAGAAAAGCATGCCACCCCAACAACAGATCATGTCCTTCTAATGTCAACAATCTAGTGTTTCTTAATGTTATCCATTCCTTAACCCACATCAAATTTATAGCTTGGTAATACAACTCCCAATTAGGCAAACCAAATCCTCCTTTTATTCTAGCATCTTGCAAAAGCTTTAGCTTTATTCTCACTTTCTTTCCTTGCCATATATATTTCAACACAATTTTATTTAAATCTTCAAAGTAATCTTTTCCAAGCCTAATTGGAATTGTTTGGAACAAATATAAAATTCTGGGTAATATATTCATCTTGATTGTTGATATTCTCCCTATTAAGGAATATATCTCATTTATATTGCATATCAATTGCATAACTGTAAGTTGTCCCACTGCCACCTATAGACAGATCGCAATTGCTTGAGCTAAGATTCATCTCTTCTTAAAATAAGTAGAAGGAAGACATCTTTTCCCAAGTGTTTTGTCACCCTTACTTCCAGCATATACCACTGTAGTTTTCATTTTTCCTTCCCCAATAACTTTATTCTGTTGTTTGGATTTGACTTGGCAGGGTGGAGTAATATTAGTTTTTTTACTTCACTGGTCTGGAATATATCTGATCAGGGGTGGGATTCACAATTTTTAACAACCAGTTCTGTGGGCATGTCTTGGGTGATGGGTGTGGCTTGGTGGTCATGTTATTGGCTGGGTGTGGCCAACTCAATATCACTCACATCTAGGAATGCCTCTCCTCGCCTGGCCTCTCATGACTATGGGAATGCTGTAACAGTTGTAAGTGTGAAAAATGGTCATAAGTCATTTTTTTTCAGTGCCATTGTAACTTTGAATGGTCACTCCACACAAGCAAAGTACCAACAAAGCAGGGGGAAAAAACTCCAGAGACGTTCCTGAGACAGGAAGTCTAGTCCTGCCAAGAGTGTAATAAGGGTTAACGGAGAAGCAGTTTCTGTCAGCAACACCAAAATGTTTCCTTCCTGCCTTCCTTACAGGATTAGGCCAGTAATTTCCTCTAACAACTGATTCTCTGAACTGCTTAGAATGTTAACAACCAGTTCTAGCGAATAGGTGAGAACTGGTAGAATCCCACCCCTGTATCTGATACCAATGAAGGAGAATATTTGTAGCTGAGGGTTGAAATGAGGGGGTTGTCGGTGCTCTCTGAGCTTGGTTGTACTAGTGCTAGTACTGATGTTGTTATTTAGTTTGGGTAATGAAATGTTTGCAAGAAAACAGCCAAGCTCAGAGAGCACCAAGCATCCCTCAATTTGTATCTGAGGATGGGTAGGAGATTTAGGACTTATTTTGAAGCCTAAGGGAGATCTAAACCTCATATTTTTAAGAATAGAAGCCAAACATTAAGAGTTGGAAATATTAATCCTGGAATATCTTTTCAAATTAATTTATAGCATAATTTTTATTACATATTTAAATCATAACTATGAATGTTTCTGTTATTCTTTTTTCATTCTCTTTAACGTTACCCTATTATTTTCTAATAAATAATGGTATGTGGTATCTAGTGATTTATTTTCTGTTAAAATCTGAATGAGCCTGTATTATTTGATATTGCTGAAGTGTACCTCTGGCCTATTGATATAGTAGAACAAATGTGAACCCACTAATCATTTTTACACTTTTCACAGCCCGCTTTCATGAAAGGGAAATACCTAGGTGCATCTCAAGATATTCTTGCTCTAACACATTAACTTCTTCATGATCAAACTATTTTCCTTGCCGGGTAAAGAACATCTGGTGATATCTTTGGAGTGATCAATAAGCCACTATCATACAGTTTTGGCTTGTTGGCCTCTAATTCCAAGGAAGAATTTGATCTCCTTGATTGATGCCTATATTAAACCATGCTTAATTCTGTAATCCTCCTTACATAAGTTAGCTTATGTATATTTTTACCTGACCACTGCAATGTGTTCTGTGTAGGGCCATCCATTCAGAACTTTTAATTAGTGCAAAATGTGGCAGCAAAATATGTGGGGAACATATTATATTGGAATGAACAGTCTGCCCCAGTTGCCAGCCGGTTTTAACATTTAAAGCCTTAAAACAGTTTGAAGCCTGACTACCTAAAGACTCACCTTTTAGATGGCTAAATTAAATTCCCTTGATTAGGGAAAAAGCAATATATCTTTTATAGCCCTTTTGCATGAATCAGAAAATAATGTCCTAATCATCAATGATTGATGATTAGAAAATAATAGATAAGAAAAAAAAGTGAGTGGATTTTTGGGGGTAAGAAGATTTGGAAGATTTGATAAGAATATTTTATAAGAAGATTTGTAAACATATTTGATGAAATCGGAAGCTTCTATTTTTGTCTTTTCAATTCTTTTTTCTGCACTTCTGCTTTTGTTTCTTTCTTTACTGCTTCTGCTCTTTGTGAGTTTGTGTTAGTTCGTATGTGTTTCGTAAAACTCTAATAAAAAAATGTAGAATATTAATAAAAAAAGACTCGCCTTTTGGTGGTCCATTTGTCAGGCTTGAGGGTACCAGACTTGTTTACTGCCTCAATAAATTTTATAAGAAAGGGTTAACATCACTTCTAGGAAGAACACACAGCCAAAAAAGAAATAACTTCCTGTCTGATCATTAAAGGAACATCTCCTTCAGTCTTTGACTTTGCCTTCTAGAGGAAAACAGTCGCATCTCATTGTCTCTAGAGATGCTTCCGAAAGCAAAAGAATCAGTCTACAGAAGAAGGGTGGATTTAATACTATTGTACAGCAGAGCTGCCAATAAAAAGATTAGCGACCTCCCCAAACTTATTACATGCCATAAATCATTGGGAATTTCCAAGGAAATATGGCATGACTGAGTGGTATCTGGGCAAAGCTGATCTTTGCATTTTCCAGCTCCAGGGACCCCTTACTCCTGATCACATTTCCCATTATCTATAGTACACCCCTATATCCTGCAAGGTGGCAGCTTGGGCTATTCCTACCATGTTCATAAATGAAACAAATAGACGCGTTTCTGTTGGTGCACCTTTGATTGTGCCTTCAAGCAAAGTGTTCTAGGTTGGAAGGGAGATTGCTCTATATCCTTCTCCTATAATCTCAGTGGATCCCCTGACGGAGAAAGAAGTTGCACTCCAGACGACGGGCATCACAGTTCCTCCCATCACAATACAGCAGACATATAAAAGGGAGGCATTTTTGAAAACCAAGATAATGGTCTAGATGTGCCTTTTCCCTTTTTCTGTGTTGTGATTTCTATTATCTGATGATGGTACTAAAACTGACATTCTAATGAGAACCAGTTCGTGAGACTGAAGAGGTTTTCTCCATAGAACTGGAAAGGGATTCTCCTTTTGGCTATGCCTTCTCACTAGAAATGGAGGTAACGGTGTCCTGCTGGGCCCATCCACTGACTAGAAAGTTTAAGCAGATTCTCTTCTGATATATTTTACTCAGATTATTTTACTCAGATTATGGAATATCCTCTTGCAGGAGATATTGTCTCTCTGATCCTGGGAGAGAAGATTTTCCAGTAAAAGTGGTTTTAAGTCTGTATGATATTTGAAGTGTAATTCTTATTGTTGAGCTGTCTTAAATGTTTTTCAGGTGGAAAGGCGAGACGTACACTACATACTTTGCCTATATACTTTCACGCATATTTACAGTGGTGGGATTCAAAGATTTTTACCACTGGTTCAGTGGGTGTGGTTTGGTGGGTGCATTTTGTGCACGTGCATATACCAAACATGCACTTTGCGCAGGCGCAGAGGCATTCCAACTCACGTTCTGCAAGCCTGCACTCTCCCTGTCACTTCAGCAGCTGCCGCGTGGCTGGACTCTGCTGTGCCAGGCAAAGCAGCTGCACTTAAAAAGCAGGGAATTAAGGTGAGTATGGGAGCCTGGGTGGGCAGGTGGGCCCAACAGCAAAATGGCAGAGAGAACCAGTTTGGTTTCCGCTGCTCATCGGCGCTCCCGGCTCAGTAGAACCGGGCCAAACCGGTAGAATACCATCACTGCATATATACATGTAACTGTTGCTTTGGCAACAGCCTGGCTCGTTGCAGAGTTTTGCCCTTTCTATTCCAGATTCTTTGGAGTCCATCCATATTCTTCATTTTCTGCAAACTGAGACAGAACAAGAAGGGAGACCAAGGACTGATACTGCAGGATCAAAAGTTGATTGAGGAAGTGAGGTAGATAAACAAAACAACAGTTCGGCACCTATGAGAGAATGAGTTGAAAATAATGCCTGGTTTGAATGGCTTTTCCATTCTATCAGGGCACAATTCCATGAGTTTTATGGGAGAAGGGAAGGAAAGTGAAAAAGTACAGAAGTGCTTTCACTTTAATTACAGTCACTGGTTCAAGTTATGTTAGGATATTGCTTGTGGCTATTCCAAGACCCTGAGAAATTCTTTCATGCTACAAGATTCTTGCTGTTAACTTAATTAGCGTTGCCTCTGAGAAATGAGAGTTTCATCATTGTGTCTGCAGGATACCGTAGACCACATAACATGCTGTAGCCAAAGTTTGATATAAACAGTTCTGAATCCCAAGAAATTCCAAAATGGCAATAGCAACACCACTTAGACTTAGACACAGAACTTCATGGTGCTTTTACAGCCCTCCCTAAGCTGTTTTACGGAGTCAGCATATTGACTCCAACAATTTGGATCCTCGTTTACAGACCTCGGAAGGATGGAGGGCTCAACCTTGAGCCAGTGAGAATCGAACTCCAATACAACATTCTAACCGCTGCATCACCATGGCTTCTATGCAGAGGTGGTATTCAGCGGGTTCTGACCAATTCTGGAGAACTGCTAGCAAAAATTTTGAGTAGTTCGGAGAACTTCTGACTTCTACAGTACCCTTCCCCTGCCACGCCCACCAAGCCACACCCACAGAACTGGTAGTAATTTTTTTTGAATGTCACCACTGCTCCTATGCTATTTCATCCATTGTATCTACAGACCACAGCCCTCTATCCATGTTTTAATTTCCTCGGACATGTTTTACTACACCTTGAATTGCACATATGATTTTTTTTTTTTTAACTCCAAAGCCACCAACGAATTGTTGAGAACATTCCTATGTTCCTTCAATACTAACTAAGTTTGGCTACTCCCCCTTCATACAGATTGTCAGATTCTACAGATAACAGGGCTGGTTCAGATGTAGGGCATGTATGTGAAGAGGGGAAAATAAAGAGGAATTATGGATGGTATTTTATGGGGACTTGCTTAACTTATAGGAGGAGAAGCAACAGCAATGTCCTTGTCACAACCTGTCAGACACTGAACACATTTTCCATAAATCACGGTACTCATAAATATTGGAACACAATGACAAGGTTTAATGTAAGATTTCCAGATGACATTCAGTAGTAACAGTAACAAGGATCTGTTTAAAGTCAGTGTTGAGAGCAATCGCCTCTCCGTGCTGACTTTATACCCTCCCTCCAATTAACACATAAGAATAGTACTGCGCCCTTTAGCTACATCCACATACCTCTACCCTGTGCCTAAACACTCTAGTTAACCCCTCCCTTAATCCTTCGCAGCAAAGCAATATACAAACAATGTCCTGGACCGCCTGCAGCAGCTGGTGCAATCGCAAATAATCTTTCCGTCCACCGGCTGACTGCAGGGTGGAACGTGGTGGCCGTTGGCGCAGCTGAAATGCTGCCTCCATGCCACGCAGCAGGACGCCATCATGCAGGAATGGACCGTGCCCCAGAACGAAGCGTCATGGAAACAAAGTGCTGCTGCAGCAGTTATAGTCCCGTTGTCGGCATGGAGTGCTGCTGGCACTGAGCGCTGAGCCGTCGACATGTTGTCGGGACTGGAATGGACCCGACAGTCCTGCTGCAAAAGCTAACCAGGAGATCTTACTCATCAGTCCAATGCTTGACTGAGTAGTGCAGTGTCCTGATATACCTTGTGTATCAGAAAACCCATCCTCCCTAACTTCCATTGGAAACTTAAACCCATGGATGTGACAGGCAAAAAAAGCCCATCTTATTTGACCCATGTTTAATTAGCCAATTTCGAACTATTGTCACACCTTTCTCCAAGGGTGGAAGACACAGGGAGGGTCAACTTAGAACATTACAGGTAGTCCTTGACTTACAACCACCTGTTTAATGACTGTTTGAAGTTACAATGGCACTGGAAAAAAATGACCGATGACCGTTTTTCACACTTACGACCCTTTGCAACATCCCTATGGTCACGTGATCAAAAGTTGGACATTTGGCAATGGGCGTGTATTTATGATGATTGTAGAGTTCCTGGGTTATGTGGTCACCTTTTGTGATCTTCTGACAAGTAAGGTTAATGGGGAAGCTAAAAGTCTATGAGATTGTCAGTCATCCAGATCATGGTTGTCCCAAAGGTGCTTTTTCAGGAGGCAACTGGACTTCCTTGTTTTTTTTTTCCTTTGGAGACGTTTCGCTTCTTATCCAAGAAACTTCTTTTGCCCTGACAGGATGGTGGGGAATGGAAGAATTTATATTCCTTGCAGACAGCTGGTCATTTGCAACCTTTTAGAGGATCGTTGAGGCACTTGGATCTGTATCCTCAGGGTCACCTGAGTGGTGTTCCTGGTTCCTGTAGTCTGCAATTTTTCCTCTGGAAATCCCTTCATACTCCCACACCATTCAAAGGGCGTTCATCCCAAAGTGCATAGCTAAAAGTCTGTGGAGTTTCTCAGTCATCAGAGATCATCCAGATCTATTGTGGCTTTTCTTGTTCACCTTTGCTCTAAGCTCAAGCAGGTCCTTTCCTCACATAGTAAATACTGTAGCCTCTGCATCATTTTTATTGCTCCTGTTTTGCACTTTTTCCAGTATTAGCACAATTTGTCTGATTTTTTAGAAGGTGTTATACTTTTCCCACTCAGCACTTTTGCTACAGTATTCAAGTGGACTGTTGTGGATTCAGTTTCCTAGTGTGGGTTTACAGCTGCAGTCCCACAACACCATTTTTGCAAACCCTACGGTGGCTCTGTGTTCTCCACTTACGTTGCTTAAAGTCTTCGTGATTCTGTCAGATTACAACCCAACTTCCTACTTTTTAAAAAAATGCATCAAAAGACAAATTGCAGAGAACGTTGCCAGAGAGTGTAATAAATTCATGAGCACTGTGAGTGGTTAATAGCTTTACAAATCACATTGAGGAACAACCACGAACTATTTCAACACCTCATTGGTTATCTCTCTTAAGCCAGCAGTTTCCACATCCTTCCATTTATTCCTTGGCATGTGTTTATTTTTATCAACTGCAATATTTTAGCTAAAATTATTATTTTGGACAATATCATTATTAATTTTATTCAGGAAGGGAACCAACACCTATTTGGCATGCACATAAGTCTTGATTTTATTATGATTTCCTTAAAAATATTAAATTGCTCTCACTTGGAAGATTTGACTCTGAACATCTGTTAAATATAAATTGATGTTCATGAAAGCATTTTTTGGAATATTCTTCAAGTTAAATGCAGTGTAAACAAGGAAATAATATAATATTTCCTTTAGCAATGTTCAAATAAATATGTCATTATACCTAGTAATATATATATATATTATCCTGGAATATTTGATACCTGATCCGGATTCCAAGTGTGGCTTTAGTCTGGTGCTCTTTAATCATTTTTATATCAAGTGAAGATATGGTCATGAACTCTTTTTAAAGAAATAAATAATCTTAGAGGATAGCAACTTCTTAATCTCTGAGTTCAGATAAGATGGCAGGGTGAGCTCTTCTGGAGAAACTCTATAGTCCAAAACCTAATTGCACCCACACATTCCTTATTCCATCTTCAGTTTTCTGTGATAACAATGCAAATCTCAACAGTGTTAAATCCCACTTAACATAGACATTATTGGGCAAGACAGACCAATTGTCTTGACTCAAAGCTGGTTATATTTTTATAACAATCAAGATGCAGAATACTACCTAATTTAAATAATCTGCACTTGTTTGAAGAGAAGAAGATAAGATATCATCAGTGCCTGTTTGGATATGTTGAGACTAAATTTGAATCACTGCATACTGTGTGTGATCTTACATTTTAACCATCTTAATATTATTTTCAGCTGGACAGCGCGTTCTGTATTCCATACAACTTACTTTTGAAACTTATGGCTCTCAACCTTGAGAATTTGTTCGGACTACTTGCCACAATTTCTCTTCTTTCTAAAGAACATTTTTAATCACCTTTTTGGAAAAAAAAAAGAAAGAGACTATGCCCTTCAATATCAGAAGTGACAGTTGCGATCATGGATATTTTCCTATTTATAAGATGCAATAGAGCCCATTCAGATATTCAGAAAGGATCATATTTTTAAAAATACAGCCTGTGGACTATTACATCTTTATTAAGATTTATTTCTTAAGACAACTTTCATCCTGCCTCATAAATCAGTGCCTAAAGGGCAAGATCTACCAAAGTAAGGAAGAAAAGAAATGTGTAGTTTCTGTTTTAATGTGATGATATCTTATTTGCATTTTATAAATTGGAATGCAAAGCAGTATGCAGTTATTCTTTGAAGTCTATTATTTCTGGAACGAGTAGGATTTTTTCTAATGTATAAAGAAAGGAATATATAAGAAATGTGTGTACACAAAAATGTACTATATTATAGAGGAGTTGTTTGCAAGAAATGTGTGTATAGAAATGAATATATTACAGAAATGTTTGTAGAAAATGCTATATAATGAGAGAAGTGCTAAGTCCATATGATTTAAAGAAAATGCAAGCTATTATGGAACAAACTGAAATGAACACAACTTTAAAAGGAGTAAGAACTGAACACAGGTGTAAAATTGTGGTCTTTCCCATTTAAGAACACATAGGACTTTATGTTGATGGATGACTAAGAATTAATATGTTCAAAACATGGCAAACTTAAATTATATAAAAACTATTAAGCCAAGTGATAGCTTGCAAAAATTCTATGTACAGAACATAAAGCCAGCCATTTGCTTGCTAAGCTTTTTAATGAGGTATAAGAAATGCAGTTGTGTTTTATCTTTGTCATTTTGTATGCTCAGCCCATCTTTATTTAGAAACTAGTTCATCTTTAGGGCTTTCATCTCTACCTTGAAGTCAGAGAAAAACAAAATCAATGGAAAAAGTTCAACAGAGAAAGAAAAATAGCACTGAAGCAGTGGAGTACCAGTTAAGTGGATTTTGGAGATTCCTAATATATTCTATATAATGAGCCTACTCAATCAACTTTGAGTTTCTTTACAGGCAGGTAGAATTAACTCAGTTATAGAAACCCAAGAGCAAACCCATGCTCAGAAACATAAAATTCAATTCTAATGAATTGATCCATTAATCTTTGGATTTGCTATAGAATATACTTATGTTCTGGTGAAAATCAACATCCACTATAAACACTGTTGATATTAGTTTAATGCATCTTCTTATTTTTTGGATGAATACAGTTGAAAGTAGACTGATTCAGTTCTAAGCGACCTTTGGATTTAGTATTTTCAGAAAGGGGAGAATTCCCATTGCGGGTTTTTTTTTCCTTACTTCTTATTCAAAGAAGTAAGTCTTTTGAGAGAGTGGTAGGTGCAGACTTAAACCATTTCAACTTTTCAGAGTCATTAAAGTGCATCTATTGGCACAGGTCATCTGAAGACATTCATAAAAGCCTGGGAAACTGTTTGTGGGTGGAGGCTTTATATAGGTGTTTAAGCTTTTGGAGGAGAATTGAGAGAGACATTGATGATATTGTGATGCCCAACAAGTACCACCGCAGCCATGAGGCGAGGCATATGTCGGGGCGTAGATGGCCTGGCTGTGGGGGCCCTGAGGTAAGCCGCTGTGAGGCGCATGGGGAACCAGTGCATTGCTCGGCCTCCTGCTCCATTGTGGCTATGAGCAACCAGAAGAAGTGGATCGGCAGCCACGTGGGATCCTGCTAGATAGGGCTGCTGGTGCCATGGCCGTGAGACTAGGTCAGTTTCGGGGCATGGGTGGCCTGGCTGCAGGGGCCCTGAGGTAAGCCAATGTGGGGCACCGTGGGGCAGCTCCATCCCCTCCTACCTCACGGTGGCGCTGGCATGCCATGTGGCCTCCTCCCCTGCCATGAGCAAGCATGGGGAAAAAAATAAGACAGCCCCAGAAAATAAGCCCTAGTGCTTATTTTGTGACCCAAATGAAAATAAGACATGGTCTTTTTTTGGGGAGAAAGGCAGTAGGTAGAAGCAATTTGGAAGTTCTTGATTTGGGAGCTATTTGGGGAGTGAATAGATTTGAAGGTTTTTATCAAATTAAAAAAAGCGACACTGCATTGTCATGAGACAAGCTCCTCCCCTTTCATATGTGCCTGTGATACCAGGATGCACACAGGGGTGGGATTGATTTTTTTTTTTTAACAACCGGTTCTGTGGGCATGTCTTAGGTGGTGGGCGTGGCTTGGTGGTCATGTGCCTGAGTGGACATGGCTTGGTGGTCATGTGACTGGCTGGGTGTGGCTGACTCAATATCACTCACATCGAGGCACACATCTCCTCGCCTGGCCTCTCATGACTGTGGGGATGCTGCAACAGTCATAAGTGCGAAAAATGGTCATAAATCACTTTTTTCAGAGCCATTGTAACTTTGAATGGTCACTCCACACACACAAAGTACCAGCAAAGGAGGGGGGGGAAACTCCAGAGATGTTCCTGAGACAGGAACTGCCAAGAATGTAATATGGGTTAACAGAGAGGCAGTTTCTGTAAGCAACACCAGAATGTTTCCTTCCTGCCTTCTTTACAGGATTAGGCCAGTAGTTTCTTCTAACAACTGGTTCTCCAAACTGCTTAGAATGTTAACAACCAGTTCTAGCGAATAGGTGAGAACTGGTAGAATCCCACCCCTGGATGCACATACAAAGCTTACAAAATGATACTATGTTTCTGCTTCCATCATTTGCTCCCTTATCTCCTTGTTGTCATCTCTGGTGGGGAGGTACTTGCTGTTTCATGGCTATAAACCCTCTTTCTGATTCTGGCAGGAATTCACCTGGCCAATTTCCACCTTTCTGCTGATTTTGCAGAGTTCTTGGGGGTTCAGAAAAGAATTAGAGGCACATGTGGATTCTGGACAATGGGAAGCAATAAATAAACACTCAACCTTCTCCCAGCTTGACCATTAGAGCATTTGGGACTTTTCCCTTTTTTACATTTGTTTCTCATCCTGCTTCCAGAAGAATTCTGAAACTCTCAAAAATTGTGATCGAGTGTGCAAAACCTTTGTTTCTAATGAACGGAACAAACTTTAATATAATCAGACAATGACCAGTGTCTAATGTGAAATAGATTCTTTTGATTATTTTGGGAAAACTGCCAAACTGTTAATAGACTCTTTCAGGGCGATAAAATGGGGGTTTCCTCCCAGATTGAGACACTACTAAAATGACTCTAATCGTCCCCTTTGCTCTCAAAACAACTCTTTGCTACTTAGGATGGTTATGTTTTAAGTTCACAGTGTTTTGGATTGAAACCTTCAGACCTAAAAAGCTGAAGTAAGATCGTAAGCACAGTCATGGTTTCTCTTAACAACTGCTTCCCTTAATGACCAAATTGCCAATGCCAATAATGGTTGCTAAGTGAGAACTGTCTGAATTACTGTAATGTAACGTGTCCTCTTTGAGCTGCCTGCTAATTTATCCAGCTTTCTTTGAATGGTGGATGAATGTCTTTCTCCTCTTTTATGGATTATTATTTGTTTCATAATTTGGAACAACAATAATCTTTGCCTAATGACAAATTTAGACTAAGAGATTTTTTAAAGCCAAAAGACATTCTGCTTGGTATACAAGTTACATTCTTATTACTTCAAAAATGCCTTGCTTGGTTTCAGTTTGATGCTACAGCAGAATTGTCTGAATCTTATTGCATTTCATTTGCTTTGCAAATCTGGATCAATCAGTGCTAGAAATTGCTCATCTAATCAGGAAATGATTACATGAGCAGTTTCTAGGACTGATTGATCCAGAAAGTGGAAAATCTTTTTTAGAAGCAAAATTGCTGTAGTAGTTCCAAAATTTTACTTCAGCCTATATGGGCTTGGCTTGGTTTATCTATGGAAGCAGAAAAACAGAAATGTGCTTTAAGGAAATTTTGTTTATCTGTATGTATTATGTCTATAGATATTTGAAGTCATGCAGAGGTATAGATGCACTCTTGTTCAGCATGAGTGACATCAAATACATTGCCCCACAAACACATTAGGGCACATTGCATGTAACCTGCTAAATAGGAAGCTTGCTGTTTATTTATATACATACATGCATACATACATACATACATACATACATACATACATGTTCTGACTCAGCCTTAGCAGAAGCAAGAAACTGACTGCTTGTCACAAAAAAAACCCTCTTTATTTATCTTTTGTGAATTAATTGCATTTGCCCACTGAAAAGTCCAGGCAATAGTCTTTCAAAGAGTTAATGGCACCAACAGACCTTATAAGTTCCTTGCTATAATTGCAAGCACCAAAAGGCTGCAAATTAAGTTCTGGCAAGCAGTCTCTGGCACAAAACCTAATGAGCAAAATCTTCAGAAAGATGAACTGTTGTCTCTTATGACAACCATTCCCCTTTCCTTCTATTTATTCCGCAGCCAGGGAGGGGCCATTCAGTGTCCACGTGTGCTTTGCTTCCCAAGTCGACTCCTTGTCCTCCGTTGCTCCCCTCTCCTAACAGCTCTGCGCATACATGCGTCAGGCCCCAGGTGTTCTTCCTCCTCACTCATATCAGCCTCCAAAGTCAGCTGCCTGTCTGGTGGCTGGGAAATGTCAGCCGCCCCTGGCTCTATCTCTGCATCTGACACAGAGCATCCATCACAGCCTTCCCCAGACTCCAGAACTAGCCCAACCTCCTCATTGTCCAATTCTTCCACTAGCTCCACTGGCAGCTGGCAGGCCACATCAATATGTGTGTGCGTGTGTTGTACATAATATAATGTTTTCAGTAATGGAGAGCATTTCACGGTACAAAACTATTTCTCCTTAAGCAAACTCATGGCGTCATGTGATGCATTGGGACCTTTCCCCACTTCACTAAACCGGGCACGGGCAGCCAGCCCACAGGCCGCAAGTTTGGACAGCCTCGCTTTAACCCATCAATACAGATAGTCCTCAACTTACAATCATTCACTTAGCGACATTCAAAGTTGGTACTGAAAAAAGTAACCTATTTTTTTTTCACACTTGAGACCATTGCAGTATCACATGTTCAAAATTTTCTGCTTTAACTATTGCCATTTATACAACGAGGAAGGGGACTTATAGTTATACTCTGGTATCAGGATTCTACAATAGGGGGTGTAGAAGATCCTTCATTAGAATCTTCTGCCACAGATTGGAAAAGACAAAGTTTTGAAGGGCTGGATTTTTATTCTCTCTGTGCTGCCCAATTTCAAAGTCACTTGAAAAGGCATGTTTTAAATCCTTACTAAAAAAGGTCAAGAATATAATCTTTTATGACACCACTTTTTGCTTTTCCATCAAGGCTGATGTTATTCATTTCTCTTGGATGTTCCATTTCATTATTTTAGGATTAGTTTGATTAGCTTAATATTCTTATGTCTTTTTAGATTTCCTCTTAGCTATGCAGAATTTATTAGAAAGAGAGAGTACTACATTTTAAAAATATTTTCCTCTATGCTTTTCTCTTTATTGCCTGTCTTTCTGTATATTATTACAAAGTAATCAAATACTGTTTCTTTATTGCAAGTATGTGTGTTTGTGTGTATTCTGCGTACTTACCTGTAGGCAGAAGTCAGTATTTTGCAACACTTCTAGGAGAGAAATAACATGTTTAAAATTTTTGGTAGCCAGTGAAGAGCACTTCAGTTCTTGATTTTGGATTTTTCCTCCCACTTTTCCTTGGAGAACTCTCCTAGCTTAGAAATAATATTGTTTAGATTTCTTGCATACCCTTCATTCTTGCGATTTCCCAACGGATTTTCAATATTGTTAGCGATTAAAGGAGTGTGGAGGCCATTCCAAAACTTTATCCTTCTGAAAGTACTTAATGATTGATTTGGAGCTATATTTTGGATTGTTACCTTGAATTCAACCTCTTTTCAACATTAATTTGAATCCCACATTTTTTATGAGAAACCCAAGTTAGCGAACACATCTTCCTCCTCCTATTTTCTTCACAGGAACATTTTATGTTATATTTTAAGGTAGGTTAGGAAGAGAGAGAGTGACTGATCCAAAAATACCTGGGCTGGTTTTTATGCCTAAGGCAGGACGATCTCAGAGTCTCCTGCTTTCTAGCCTAGTGCCTCCCTCCCTACCTCATCGTGATATATTGCTTTGTATACAAAGAAAAGTCTTTGCTAAAATTCCCCAAAACGGGTTAGTTCTGTAAACAGAACATATAGGTTAACTAATATTGGATAATTGTGTATATGTAACATCTGTATGGGTTAGTTATCAGACCTTTTCTTTCATTTCATCACAAAAGTAATCTTCTAAGAAGTAATCCTCTTGCCAACATTTAACCTTAACATTTAACCTTGTACCACATAGAAGATGTGTCAACTTTGTTTTTTTTAACTTAGGGATTTATTGCAGAAATATGCAGTTTGACCAGGGATGTCTAAACATTTACATGCAACTACTACCAGCCTGTGTTTTACATTCTTCAAAGTGGCTCTGCAAGCTAGAATTTCCCAAGGTCACTTTGAGGAAGAAGCGGCCTACATTTTATATAGTCATGGATATATTTTGCCATAATTTGTTGTCAGTAAACACATTTTCCCCTGTATTCTCCACAGAGGAACAAAAAAGAAATAGAGGTTTGCAGATGATATGTGATCCTCACTTTTTCATATTTCATTTGACGGGACACACTAGCATGTCATAGTGAATTTCCAAAATATGCATATGTATTAGTATAACCTAACTCTCACATACCTCACGGCTCATTGAAGTGTCAGAAGAATTGTTCATTTTGTGGAAAGCAAAATAAGTTTTGAAATCACAATTGTGACAGGTTTTATTTTAAAGGCCTAACAGCAAGAAACTAAAAAAAAAACCATAAAAAGCCTCAGAAGCTAGGAGGATCTGAACGAAAGCAGTGTCTTAGCCAAGGGCACACTCCCAAACATTGAAGTAATAGCCAATGTTCTCTTACAGTTATGGTTGCCACATATATTTTTATTTAATTTTATTTAATGTATTTGTATTATTATTATTTGCCTACTATGTACCTATGAGATAAATCTCATATCTCTCCCTGACAATTAAGTAGGGACCAGACATTTTAACTAATAGGTAAGAAATGAATCTCCTGTGAGATGTTCAAGAAGTTAATAGGTGGTAATAGCTGGTAATTGTCTATGGGAGAACCTACAATTGCATCACAATATGGATGGTTGATTTTGGCCCTGTCATTTTGTAAGTATAAATCCTAAAGCCTCTGTTTGAATTCAGTCAAGGCTTTGTTTGGACCAAGAGACATTATTCCCTGGAATGAGATGCCAAATTGGAATTGAATTGTTGCCAGTTTTCTTGCAATAACTATGACTTGTTCACACCAGGAAATATCTTATTAATTGCTTCATTTTTTTTTCATTTTTGTCCCAAATTTATATGTTAAATGCGTGCTTTGTTGTTATATCTGTCTTTTAAATTCAACACTTGTGTTTTATTGAAACTATAAATAAATGTAGTCCAAAAAACCAAACAAACAATAGCCATGGGCAGTATTTTTGTAGCTAAAGGCCATACTGTTTTTTGCAATGATGTTTTGACTAAGTCAGTGACAGAGAGGATATAAAGGGACTCAGTGTAATGAAGAAACTAGGTGGAGTGTTCATCTTAAAAAAAGAGAGAAGAAAATAGCCATGTTAACCTTATCAGAGCTTTAACACGGCTACCTTAATATGTCTTTGTCCTCCAAAATTTCATAAAATCTGATTCCCATTAGTCACCAACCAGTCACCGGATTTCAAGGGCATACGTGCCAGTCGTTTCTGGCTCTAGGGAGTGGTGCTCATCTCCGTTACAAAGCCAAAGAGCCAGCGCTCCAGTGCTGTCCAAAGACGTCTTCGTGGTCATGTGGCTAGCATGACTAAATGCCAAAGGGGCACGGAATGCTGTTACCTTCCCACCAAAGTGATCCCTATTTTTCTACTTGCATTTTTACATGCTTTCAAACTCTCTCTCTCTCTCTCTTGATTGAAAGAGAGAGAGAGAGAGAAAGAGAGAGAGAGATGGGGCTACAAAAAAAGGGACACATTACCTAAGGCCATAGAATTATCTGCTCCGAGATTATGACTTGGAATAACAAAACTAGAATATCCAATTATACTTATAAACAAAAGAAGAAAAACCCATTAAAAGGTTCCCCAGGAAAAGTTTTTGACTTCAGCTAACACAATGTTTATAAGTAAATCTGAATCTAAAAGATAAGACTAGGTCAGAATATATAAGCAAACCCAGTGAAATGATTTCCCTCTCCCCTACCCCTTTTACAGCATCTCTCATCCCATGGGGCAAATTGCTTTTAAGAGTCCTCTCTCTTCCTAGTTTGGGGTAGGGCATATGGTATGCCTGCACGAGTATATGAAGGGTTGCATTCATTTGGGAATCGGGGAGAAAATGAGATTCTGCTTGATACCGCTGTGCCTGAACATATGTGCAGAGACTGAGAGGTCCTTCTGGCTTTTCCATTTGTGTCAGTTGAATAATGACTGTGGAATGATATCTAATAAATTAATAATTCATCTGAGAAGCAATATTTAAAAGGAACAGGAAGATGGGGAGACTTGCCATAAAGCTTTTCTCCCTACCTTTATGGGTTCACTTAAAACAAAAGTAGCCCAGATAAATCCTGGAAATGAGCGGAAAAGCAAAAGGAAGAAGTCTGGGTTAGCGTTGCTATATTCTGTGCACCTAACCTGTAATTATCTCTTTTTGAGTTACACATCTGTCTTTTCCCCCCCTCGTACCTCGTTGGGCCTTGTTTCTGCTTTTAAAAACACAATTTTACAAGTAGTTTTTGGTGTTTGGCACGAAGGCTAATCAAGGAGAAATTTAAGAGAAAAGAGCATTTTGTAGCAACAGTATTCTTTTTATTTTTTTTTCATGGTGCTGGTTCATATCCATAATCCATAAGCCCTCTTTTAAATGCAAAGGAGCCAACCAAGCAAATTGTGCTTTTCCAGAGGGGCAGTTCTTAAGGGAAAATGAGTGTGTGTATATATATACTGACACCTGGATTTCTGTCTGTTCCAGTTCAGTTCACTGATTTTCTTTGGTAAAATCTATGAGGACAGAATATTTGCAACAGAATATTTTTCAAAGGATCCTGCAATGAAAGCCAAACTATGTCAGAATTGTGTCTGCTAATTCCTAAATTACAATATTTGGCAAGAAGTAGGAAAACCAGTATTACCAATATTTGGGAAACTGACCTGAGGCCTACTGCCAAACATTAATCTTGTAGTTCGGAGAAGGCCAATTGCTTGCCACTTATGTAACCCTTCACATCTGATTAGTGTAACGGGGCTTGGGTTGTATTCTCAGTTATTAGGAGCATGTGTGTTTTCATCTTACATTTATATAAGTAGCCTGGATGTAGACATTGTTAATGGTTAGTGACCAGCTGAGAGATCCTTCCTCTCTGTCAACCTAATAAGAGCTTTCAGAATCATCTCTGAAGAAAATGGATACCACACCAGGTCATTTAATGCAACTCCACATCTCCCTGTGGGTCTTGTTTTTCCAATTATGGTACATATACAGTTATTCAATAAGAGAAGAAAAGGGAGGAAGATAAGTAAATTCAATTAGATTTTGTTTTAATTGGGCCAGTGCTTAACTAAATGTCAGGTTATAATGGGACACTAATGAGGTCAATATCAGAAAAGATAAAGAGAATGGAAACAGTAAACCACTTTTTCAACCACAAAAGAAGGGACTCCATTGCCTTTGGGGCTAGAAAGGAGGGGGGGAGAATTGAGGAGCAGATGACTAAAACTGTGAGGCTACCTATCTACCCAAACTACTTTCAGCCCGGCCTCATCCTACATCAAGGTAGGAAATCCACCAAACACTCTTAAGTCTTAAGAAGAGCACCACTTGCTAATCTCTACTGATAGAGATAATATTATCAGCTGATAGGGCAAATTATTCTGATGTGCTTTTTGTGCCACCTCACCTACAAGAGAAAAAGTATATTTAACTGGCTGTCTGGAGGTGCTCTGAATGCACTGAGAATCCTAGCTACACAGGGACCTCAAAAGATGGCAAAAGGACCTCAAAAGGTATATGGGGAAGAAGAAGAGAAGAAATGAAAACAAACTGAGTTTATTTGCAATATGATAATGTCTTCAGCCATCTTTGTTTTAAGGGTGCTGGATGGAGGGAAAGGAGTTGGCAGATTATACTGTAAGATTTTTCCTAGAGCTGATGGGAGCACCCAGGAGCTCAACTCTCTCTAGTAAAAGAGAGAGTTGTAAAAGTATAATAAGATTGGGACTGGGTTAGGGACTTCTGTCCTCACTGTGAGTTGTGTTGGGGGGTGGGGTGCACGAAGGGAGGCTCAGCCAATCTCATTGTACACATGTTGTACTGTGACAATAAAGATAATAACAAATGATTAAAACGTGAGTCTTTTTAAATGGTACTGCATTGTGATGGAGGCCATTTGCGACAGGCTAAGTTGTAAATCTTTGTAGATCTTTAGTAATTTCTGAAGAAGAAATAATTTTATATCAGTTTAAGATAATTGCCTGACATTTTAATTTGTTAGCCACTACTAAGCTACGAAAGAATATTTATTTATTTCAGCATTTTTAAGGCAGATCACGATGTATAAATTGATTATCTTCAGAATTTTTTAAGTTGGCATATACATTTAATAAATTAACTGTTAATAACTATATAGATTGTAAAAATGCTACAATATATAGTAGGTCTTTTTATCCTCTGAATTTACTGTTACTTTTTTCTTTTCCACTTATACTCTTTTGCACTCTGCTTGACCTTTACCACTTCAAATCAGAGGAGATTCGAATGATGAAATGTTCCTCTCCACATTCAAAAAAAATCACATCATTACCTTGGAAATAGAACATGTGATGTCAGGTAGAAAAAAAAATCTAGCTTAATATTTTGCTGGAAGTGCTAATGGATTTTGCTTGTGTTTTGATTTTTTTTGATAAGCAGTTGTGTCCAAAGACAAGTTTAAAGGGATTCTGCCTTTAGACATTAAGACAGCATGAAACAATTTAGTTTGTAGTTTCATTGCTATGATGTAACTGTACCAAGGAGACCTCAAAATGATTTAATGTCATCCTTGAGGTCCTTTTTATTTAATGAAAATGATTTATGTGCTGATGAAACAATATATGAAACCATATTAATTGCTATTCTAAACATCCAAGGACTGTTGTAACAAGTGTTGAAGAACTTTTAAGTTTGATAGGCTTCAACACATTTGTTGTCAATATAATCTTTCTACTCATGAATATATTATTACAATTGTAGCTAATCTCATTGATTTATTGTTAGCAGATAATACATTGATTTAAAAAAAAAGAATGAAGGTTGTCTCTGTATCAGGGCTATAAAGCTAAAGTTTATACATTAACATCGATTCTCTAACTATGACTTATGACCCCAAGAGATCTCAAGCAACCAGGAAGAGTGGATTTTTTTAAAAAAAAAAAAAAAAGATCAGGCAAAGCTATCAAAACCTTCTTGCCACTTTTCCTAACTAAGCAGAGAACAAACCATTCATGAGCTTCTAAGTGATGGCTGGATCAGTAGATCAAGCCATTGGTCCTTACAGCAGTTTTATGTATTTTTTGTTTGTTTTTTTGTTTTTCTTCACCAGGGGAGTGGTCTCAAAGATCCATTATTTCAAAAGGTTGTGGTGTCGTAGAGTTTAGGAACTATCTTAGTAATGGTATTGCACAGCCACAGCACCAGAAATGTTTTTGAAATTGGTATTTTTTTTTATATATGCCTCAGTCTTTTAAGCTTAGCCCAGATTGGGAAAAAGAAGTGCCGCAGAGAAAAACGAGCCAGTTTGGTATAGTAGTTAAGGCACCAGGCTAGAAACTGGGAGATTGTGCCTCTGTGGCATAGTGGTTAGAGCACAGTACTGCAAGCTATTTCTGCAGCCAGCTGACTACAATTTGGCAGTTCAAATCCCACCAAGCTCAAGGTTGACTCAGCCTTCCATCCTTCCAAGGTGGGTAAAATGAGGACAATATGGGGGCAATATGCTGACTCTGTAAACCGCTTAGAGAGGGCTGTAAAGCACTGTAAAGTGGTATATAAGTCTAAGCGCTATTGGTATTGCTATCGTGAGTTCTAGTCTTCTGTTAGACATGAAGGCACCTGAGTAACTTTGGGCCAATGACTCTCTCTCAGCCCTAGGAAGAAGACAAGGACAAACCACTTCCAAAAATCCTTGCCACTAAACTGCAGGGACTAATTCAGTGAATCCTGGTTTGAAGGGGATCTCTTTTTTTCTCTCTCGTACACACGTGGAAACACATAGCCAAAGGAAAAATGGATCCAATTATAGCATGTTGGTTCAGACGATGAGGCCATGTCAAAGATGGTAGATTAGGATCTCCTCATGTACTTCAGTCCATGGATTTAATCAATGATTAGACCTTTTTTTAAAAAAAAGGCTCAGTTGTTACTCATTTGCATTGTGGAATAGCAGAAAAACTGCACAATTCTCAACAGCCTTTTCACAAAAAAGAAACAATAGCAGTTTGCGATGGTGGTTTATATGAAATACTTAAACAGCATCAGCAATAATACCATAGAGTGTTTGTTTGTTTGTTTGTAGTTCTTGGAGTGATAAGTTTGTCTGGCAATAGAAAGTATAATAAAATCTCACATCTTATGGCCCTGAATCTAATGCAGTTCAGTCCAGGCCCTAACTTTATAAACCTGAGTGCTTTCCTTCCACATATAAAATTCTCCCTATTTCCAACAACCTCAGAATTGCCTTTGGAATACAAAAGTACACTTTTCTAAGTTTCTACATATCATCTTGTCTCTAACATTTTGACAGAAATATTATCTGCAGCTTTGTCTTCCTGTCTTGCCAGTGAATATTAACTTTCCCAAAATGTCTCATGGAGTTCCTGTTTTTGAATGTGGTATTCTCTCTCTTGACAGAAAGATCAGAGGCAAAGCTGGCTAATTTAATTTGGATTTAGATTTATTGCCTCCCTTTATGTTGAAGGTCTATCATTAAGGTGGACTTCCAGGACCATTATGTCATATCATGCCATTTCTAAGTGTAGTTTATTATCTGTCCATCTGTTTATTCATGTAAGTATTGATGCGCCCTGACAGCTTAATGGCATTTCTGGATTTTGAAGAAGTAGTTGAGACAAATTTGCTGTTGATACAGCCACTCTCTATTGTTATCTCCAGTTAATTAGAAGAGACTAGTTGGAACGCCTGTCCTTGAACACTAACAGAAGAATTCATTTTGCTGTTGGCATATGATTTTCTTTTCATTTGATAAATGTTTACTGTCATGGCTCAGGAAGATGAGCTGCAGTCTGCTAGTTCTGGCAGTTTATGCTTAGCTTGTCCTCCCTTATTAAAGCTCCATTTATTTTATTTGCCTTCATTAATCTTTTTGGGCAATTCCCTGGCTAGCAATATGGCCTCTGCTCATGACAATCAGGGAATTAATTACATGTAAGCTGTTGCAGTAATTTTGTGAGCTGAGAGTTTCGGTAGTGATGTTTGGTATGGAAATGCAGCAATTAAGAATGTTAGCTTTTGGAATTCTACAAAGAGGCAATTGCTGCGATTCTTTTCTCATCCTTGGTCAGGGAATGTTTTGTAACCCACCGCTGACATTCCCAATTGCAATCTTCAATCATTTTCCCAAACAGCAAACATAATACAATGCTTAATATTTGTGCAATGCACAGTTCATGTACATTTTTACTTGTCCTTGCCACAGGTACAATGTCTTCTTCTGGGACACTTTATGTAGGATTGCTTTGATGGTTGAATACTACTATTACACTGGGTTTATAAAGCACACATGAATAAATAAACTAGAGTTATGGGTTCAAGGATCGAAGTGGGGGATCCAGGCAGAATGCCCATGCATCAATTTCCTTCGGAAAAGGGGTTTTGTTATAAAAAATACATTGCTTTTATTACAAAAGAAAAGCTAGCTACTGCTTTGCAGCTGTTTATCTTGTGTGATATCTGATATTTCTAGAGGCTACTTAAATCTTCTAAACTCCGTTCTATTTTCTTTATTTTATTTCTTTGTTTTATTTTTATTTTTTCTTTATTTTATATTTTCTTTATTTTATTTTTTCTTCTATTTCATGTCTCATCCTATAGCCTTATCTAACACAATTATCTGTCTTCTCCCACCTTCTGCCTAATATTCTAATAATCTGTACACTGTTATTACTTTTTCACCCTATGTCAACTATATTGGCCTAATTCCAGTTCCAATTATCATCTTTTTTCCCTTGGCTATCTTTACTACTAAAGTTGGTCTGAGTTGTCAGCTGGCTAAGGTGGGATTCACTGTCTCTGGCATCTGGTGCATCTTGCCAATTTATCCCAAAAACCCCGTGCATTTGGCTCATTCTGACTCCTTCAAAGTTTGGGGCAGCTGGCTTGGCCTTTGGAATCTCTGTGGTTTTCTTGTTGGGTGGGAGCACTACTGGTACAACTGGCATTTGTTGACATGACTAGCTGCTGCTGCTGGATGACTGGATGGGCATAGGATCAAGCCAAACTTTTAAAACTCTCCAGAAAGTCATCCCCTCCCCCCCAACATTTCTTAATAGCAACTACTTGGCATTTTAAAGAAGAGGAGAAAACCAACCTGTTTTTTTCCTCCTGGCTTGGTTCCTTCTTGGAACTCTTCTCTGTTTGTCAACAGTGTTCTGTCCTCTTCTCTACATTTACTGCAAAATGTTGCAGTCACCCTGCTGAGTTTATGTGCATACATACACTGGTGCATCCTGCCAGCTTCAATTTCTTCTCTCTGGAGTTTTTTGGACATCTTGCTTCTTCCTTTCTTTTGTTTTTTTACAGACCCACGATGTAGACCAAACCAAGAAATCAATTCTACGCAAAGGCCAATTCCCCTCCCCCCTTAATATTAATAGTAATTAATAGAATTGTGCTAATCTGACCGTGCTTTATTCCTGTTGTGGTTCGCCGGTAGCAGGTGCAGACAGCTGAGGGCTTGGAGAGCGAAGACTCAGGTGAGGAGCCTGCGGGTGATGCAGGGATGGGGCCAGGACCATCAGGGAGTGGAGTGCTGCCTTTGGAGACTGTGGAGGCTGGCAGCAGCGATGAAGAGGTCCCCGAGGAGCCCGTGCCCAGCACGTGTGCGCGCAGGGCTGCTCGAAGGAAAGAGCAGCTGCAGCAGCACGGGTGACTCGGGAGTAAGGCTGCAAGATAATGGCCCCTCCCTGAGGAGGTAAATGCCAGCTGAGAAACCCCAGTTCTTTGCAGAAGGCAAAGAAGTTTTACCCTCGAGCCTGGTGGACGTTAGGAATATCTGAATTGGTTTTTGGAGACTCTTTGTGTTGGAATTATTGTTTAGTAATGTTATCTGGTATTCTTGGCAGCCTTGCAAAACCTTGGCAAGGCTCTTTCTTATCGGAGGCAATTGGTTTGAAGCATCCTTTTACCCGTGAAGGAACGGGATTTGAAAAGAAACATTAAAAGGTTGTGCTGTTATCTTTGTCTCGTGTTTGCTTCCCTGGAACCAGGTTTGGGTCAGAACAATTCCACCCTCCTTTTCTTTATGAGAATGTGAAATGGAGACAAGCACTGCCCTCCTATAGTTGGCAATGACTAGTGGAGTAAAATCCGCAGGGACTCCTGGAGTTACCTTGTGTGAATTAGGTAGGTGCCTGTCTAAGTGCGTGACTTAGATCAGGGGTGTCAAGCTGATGGGCCGGCAAGCTTGATGCATCACACTCAGGGCATGCTTACCCCAGCTCCGCAAAGGCAAAAAAGAACGCAATACATCACATGACACGATCACGTTTGACCCCTGGGCCTTAGATACTGGCCTTACAGCTGGAAAAACTGACAGTCCAGGTTTGAGACCCTAGTGCCACGTGATGGGGTGAGCTCCTTGCCCCAGCTCCTGCAAACCTAGGCTGTTCGAATGCAGGCAAATGCAAGTAGATAAATAGGCACCACTTTGGTGAGAAGGTAATTGCGTTCTGTGCACCTCAGTGTACAGCCATGCTGACCACATGACCACAGATGTTTCTTTGGACAACACTGGTTCCCTCAGCTAAGAAACAGATAAGCACCACCTCTTAGAGTTGGACACAACCCTGTCAGAGGAAACTTTACCTTCACCATTTCTTCTTGTTTGGGACTTAAGCCATGTTTTCCTTCCGTCACTTTAAGTAACAGATCTGTCCCAAATCTGTCAAGGTCATCTTCTTTATTCTCTGTAGGTTTTCACCTAGCCTTCTCAGCTCATTCTTCTTTACTTTTTAATTTCACTTCTTGTATCTGCTATCACCCCCAAAGACGACCACACTTCACAAATCTGTAAACTTTGGATGGTTCTATGCTGTTCTTCCAAAACATTATTTGTCTTTCAATTTTAGGCCATGCTAATTTGATGCCCATTTTACAGTGGAGGATTTATTTTCCTCCTGGTGCTGGAAGTGCAGCCTTTTTCACAGTCAATTAAGGGCCAACTCAACATGATAATGGTAAGTGAACAAACACAGTCAGTTCCTTCCCTTCTGCAGTTTAGGGCTGAATGTTGTCTTTGCATCCAGGCCTTAAGGAGTTAATGATTTGCTTGATCAGTGGCTAGAAGCAGAACTGTGTTCTGAGATTTGGTAGTGAGCCTAGCTATCTTAGATGCATACGGTATAAAACATTTACTTGTGAATGTGTTGTTTGTGCACGGTTGTTGTTCTTTTTTTGTTCCCCAAACTCTGGTTTTGAATCCTTTGTATCCAGGCTCTGGGTGTTTACTGGAAAATGGTGACAAGAGTGAATGCAAATATAGATAATCGTCGACTTGCAACCGTTTGTTTAGTGACCATTTGAAGTTACAACAGCACTGAAAAAAGTGACTTATGACCATTTTTCACACCACCATTGTGGCATCCCCATGGTCACGTGATCAAAATTCAGACGCTTGACAGCTGACTTGTATTTATGAACCGTTGCATTGTCCCGGGGTCACGTGATCACCTTTTGTGACCTTCTGACAGAAAAAGTCAATGGGGAAGCCCGATTCACTTAACAGTCACATTACTACCTTAACTGCAATGATTTGCTTAACAAAGGTGGCAAGAAAGGTCATTAAATGGGACAAAGCTCACTTAATAATTGTTTGCTTAGCAGCATAAATTTTGGGCTCAATTGTGGACATAAGCTGAGGACTTTAACGGGATTAGAGACAGTGAGAAACTTCATTTTTACCTAGACCAATTTAAGATTCTTTTGTCTTTACCTGTTGAGGGGACTCAGATCAGTCACATAAACATTTTGCTTTTACCTATTTATCTCACCTGGTGTATGGACTTAACCAGGCCTTTGGTACCTAATTGTCCCTTATCAGTCCTTCCTTATAGTAGGTCTAACCCTGGAATTTCCATAGGGATGGTCCAATCCTGCCCCTTTGTCATTCCTTTTCAGAAGCTTTGGTACAGTCTTGCAATTTTGTCTAGATAGATATAATGTATCTTATTGAAACAATAATAATAACTTATTAAACCATTCATCTCCCCCCACCCCCTCACCTCCCAACACACACTATTTTTAGCCTTCATTGTGATCTCTCGGACTTCAAATTAAATTTCTTATTTAGTTACCGTAAGGAAATTGTTAAACTTTTGGCAGAATTCTAATTGAAAGGGGAAGAGGTGGTGACAATGAGTAAAATTTAGGAAGTGCAGGTTGGTTTTCTACAGGGCAGAGTGTACAGACAACATTTCTTTATTCAATTTGTATGATTGCCCTTCTCCTATTCATGATTCTGAGTGGCTAAAGGTACTTAAAATGAGATAAAAGCATACCAAAAATTATAAACGACACACCCTATATCACAATTTTTAAAAAAACCCAAGAAATAATAACAATCAACATAACTGTGATAGGTGCTCAGCCACAGATCTAGGGCTCCCGGTGTGATAACAGAACAAAGGTTTTCAAGGTCTTATAAAAGCTCAGCAGAGTCATGGTGAATCTGATCTCCAAGGACATTATGTTCCATAAGGTGAGAGCTTTAACCCCAAGGAGGTGTCACCTCATAGGTGAGAAGATTCTGGTGCATAGGCATGATTAGCAATAAATTAGTTTAATTGACTTTCACATGTGGACCTGATCTTTCTCCTCTGACAACACACTATTTATCAAAGCTGTGGAAATAGATGAAACTGCAAAATTTAAGACATGCAACTGCTGCTAGAAAGATAAGAGGTAGTAACAATGGAAAAATGTGGTTGATGGCACTAAAATATACATTTTGTTACAATCTTTTTTTAAAAAAATAAAATGATTGATATATGGCACCAGAAAAATTATGTGGAATGTGTTAAAGGTACTTCAAATTTATGTTGGAAATGGGAGGAGGAAGAAGGATCATTTTATGCTTGGTGGACGTGTAAAAAAAAAGATAGAGAATTGTGGACTCAGATACATACAGTGGTTCAGAGAATTTTAAAGATTAATATGCACTTGAAACCAGATCATTCCTTTCTGAGAACGATGGATAAAGTGCTAGAAAAGTGCCATGGAACACTTTTTAAAAATATGATAACTGCAACAAGATTATTATATACATACAAATTGAAAGATCTGGAAATATCCACAATGGAGAAATGGTTGGTGAAGATGACAAAACCTGCTGAAATGGCTAAAATGGCTTGTTTGATTAAATATAAAATGATACCTACATTTATCCATGACTGGAAACCCCTTAGGGACCTTTCTCATAAAAAGAAAATAAATGAACTTCTAACTTAGGATTTTGATTATTATACAGGAAAGACTATAAAAAGAAGAGAATCATGATATCACTTTAAGATGTACTTGTACTTACAACTATTGTGAAGAAAAAGGCTCCTGCTTATATCCCTTTTTATTTCTTGGGTTTTTTTTTACTTTACCTCTTTCTTTTTTCTTTACCTTTCCGTTAGTTTTTGTTTTCAGCTTTTTCTTTTATTTCTCTATTTTTCTTTTTTCTTTCTTGTTTTGCTTTATTTTACATTAATGATAATGAGAACTAATACAATAAATTCTCAATAAAATATATATATGTCAACATAACCATGATATAGGCTCAAACACAGATCTGGGGTTGAACCCGTATGCCTCGTGTATACTGCATATAAGGTTGTGTGGTGTGTTATGAGATATGAATGTTTCTTTTTTTTTTTGAACAAATTTTATTAATTTTTAAAGACATACAAGACATAAAACATAAGAACATAAAACCTCTTTTCTGAAAGTTATTTGTAAATTTTAACAAAACAAATAAAACATTTTATACACCATTGACACATCTCCTTATAAACACATACGTATCCTTTCAAGTTGCTCATTATTTCTCCCTTTACTTTTATTCAGTTATATTTCTTTTCTATATTTATCTATATTTTCTATATTTATCTTATTTATATGTTTTTATTCACTATACTTATTTCTTCTTCTAACTTGCTTTATTCTCTTCTATCTTTTATTCTCAATTGTCCTAACATTCCTCCAAGGTTTTATTAACTCAATCAAACATAAACACACAAAAACACAAAACATAGAAACATAAAAAACATCTTTTCTTAAAGTTGCTTAGTCCCGGGTTACAACTCTTTGTACAGACACAAATTCAAAGAGATATGAATGTTTCTTGAAAGGAGCTAAAATAACTGGGCAGAAAGTCCGTAGCGTGGTATTTAAAAGTGAGAGGTGGGGAGCTTAGGAAAAAGAAATGTAAGTTAAATGGGGTGCTTAAAAAGCATGTGCGGTAAAATAAGAAGGGGATGAGGGTCAAGAAGAAGAAATTGATGGACGATGTGAACCGAATACAAAAATACCATGGCTATACCAAAACCATTTGTTGGAGATTTGGAATGAAAGAAGACCTAATACAAAAAAAAAAAAAAGTATGTATCTGTTGACAAAAGGGGAAGATCAAGAAAATCATGGTTGCCATGGAGCGGATGGGAACATCCAAAAAAGGATGTGAGAAGTTTAAAGACTAGGTTGCATGCATTGGTGTAAGGCTATGGTGAAAGCAAGAACAGTGTATGCAGTTAGGGAGGCCTGAAACGATGCAAGGAACAGCATGAATGTAAATTAAATTAGGCTACATTTCCTTTTTTCTTTATTCCCTGCCTTTAAATTTGTATCCACATTGTTTCTAGCGCTTTCCCTGCCTTTTTTCATAATATTGCTTACTCCAAAAGGAAATAGTGTGATGGAGGGATGAGGGTGATGAGTAAGGGTGAATGTGTGTGTATGTGTGAGAAGGGTTGCCTGGGGTGAATAAAAGACTCATAGCTGATAATCAGAGAATGAGATTGTATACCAAAGTACATATTCTGTTGAGTCACATTGGCTGGACTGTTGGATTGTAATGGCTTGTCAACTTTCAACCCTCCATCCACGTCTTCTTTTGGTGCCTTCTCCAAAGCCACCTGGAAGTAGTTAATCATCCTCAAGCATGGAAAGTGTGTTCGATAGGTCCCTTCCATTACCACTTATTCCAGGTTCCCAAGGACTTGAGATTGCAGGCCTATGAAGTGCACTCTATGGAACTTATAGTCATGTTCATTGGTGTCAGATAATATTGGGACTAGCCAGAGATCTACTTATTCCACTTTAAAGGACCAATGGAATAGATCACCATTATATAAGAAATGCTTTACAGTTAATATGGGAAAAAACAACACTATTTGAAGATCCCAGTCTGGCTTTCAACAATGGAAGCACTTGTATATTCAAATGTTATCCAAATGGGAAATATTGTTAGATAGAAAGACATTTTGAATGAAAAGGGTGAACTCAAAACCAAACAAGAATTGAATGAACAAGGGACTGATATGCTTTTGTATTCATATACGCAAATACAGTCTAGATATGAAAAAGCAGAGGGCTTCTATAAAGAATTGACAGAGTTGGATATTAACTTGGCAATTGAAGAAAAAGAACAAACTGAATATTATATGATATGGGATTTATTTTATTAATAGTTGGAAAATAAAGATTGGCAATGATATGATATATTAGATTAATAACAGAATAAAAATATAGTTATTGATATTATAGTAAGATATTTGTACTGAGTATAATTGTAATGTACTGATTATTGCACAAAATGTTTGTACCCAGTCGACACACTGTTTAAATGGAAGATGGATATGTTGTTTTTTTAAAAAAAACTTATTAAAAAAAGAATAGATCACCATGGGGTTTGTTCCTTGTCAGGAAACTGACTGTACCTCATAGGAAGGATATTAGTTTTGTATCAGGTCCCAATGGGATACACTTCTTTCTTGAAAACATCCATTAGCATAATTCTGAGAATTCCATCTTAGTATGAATCAATAGTATGAACCTTTCTTAAGTGCCATATTTAAATGAATAACATCTTGTGAAGCATGTAGCTTAAAGGGTGTCAATTATCTCCAACAGGCAATTCAATTGAAACTGGATCATTGATTGATGCAATGAGAGAATCTGTTCCTTTCATGACCCTGTCTACTTCATGTGGAAGCTTTATATGATACACTGACAATATAACGTCTTCCAGTTGGTATCCTATACATCCTAATTAAGAAATGCACTGTTAAAAATACAAATCTGATAATACCAATCTATGATACATACTTGATCTAGTATGAATTATGCAGGTCATTATATCTCCAAATAATACCACTTGGAAAACATACAGAAAAAAGGGAATTGAAATAATCAAAGATTGAAACAATCCTTCTTATAAAGATTGTAATGAAAAACCTTTTGTTTTTTCCATATCATCAGTGTTTGTTTTCCATATCATCAATGTTTGTTTCCATATCATCAAGGATTGTAATGAAAACCCTTTTGTTTTTTCCATATCATCAATGTTTGTGGAAACATTCATGATATGGAAAAAAATAAATAAAAAATAGGCATTAGATATTTCTAATAACACACACACACACACACACACACACACACACACACACGACCATCCAAAGAATTTGAATGATGGGAAATCCCAAATCTTTTAAGTACTTCTTTACTTAAAGTTTGTAATAAAACTAAAGTTTACTTTACTTAAATTGTATTTTAGAACTTCCTGTTAGAATAGTGGCAACTAGCACACATATTTGAAGAAACATTAGGCAGATTTATAGAGAAAATATTTTCAAAATTTGCTGTTTATCATCTTGTATACTTTTATGGTATTTTATCATATTGTATCTTTTATGGTTTTAAGTTTTTGTAGTTGAAGTTATTATGATCTTATGTGCTCTAAAATGGGCAATCATAAAAATCTAAACAAACAATAAATTACTACTCTCCTCTCTCTGTTCATAAATAATATGTCTCTCAATTTCTAGTTAATACAGAATAGTAAACAACACATAATGTGTCTGGCTAGCTACACTACTGAAAAGAAGGCTGTTGTAAAATGTTCCATTGCTTTTCCTTTTTTTTTCCTGGCTCCTGGTTCAACTATACAGGTGTTTTTGCATATTATTGGCAAATAAATGTTTGATAAAGCAGAAAGTCTCTAAGTCAGATCTTACGCTTTCCTCTTAATACTTAATACTGCAGCTCTATCTGGAGTAGCTCATATTAAGAAAAATCTACTGGAAAGCTTTCTGGGGTTCAGTAAGCAAAGAAAGGTGAGGAAAGGTGAGCTTGATCTTTCTGACTTCACTTGGTGATACTGTACTATTTTTTTTTCTCTATAGAGGCCAGGGAAGGCATAAGAGATCAACTCTTCTTTTTAGCTCTTTTATGCCAGGCTGGGTCAAGAAATAGACACTGCAGGGATTCCAAAGATGCTATTTTATACTTGTAGGGTACAACAACAAGATTATCTGTGGAACCACCTTTGCCCTGAGAGTATTTGCCTGTCCTTCCAGACTGGGTAGGGAAAGCATAGTGTAGGTCCCTTCCCTTAAACATTGCCGTGTTTAGGGTCCACAGAAGTGTCCCTTTTCCATTATGTCCTGTGTCCTGTGGAACATCCTCCCCCTTGAGATCTGAAAGGCTCCCATCCTTTTAACCTTTTGGAGTACACTCAAGACCTGTTTTTTTCCTCAGGTGCTGGGATAGGGTGAGGTCAGGGCAAGATGACAGTGTGGGGTGGATTACATCAGTGAAATGTGACCATGGCTCCACATTTTTTTCTGTTTTGGTTTTATGGCTTTTGTTTTGTTTGTATAGTTTAGTGTATCATTTTGTTGCTGAATTGTAAGGTGTCCAGATTTTGGTTTGAAGATACAACTGTTTTAAGCAAACTGAATTTTGAACGCTCATCCAAATTTGTCTTTGTCCCATCTTATAGCAAACAAAATTACTATCGAAAGTGAAATAATAAGGAAGATATTAGTCTGTGCAGAGATGGACAGACTAACTCTAGAAGTTAAGGATAAGGGTGAGACAGAGTATTATGAAGTCTGGAGCAAAATGTGTCAATGGTTAGAGTCGAGGAAAAGAAGAAATAGTTGATGCTTTATAGGAATGAAAGTGAAAGTTATGTAGGCTAAAGAAAATGAAATATAGTGGACAATTATGATATGAATATAAAGATTATAAAGGGAAAAAGGAGAAGGAAAAGAAGCTAGGTTGTAAATATGTATATAAATGTATAAAATATAAATAGAAACAAATATGTAACTAGCATTAAATTAACAATGTAAGAAAGAGGAAATATCATTATATTTATATAATGATATATCCATTTTTATATCCATTTTTATGTTATAATATGCATGGCAAAAATGATTGCCAAGAAAGTCTCACTGTGTTCAATTGTTTTTAATGTTTACTTAATAAAAAAAATCTTTAAAAAAAAAGGTGTAGAAGAGCAGGCAGAGTTGGGAGTCGGAGTTAAATGTATCATCAGCTTAGAGTCATTACATGGCCATGAACTGTCCAAGTCCAGCTTTTCTTGAATTCCATTGATCCTTATCTGGCACCAGTTTAGTACTGTCCTTTAGTTGACTGGATTGTATTGGCTCGAGCATTAAAACTTTGAGGTTCAGCTTCATGTATGGTCTTGATCCTCTGCACTTGACATACAGCGGGTTATTTTGATTTTCTTTCTCACACTTCCTCCAGTCATTGGACAGTGTAATCTTTTCTTCAAGGACTCATGTCATCTTTCCCCTGATCACAGATATTGCATACTGTATCTTCCCCAAAGTCGCCCCTAAATTTCTGTACAATTCTTGACTAACCAACATGAAAGGTTTTGCTGAGGAAAGGGGATTTGCAAGAATGTTTGACAAAAGTGTTCCTGCATTGTGGGACTTCATTTTTTTTTAAAAAAAGATAAAACTCTGTGTTCATTTTTTAAGGTAGTTTTAACACATTCAAAAAAAAAATGTAGGATCTCATGGGAGGAGAACTGATTGAGAAAAAAAAGCTTATGATGAGGTTGGCAGTCATAAAGAAGATACTGGAAACAAAATTGCAAATAATTCCAATGAGGAAAAAAAAAGGGAAATAGCAGAAGAAACCACGGTAGCTGTACAACAGCTTAATGAATCAACTACTAAAAGGAGTACTGATGGGTAGCCCTGAACTGTAGGCGTGGATTCTAAGCAAAGCATGCTAAGAATATTAAGAGTTCCTTTAATATATCTAAAATAAAAGAAAAAAAAATCAATATACCAGTTTCTCAGCAAAGATGGCAAAATGCTAACAAGTAACAAAGAAAAATGCAGAGTTATTGAACTATTTTGGTTTGGTCTTCTTCTACCAGGCAATTACGAAAAGATGAAGAGACAATATTGAAGCTTGAAATTATTAGAAATATATTCAGGGAATACCTGTTTAATGTGAGTGAGTTTGAGATGTCTTGCGTGCTTTCAAATGGGAGGGAGGGAAGGCTAAAGCAAGCAACAGATCACCTTGACATTGATATCCAGGGAAATTCTAAATCAGTTCATATAGCAAACCAACAGCACACACACACACACACTTTGAAAGTAAGAAAGCAATTAGCAGTTTAGCATAGATATGACAAGAAATAAATTTTGCCAGGCACATTTTCTTTTACCTTCTGATTGGTAAACCTCCTTGATACGGTCAAGAAAAATATTTCAGCAAAATATCGGACAAAATACCTCGTGATATTTTGAATAACGGTCTAGTTCCATATGCACTAGATGGCATGACAAGAAAGAGGATGCATTGTTGCCATTAAAGCCAAGCTCCAAGATTGCTCATCAGTGGATCCCTATCAGACAGAGGAGACAAATCAAGTAGGATGCTACAAAGATAAATTTAGGATCCTTTCTTTCATTGTTGTTATTGGTGACTTGAATAGCAGGAATGGCTTAAGTGATTTGCAGATAACACAACATTGGATTAGGCAAATCATATCCTAGAAGACAGGATGGTTAGACACACTCTTGTGTGTGTGAGTGTCCATGCATCTGCATGCATGCATACCCAGCCACCCCCACACACGAGTTTAGTTCAAAAGACTTTAGAACAATTACAGCGGGTGAGGCTGGATATACCATAGATGTAGATGCGTGCACAGTCTCAAACAATCCTAAATCCCTTACAGGCAAGTTCCCAATAAGCAGTATTCCAAGGATCAAGCACAAACATCATCAGGCCACCAGCCAGAGGTGGTAGGTAGCATTATTGGTAGGACGTCAGCCAGTTTGAGTCTAACTACCAGGCATTCAGAATACAACAGACAGGGATTCATTTGTGAGCTTTTGGTAAATGCAGGGTTTTTTTCCCCCCCAATGACGGATTGCTTGAATATTGTCTGCCATTCAAGCTGGCAGTAGTTTTCAAAAAGAGCCCACCAGGTGCAGGCAGTCACTAGTGGGGGTGCCCTTCCTTGCTTGGTGCTATGCAGGCTTCCTTACTTTTGCCCTACATGTGTTAGAGACAGCAGGAGGTCTTGAATCAGATCCTTTATCACCTACTGTTTCCATCTGCTTGACATGCTCTGAAGCCAAGTCAGCTCCAGATGTCTCCTTCCTTCTCTCCGAGAAAGATTGCTATTCTATGTGATCTTCTCAAGTGATCTCAGAGTCAGAGCTGGCCCTGACATGGGGAAAAAATATTAAAAGGATGTTAATGGGTTAGAGACAAATTGGCTAAAGGTAACAGACTGAAATATAGCCGATTCAAGTGCAAATGTATTCACGTCTAAAATTGAAATCAAATTAAAATTGATCAAATGCAGAATGGGAAAACCCTTGACTTAGTGATAGCACTTATAAGAAAGTGCTTGGAGCAATACTTGATTGCAGAATATTTTTGAGCCTATAGTATGATGTAATAGCAAAACAAAGGACATGCAATTTTAGGCTACATAAGCAGAAGTGTAATTTGCAAATAATGGCAACTAACTGTTCCACTTTATTCTGCCTTGGTCACACCCGACTCAAGTACCATGTTCACCTTTGGATGTCATACTTTAGAAAGGGGTTTAGACAAACTGAAACAGATTCACAGAAGGATGTCGGGGCACTAGAAAAGATATCTGTAAAGAAAGATGAAAGAACAGCTGGATACATTTAGCTCTGAGAAGAAAAAAATGGGCCAAGAGAATGTGATGGCACTCTTCAGATAGTTAAAAGGGTGTCACAAAGAAGATCAGGAGTTGTTTTCCATCATTTTGAATGCAGGACACCAAATAACCGATACAAAGCAGAAAGGAAGTGACTGAATGTTAGAAAAAAAAAGACCAGCTGGACTTAATAGGAACCAATGGGACCAGTTTCCTTGATGGAGGGTACTCCTTATTGGGTTGTACTCCTTCATATAACTTCCTGCAGTGAACAAGGGCTGATCTGATGGTCTAAGTGGCCTTCTCCAATTCTAGGATTTTGTACGTTTCATTTAAATGCTTTACTCCACTAAGACTGTCCATCCCTTTCAGCTATCAGAACCCTTCAAAAGAGCGAGGAAGGACAGCCATCTATAACCAGAATGCATGAATATGGTCTATGCATTCATTACAGGCCCAATGGAGCAGTCACATTCAGCTATCCCACAATAGGCAGAAACTGAGGCAATTAATTTTTGCTTGGAGAATGTTTCTGTGCCACAGTCAATCATATCAGATGTATCCATGTGGACCGTAGACTAAAGAGAAGTAGTCTCATGGTGCCTTTCAAAACCTGACATCCGTGATAGCTGTAATGTGTTTCGAGATGAAGAAGAAATCCTGGACACGCTACCAAGCACTAGGGAAAGCTCGGAGGTAAAATTGCTCATGACCTTGAATGCACATGCTCATTTCACAAACAAATGTCCATTATCTGCAAGAGTTCATCCGATGCATGGAAGTAAATAGCTTAAGGGTTGTGCTGTTCACTTATAAGTTTTCCAGCATTTTTGCGTGTTACGTATAACTCCTTAAATTTTGCATGATCACGCGCTTAATTCCAACACAAATATTAATGCTTGATTTAATCTAGACTTGAAAGCCTTTGGCCATTAACCTTCTCTTACACTGTACATTGAAATGGGAAGTTTCTTTGGAACGCTGACAGTATGTATATATTGCTCAATACACTGGAGCCAGTGCTGGCTGTGGATTTCACACCCATTTTTCAGCTGCTGTTCTTCCCTGATTGAAATAACAGGCTCTTCTGTTGTATCTTGTACCTGTGTGTTTATTGTTTGTTAAATATACAACCAGTGATTGGTTTCTCTGAAAAGATGGGGTGTGGCACATTGAGCCAGTCATTTCTGAATGTGAAGAGTGAAATACTGTAGCTTTATTCTTTCCCATTAAGCTGAACTCAATGTCCTCACTTCTGTTATTCAACCAAAGCAGCGGATTATTATATCCCTTAAAATGATGAAGTAAACAATACAAAACGCTAGGCAACATTAAAAAATATTCTATGGAGCGTAAGAAGAGATTCTATTGTTTAACACAGGGGTGTCAAACTTGATGTCATTGAGGGCCGCATCAGAGTTTGACCTCAGGGGGAGGTTGGCTGTGGCCAGGGTGGGCATGGCCAGCTCAACATCACTTGTGTCGGGGGCACCTGCAGGGGCCTCCTGCAGTGCTCTGCCAGTGAAAATGGAGCTTGGGAGGGGCCCTTCCCAACTCCATTTTCATTGGCAGTGGCACCACAGGCCAGTCCTTCGCTGTTTCCAGGTGAGCCCCACGGATCAGATCTAAGCACCACGTGGGCCAGATTCAGCCCATGGGCCTTGCATTTGATACCCCTGGTTTAACACAAAGGAGATTCTGCTATGAGCAATTTTCCCATGAAGCAAGGTACAGCAAAACAAGGTGTAAAGGAAAAAAATATTCTTATATTTCTTAGCATTCAAGTAGTCCTTGTTTGACAACTGCTTTGTTACGACAATGTTGAAAAAATAACTTTATGACCAATCCTCACATTTAGTTTTAGTTTTAGTTTACTTGATTGTCATTGCACCTCGTACAACGAAATCAAACACCAGCTTCAGTGCACATCATGACCGTGACCATGAAAATAAACACAAACACACATCCTTCACCTTTCACACGTTGAACCGGAAACCCCCAACACCACACCAACGCTGCACTATACAGCAGAATTCAAAAGAGCTGCTGCCCTGGGATAGAAGCTGTTTTTCAGCCTATTTGTCCTTATTTTTATTATTCTGTACCTTCTGCCAGATGGTAATAGTTCAAAAAAAGGGTTCCCAGGACGAGATGGATACAGACCTACAAGGTCTGTAAAGCAAAGGAAAGCTGTAGTAAGATTGTAAGAACAGTCATGGCTTCATTTAGCAAGTGCTTCACCTAATGTCAAAATTACCAGTCGTAATTGTAGCCACCAAATGAAGACTATAGTTCGCTGATATTCATCAGCCATTATTTTATCTCTTTCTTTATGGACAACAGACTTTTTCATGCACAGTTGGATGTGTTGCCCATTATGGGACATTAGATTCTACATTTTAGAATGGTTGTGAATGGGTGATTTAAAAGAGTTTGAAGAAAGGTGAATGAATGATTTCTTTCGCTCCCCTCCCCGTCGTAGCTCACACTAAATGGCAAGTTCTATTATTTCAGTACTCCATTTTGTCTGTCTCTGAACTTTGCAAGCCTAGATATGGAATATATTTCATCAAGAACGGAAACTCTCCAATTCAGCTTCCTTTGGGGGAAAACTAATTCAAAATCGTATCATAGGCATTGCTTCTGGGATAAACTGAAAAGTTGGAAGTCCTTAACCTTGTCAAATGCTGTATTGTGCGCTCAGCAGCTGAGGCTAAAGGAAGCCAGAAGACCAGAAAACAGAAGTTACCGGCCCCTTGACTAAGAAAAGAGAATTGTTGTGTGCTTCAATAAAAGACACATTTAAAAAGAGATATTTCCCACCCACCCTCAGACTTAATTTTGTATTTCTGGTCCCTATCCTTATTGCTAATGCCTGCAGAGGTTTTTTTTTCTGTCATTTTTCAGTGCATTCTATTCTTTTTGGATCAATTGTGTATGCAAGATAAATTTCAGGAGAGGGTGATGGGCACATAAGGAAGGAAAATTGCTTAAATCAATTGGCTGTGGCTTGAGAGACCATTTTCTCACCATCAGTGTCAAGAGCAAGAGGGAAGATTTACAAGAATGTATTACCTAAACAGCAACTAGGGTATAGTGACTAGAATACCAAATGTTTCTGTGTGCAATGTTTCTTACACGCAAGTCTTGTGTATTTAAATTTCTGCAAGAACTTAACAACCACAGTAGCCACCAAGACCATCTTCATCTTGGACTCAGTGCTGAACAGATGTGTTCTCCTAGTCATTACTGTCGCTTGCTTGCTTTACTTTTGCTTTACTTGGTGAGTGAATAAAGGCTTTGCCTTTGTAGATCACATCTATCAGTGTGATGAATAAACATTGAAGCATTAGTAATATGCTTTATACCAGACTGGTCCAAATTAACAACGCCCTGGCACCTTCATTTTAGGAATAGTGCAATGCTTTACGCCTGAGACCTGTTCAAAATCTTCTGTTAGCACCTGAATTTTGCAGAAATTGTACAGTTGGCAGAATCTCACCATTTAATGTATCTCACCATTTAAATGCAAACACGCCTTCTGTGTTGACTAATATTTTGCAGATAATTCAAAGGATTGATACTAAACAGCCTCTGATCTCCTCCTCCTTTGTTATCCTGCACGAATGGTAATGTCTCTGAGTAATGCTCTTTTTCGTATGCCATTTCCACCAGTCTCAGTCCCAATGTAGCTCACTGAACATCAAATCAAGATAATCTTCTAGGCTAGGGATGAAGAACTGAATTTAATCTTCCCCATGTCTAGAGGGTCAGATCCAGGACCTTTTTATCAATCTGAAAGACCAAAGGGCTGGACCAGTTCAGTCTTAACCCAGCAGCAGAAAATACTATGATAACAAATCTGGCTGTTACTGAGAGAAAGGACAGGTGGAGACAGGCTTCAAAGGAGATAAAGTAGCCCTTTATGGCTTGAGTGGCTTGATATGGCTTGAGTGTCCTCCATATGCTAGTATTACTATTTGGGCTACCTTTGTTTTTGTATTAGTCCATATGTGGCCCTCAAAAGTTTCCAGAAATATGTAAATGCTTTTCAATATTGTGGCATGCATTTTTTTTTTCTTTGTGAATTTTTTTTTCATAGGGTGCCCAATTTTTCAGAGTATTTGCTGAAAGTCTAATGCAGTTTTCTCCAAGGTTAGCACATTTGTAGCTTAAAATGAACAGCTGCGTGCAGGTTTTTGTTGTTTGTGGGTAGCAAACTGTGCCTCAAGGTCTTGAAAAATACACATTTTGGCATGGTTATTTAAGATGCCCCAGTGTATTTAGAAGATCTGAGAACTGTTGATATACATTAAAAGTATATTAGCAGAAACTAAAAAAAATGTGTGAACATATTTGTATGATTCCCTGTGGAACACAATGCTATAAATTATTTTCAAGTCATGGGGGTCCATAGCGAGGAGATAAACATGTATATGATGACATTGCACACAAATGCTCTTACTTACTTGTGTGAGATCTGGTTGCAGCAGGTTTCTGGGTACAAGTACAGAACCTGTGTGAGATGATGCCCATATGATTTCTTGCTTATGTGGTTGATTAAAATATGACTTACATTTGAGTAATTATTAGGATTGCCCGTGGGGTGCTTAAATCTGGTCCGCAGGGCCAGCCTGGAAATATCCAAAAAACGGCCTGCGGTGCCTCTGCCAGCCAAAATGGGATGTGGGGGGGAGCACATGTGGGCCCCGTGTGGCCTATTTTTGGCCTCCCCCTCCTCCAACAGCACTCTGCCGGTCAAAAACAGACAGCACGGGGCTTCTGTGCAGCCTATTTTAGGCTGGATGGGTGCTGCAGAAGGACTGGATTGGACTGGATTACAATTATGTGGCCTCAATTAAGTGCCTGATCTGGATGGAAAACAAACAACATCCTTTGTTAATATTACAGTTTAATGCCAGATTTTTACATACTGTAGGTCCATTTAATGCACAATCAATAATCTATAACTGACAGCCATTTCTGTTGTTAGTGGGAAAAGTCATGTCCGACCCATTGCGAGCCCATGGACAATGTTCCTCCAGGCCTTCCTCTACCATCTTCTGGAGATCATTTAAGCTCACGCCTACTGCTTCAGTGACTCCATCCATCCACCTCATTCTCTGTCACTCCGTTCTTCTAGTGCCCTCAATCATTCCCAGCATTAGGCTCTTCTCCAGTGAGTTTTTCCTTCCCATTAGGTGGCCAAAGTATTTGAGTTTCATCTTCAGGATCATTTCTGTTTACTGTCTTGGAAATTTACCTCTGCTGTTAGACCTTATATTATCATGTTATTTATGCTATTGTATTTTTATTATTAGTTGAATAATAAAAAATACAATAGTATAAATAGCTTTTCTGCTTGGAAAAGCAATTTACCATTAAATAATGGGATATAAATTTAGAAATAAAAAGTTTAGTGGAGTATAAGTAACCCAGTTGTTAGGTGAATCTGGCTCCTCCATTGATTTTGCTTGTCAGAAGGTCTCAAAGGGAACACAGCATAGTTATGACTATGGGCAGACAGCAAAGGTCATAACTACGAACCAGTTGCCAATCATCTGAATTTTGATTGTATGACCATGGGGATGCTGCAAACGTCCTAACTGTGAAAAAATAAGTCACAGTCGCTGCTGTAAGTTTGAATGCTCCCTAATGAACGGTTGTAAGTCGAGGACTTACCTGTACTGCAAGTAAGATGCAGACAAGATTATTCACTGATACCAAGACTTGAGCTCAGAGCTTTTTCTTTTCTTTTCTTTTTGCTTAAACTGTTTTAGGATTGCGCTGCTGGATTTATGTCAAAAAATGATGAAAATCATAGGAAGCTATCCATTTTTAATAATTCACATTGTGGAGTCTATTGGAAATCCTCATGTACTTCTGTGGCCTCAGATTGCCCATCTCACATTTCAGTGCTCTAGGGAAGGACAGTGGGTTGGCTAAATGGATTAAATAATATTTCTGTCAACTGACTCTTATACAATTTGTTCCTAATATTTGGCAAATCTGTCACCCTCAGGTCTGCTTATAGATTAAAATAGCCTCTCTCTCTCTCTCTTTCTCCCTCCGCCCTTCCCGACCTTTTTGTGTCCATTTCCATTGAAAAGAAAATGGGGCTACACTTTAAGGGGAGAAAGGTACATACCATATATCAGCGGTCCCCAACCTTTGAGGCTTGGTGGCCCAGCTGGGCGGGGGGGGAGAGGGGAATTGGTGGAAAGCCCGGAATGCATGCGCCCAGCTTCACTTACGCAAGCAGTGGCTTGTGCATGGGCCTGCAGCTCAATGTGATGACCTAGGGTGGGATACAAAAGCAAGAAAGTCACAAAAACAGGTGAAGTCCCTTTAATTCCTTCAACTTGGCTTCAAAGGTCCAATTATCATTGACTGGAGAGAAAAAACTCCCCCACAAACAGTTACGAAAAGGAAGAACTTCCATTCAAATTCAAAATACATATAAATTATAAACAGAAAAGAAGCACACAAACCACACTGAAGCAATTAATGAGACAAGGCAGGATAAGGGCTTGAAGACGTCCACAGATATCAAAATACACATACTGGGAAGGACACCAGAACTCAGATAAGAACTGACAAACTAAAAATACAGTATTTTCACGCTTTGCTTCCAGCACTGGCCCATGCGCAGTTTGTCCTTTTAAACAGTCCTCACAGCTGCAACCCATGAAGGAGATCAAGGCCCTTTCCTCCCCCGTAGACCAGGTCATTCACGTTTCTCCCTTATCCACTCTTCCCTGTGTGCTCTAGGATGAAGAGAGGATGTGCCTGAGTCTTCCTCTGAATGCCCAGCTGGCCTGTGCCCTTCCCCAGTTTCCTCCACATCCTCCGGAACCACACTCCCACTCCCTGTCGGCTGTTCCTCCTCTCCTTCGGAGTCAGATTCTAACAAGGGCATGACACTCAACTGCAAATCTAGCTTCGTGTGCGTGTTGTGTGTGTGCCAGCCACCACTTTCTGTGAGTGAAACTGTGCCGGCCCATATCTCACTCGGCCTAGTTCTGAATAGGCCACGGCCCAGTAGTGGCCCAGAGGTTGGGGACCCTTGCCATACATATTATTCATTTTCTGCTGTTAGTTCAACCAATAGATACAGTGTCCATGCAGTACCTGGAAGAAAACCTTTTTTCCCCACTTCACTGGAATGACTACCAAGGGCTGTTTTTCTGATCTTCATTTCGCTGTGGTCCGCTTTATAAAAGGCGAACAAAGTGCTGACTCTGTCACAATATCTTTTCTTAGCTGGACTTCAGTTAACAGCCTTTAAAATGCAGGGTATTGTTTTTATTGCTTGATGGACACATAATTGCACACCGAGTTGCTTTTTACCTCTTCCTTATTTTTAAGATAATGCATTTTCAACACATTTGTTTACCATTTTCCCCCCACTTCACACTTATTTTAATATGTCTTCTGACTGCAGAGAGTCCGCAAGCTGTACTTTTATTCTAGATTCTCAGTGTTTATAGGTTGGACCCTGCTGGGAGAAACAAATATAAAAATGCCCTGAATGATGTAATGACCACTATGCGCAACCTCTCTATGGTAACTGACAATACTCTGCGATATTAAAAACATTTCCAGGTTCCAGTTCAGAAATGTGCTGTAGCCTCACTTCGGAAGGAGGGGATGAAAGCAGTGTGAGAGAGAAGCAAGAATGTGGGTTAGCCAAGGATCCTCACAAAAGATTTCAGATGTCTGCATCCAAATGTCTGACAAATGGAGCACTTCATCCTAGCTTGCTTTTCTGCTAACAACCACCCACTCCTCAGCCTTCCAAGCAGAGGTGGTATTCAGCAGGTTCTGACCAGTTCTGGAGAACCAATAGCGGAAATTTTGAATAGTTCGGAGAACCGGCACATACCACCTCTGACTGTCCCCATCCCCATCTATTCTCTGCCTCCCAAATCCCAGCTGATCAGCTGGGTCTTCTTTTGTTGCCCTGCACAGGAGAACGGAGTTGGAAAGCAGGTTAGTGGGGTGGGGAAGGAATGGGATTTTGTAGTAAACTTTCCTCAGGAGCAGGGAGGGAGTGGAGACTCTACAAAATCCTTCTCCTGCTACACCCACCAAGCCATGCCCACCAAGCCCACAGAACCGGTAGTAAAAAAATTTGAATCCCGCCACTGCTTCCAAGGTGAAGTTCTAGCTAAAATTCCAAAGTCTCTGAAAGAAGGCAGGCTTTTTCAATCATTCCATATTGGATAAGGTTGGGGGCAATTACCTAAGATGGCATTTTTCCAATCATAGATCTGGATTCAGCACCCTGATGTAGGAGAACTTGCCAGAAATTAGTCTGAAGTTTTTGCAGAAGTTAGGGGAAAAAAAAAAAAGGTTGGTTTTTGTTTTTTAAAAATAACAATACTAATTTCTTTTTAAAAAAGCAAAAACAAATGTTCCTATTGAAAGAGATGAAGATTCTTTCCATGGTAATTGTTCTGGGCTCCCACTTGCTATTATTTTGTGAATTCTGTGATATTTTTTTAAGCTCCCTAAAATGGGCCTTGAAAGGCGGTGGGGGAGAATTAAACATTTGTTTAAGGTGTCTCTTAGAGTCACCGAAACTGAGTATTCATTGCAGCACAATAAACAATCCATTGAAGAATTTCAAAGGTACTCGGAGCCTCTAGTAGAATATCTCTAAAATTACTACGTTGGTTCCATATGCTGTCAGGGCACACCAGAGAGAATACGCATTAAAAGCTTGCATTCCCTATAGTGGAATGTGGCCTCGATGAAGGAATGAGAAGATATTAGGGGAGGAGAAATAACAACTCAATCCTGAAAAATGGGATGGGATGAGTAAGAACTTAACGGAATCAACATGCCACCATCTTGATTTCATTTGGTATAAATGGAGAGAAAGGGAAATTCTAGCAGGCTTTCAAGATTCATTCTTATTTAGCAAAGTCAATTTTTGCCTTCATTATATCTTTTGTGGACAGATACATGAAATAAGAATAAAAATAAAATGAAAAGCCAGCTAGGTGACATTGAGTCAGCACTCTGTCAGCCTAACTCACCCCTCAGGGTTGCTGTTATGAGGAAAATAAGAGGAAAAAGGAGTATTAGGTATTTTCTCTGTCTTGAGCTTAAATCAGTATAAATATTTTGGCTGAGCCAAATACCTTGGCAACAGCAATGTAACTTTAAAAGCTTAGTTTCATTGTAGAGCTTAGAAATTATCACAAAAACTTCAATAACACATTGTGCTATTATATTTGCCCCTCCTTCCTCCACACCCCCATTCAGATTTAAACCACGCTCATCCCTTTAGCATCAGAACAAAGCATATACAAATAGCGATGAAGTACCAGATTTAGCCACTATGATTTCCTCAGCAAAAAGCTTCAGAGCATTCAAATTGGAAATCAGTAATTAAGGTCCCTGATACCAGAGTGATAAGATGAAAAGTATCCCACATTTCCCATTTCTGAAAAGTGACAACTGTGCGAGAGAGTAAGAAAGTGATGCTCCGTAAATTAAAAAAAAAATGGTAACAAGAAGAAATCTTGTCATGAACAGTGGGATGGCAATTACTTTGAAGGCAAATGTGCCCTTGTAAAATCTGAAATCAATTATCAGCTATTTGTGGAAATAGTTTCATGTAAATATGGCACATAAATGGCATGCAGAATGGAAAATTGGAGAAGGCCTGGAAGATGATTTAATAATACAGGCAGGATAGCAGTCCTATTTTTAAAAATAATAATTATAAGTGCATGATATATTCTGAACATGGTTACCAATTGATTGGAGTTAATTGGCTAATCAGTTAACTGTCTAGGATTTATTTGCTGAATCATTACGCTGATAATATCTTTTGCTTATGCTGCAATATCTCATCAGCTTAGTGAAGGAGAAGATAACATTTCAGAGAGTATAATGGCTACTAAAATTTCCTAGGTTGAGAATGATTCTTGACAATAACAAACAATTGCATCCAAACAACGCCAAAGCATAATTTATTGCACAAAATATATTTTATAAATACATCTTTAAAATGTGCCTAAGCGCACCAGCATGCCTACTCTCCCTGTCTTACTGTCCCCATTTATATTTACTTCCTTTGTTCTTGTTTATGTTCATACTTATACTTGTTATCTTGTACATGTTTGACAAAAATATTTGTTTTAATTTTTTTTAAGTAGATCATCTGATAATCAGTGAATAGTTAATGATGCTTTATGATAAGTGCTGGATGAGAAAATCCAGCCTATCCCCAGGTCATGTAGAACCTGACATGGAACAGTGGTCACACATCAGATTTGGTGTTCCTTGACCGAGCCGTGGCTATGTGATCTGAAATTGGGGGAGCCTTTGGTGTCCCCTTTGTCATGATTAGATCATGCCTTGATTACTGTGAGATTCTCCTATAGTGTAGTGGGGCTGGGTTAATTAGCTCAGATCATCCTCTCTTGACTGATGGACCTAGATAGTTTTCAGAGGGACCTGGGGATTGTTCCTGCTGGCAGTGGTGGTATTCTACCAGTTCTGTCCACTTCTGTAGTACTGGTTACTCTGGAAAGCAGCAAACAGAGAGCATACATAGAACTGGTTCTATGTTTGCTGCTGTTTTGGCCCACCCACCCACCTGGGCTCTTACCTGACCTTTATTTCCTGCGTGTTCAACCGCAGCTGCTTTGCGCGACAGCTGCGGTTGAAAAAGCAGGAAAAAAAGTGTTTTTTTTTCAACCGCTATGCACCCGTGCGCAGTGCTGCTCAGCTATCCAGGCAGCTAGATGACGATGATATACATGCGTGCACAAAATGTAAAATCACCAAACCGGTAGTTACACCGGTCGGATCCCACGCCTGCCTGCTGGTCTGTTGTATGGTCCATCTGATGCCTTTGTTGCCACTTGGAATAACTTGGCAGATGTGGTGGAATCTCCAGACAGACTAGGGAGAGGAGTGAGAAGACTGGCAAGCTTGCAGGGAAAGAAGTGATGGAGGCCACCACCACACCCACCAGAAAATTCTGAAGCCTTTATCTGATTGTACTCAGTCGGACGAGATTTATGTCAAGCACCAGGAACTAGAACAACGCCATGAGCCAATCAGAGTTGCTTCTTTATTATTCCCATTCTATTTAGAAGAATCCTGCCAGAATTGGGGGATTCCCTGACAGCAGCTGATGTTTTGGATCAGATCACCCCTACGGCATGCAGTCTACTTCTCTCTTGTGAATCCTGTCCCACCCCAGAGTCAGAGGGACATGAAAGAGATGTGATATTCTACAGGGAATGGACTCAACCAAAGATGGGTTAGAGGCCACTAGTAAAGCCTACCTTGTGAAGGTAAGGGCCGGAGGAGCAACAGTACTTCTCCGTCCACATTGCATTTGCAAAAAGCCATCCGATGCACCTGTTTCGGGTGATACATGCCCTCTTGGGTAGAGGATTTCAGGGAACCGCTTGTAGGGATATGGAGAAGAAATTGTTTAGCATCTGTCAGACAATGGCACTCAACTTGGATAACAATAGCACTTAGATTTATATACTGTTTCATAGGGTCTTACAGCACTCTCTAGGTCAAGGGTGTCAAACTTAATTTAATTGAGGACTGCATCAGGGATGTGTTTGACCTTGGGGGGCTGGGGTGGGTGTGGCCAGGGTGGGAGTGTCCAGCTCAACATCACTTGTGTCAGTGGCCTGAGCACTCTACCAGCGAAACAGGCTCCCGAGCTCCATTTCCAATTGCAACATCCTCCTGCAACCCTCGAAATCAGAGCTTGGGAGGGGCAGCCCTTCCAAGCTCCATTTTCATTGGCAGAAGCACTGTGGGCCAGATCTAAGCAGCCCACGGGCTGGAGCCGCTTGAGTTTGACGCCCTTGCTCTAGGTGATTTACAGAGTCATCATACTGCACTCAACAAGCTGAGTCCTCATTTACCAACCTCGGAAGGATGAAAGGCCGAGTCAACCTTGAGATCAAACTTCAGGCTGTGAACAGAGTTAGCCTGAAATACTGCCCTCTAACCACTGCGCCACCAGGATGCTGTAGTTGTTCCAGGTTAACAGATAATCCGAGCTGGAAGGGACCTTGTAGGTCATCTAGTCCAACCCCCCCCACCCAAGCGGGAGACCCTACACCATTTCTGACAAATGACAGTCCAATCTCTTCTTGAAGGTCTCAAGTGATGGCGCTCCCACAACTTCCGAGGGCAAGCTGGTTGATTGTTCTCACTGTCAGAAAGTTTCTCCTTCAGGAGATACTTGTTGTGGAGGATTGTCCACTTATCTGGGATTGGTAGTATCTGTAACTAGATTGTATGAGGGCCTTTTGATAGTGGTCAGGTCAGAGGGTTAGGTGAAAACAAGATCTAAGATAGGTCAAAACACACAGTTTTGGAGTCACATAGTGAAGATTCAAAACACACTAGACAAATAGTGTGGTTGCATGGAGAATGGCAGAGGAAGTGAAATTGATGAAAAATATATGTCTCCTAGTTCTGCTGATAGATCTCTTCCAAAAACCAAAAAATTTACAGAATTCCTGGATTCAGACAAATCGGCCATCAAAAGGGACATAGAAATAAACAATATTTGCATAACATTCAAAACAGTGGACTCCACAGATCTCTTCTTTTGGTGGAGGAATACTAGTTTAATATCATCTGAAATGGAAAGAAGGAAAAAATGGAGGCACATGCAGATACAAGCAATGGTCTTGAGCAAAAATATGGAACTCTTAACCATTAGTTACATTTCATAAAAGACGTATTCACTCTCACTGTCCCCAAAGCCCAAAGTTGAAATGGAGAAAAATTTTGCATAATCTTAGTAACAATGTTAGGCACTTTTGTTTTACTGGTTTAATAGTGTTACTGGCTTTTGCTAGGTGAATTTATATATAAGCAATCAAGAACCGAGTTAATTGAATAGCCAACTTGGGAAATAAAGTGTTGTGTAGCGACTTTAACGTTTAATATCTAAATCTTTAATCTCTTAGATGTAACTTTTTGTCATTTGTGTTTGCAATTATAAAGAGGAATTTAATGGTCTGTACTTGAGAAATCTGCATCATAAGTTAGGAAGGTTTTCTCTTGTCATCACCCTCAATTTCAAATATCCATGCAATATGGTTTAGTAAATAAATCCAAGTTTGCATTTCTGACAAGTACAGATAATCCTCGACCTACAACCATGATAAACCCCCCAATTTTTGTTGCTAAGTGAGACATTTGTTAAGTTAATTTCGCCCCATTTTACAACCTTTCCTGCCACGGATGTTAAGTGTAACATTGCAGTTGTTAAATTAGTGACATGTGGGTTAAGTGAATCTGGCTTCCCCATTGACTTTGCTTGTTTGCAGGTCACAAAATGGGATCCCATGACTCCACGCTACTGCAACCGTCACAAATACGAATCAATTGCTGAGCGTCTGAGTCAGTGGTGGGATTCAAAAATTTTTTACTACCGGTTCGGTGGGCGTGGCTTGGTGGGCGTGGCAGGGGAAACATTACAAAATCCCCATTCCCTCCCCACTCCACTAACCTGCTTTCCAGCTCCGTTCTCCTGTACAGGGCAACAAAAGAAGACCCAGCCAATCAGCTGGCACTCAGGAGGCAGAGAATAGGTGGGGGCAGTCTGAGGTGTGGTATTTGCTGGTTCTCCAGAACTACTCATAATTTCCGCTACCGGTTCTCCAGAATTGGTCAGAACCTGCGGAATACCACCTCTGGTCTGAGTTTTGATCATGTGACCATGGGGATGCTGCAGTAGTCGTCTGTGTAGTAAACATTTCCCTCGGAATTTGTTGTAATAATAGTCACAATCATCTTGAGGTTAAGCATGTCACTTCTGCTGCGGTTTTCAATTCACCTACATAAGTACAGCTAGTCCTCGACTTACAGCAGTCCTTTTAGTGACCGTTCAAAGTGACGACAACACTGAAAAAAGTGACTTATGACTGTTTTTCACACTTACCACCATTGTAGCCTCCCCACCGTCATGTGATCAAAAGTCAGACGTTTGGCAACTGACTCATATTTATGACGGTTGCAGTGTCCCTAGGTCATGTGATGGGTGACTTCTGTTTCCTTCTGACAGGCAAAACCAATGGGAGAGTCAGATTCACTCAACAACCATGTTACTAACTTAAGACCTGCAGTGATTCACTTAACGACTGTGGCAAGAAAGGTTGTAAAAGGGGGCAAAACTCATTTAACAAATGTTTTGCTTAGCAACAGAAATTTTGGTATCAGTTGTCAGGTTAACTCAAGGACTACCTGTATTTTCTTGCAATTTACCATGTTTATATATCTATATGTATATCTATATCTATCTACCTACCTACCTTTATCTATCTATCTATCTATCTATCTATCTATCTATCTATCTATCTATCTATCTATCCATCATCTATCTATCTATTTATTATCTATCTATCTATCTATCTATCTATCTATCTATCTATCTATCTATC
>NW_020769368.1:1169298-1190435 GCF_900518735.1 Pseudonaja textilis | reverse complement strand
CTTCTCTTCTCTTCTCTTCTCTTCTCTTCTCTTCTCTTCTCTTCTCTTCTCTGTCTCTCTCTCTCTGTGTCACTCTCTCTCTTCCCCTTCTCTCTCTCCTCTCTCTGACTCCCCCTCTTCTCTCTCTCTCCTCTCTTTCCTCTCTCTCCCCGTCTCTTCTCTCTCTGTGTCTCTCTCTCTCCCTTCCCCCTCTCCTCTCTCTCTTTTCTGTCTCTCTGTCTCTCCTCTCTCCCTTCTCTCTCCCTTCTCTCTCCCTTCTCTCTCCCCTCTCTCCCCCCTCTCTCTTTCTGTATCTCTCTCCCTCCATCTTCCGCCCTATCTATAGATATGTAGATATTATTTTAAGCATGACTCCAAACATTTCATGAAAGTCCCACTGAATGACACCACCAGAGATCTGTAATGACATAATAGCCTCAGATATCATTAGCTGTGTGGGTAGTAAGTGATATACGGTTACCTGGACTGCAAAATCTGAACGAACACTAGACTAGATGGCAGCATTTGGATTTTTCAACCAAGAATGGTCATTTGGATTTCTTCAGCTAAGAAGCTGTACAGGTAATCCTCGACTTAAAACAGTTCGCTTAATGACCATTCAAAGATACAATGGCACTGAAAAAAAGTGACTTATGGCCATTTTTCACACTTATGACCATTGCAGCATCCTCATGGTCAGGTGATTTACGTTTGTATGCTTGACAGCTGACTCACATTGATGACGGTTGCAGTGTCCTGTGATCATCTTTTTGCAACCTTCTGACAAGTAGTCAGTGGGGATTCACTTAATAACTATATTACTAATTTAACAACTTCCATGATTCACTTAACAAATGTGATGAGAAAAAGTCATGAAATGGGGCAAATCTTACTTAACAAATTTCTCACTTAGCAAGATACATTTTGGGCTCAACTGTGGCCATAGGTTGAGGACTACCTTTACTTAAGACCTACCCAAACTCATTTGCCATGATAGGGCAGTGGAGCACTACAATTCAATACTCTTGTATTTGGAATAGGAAGGAAATTATCCTGTGTTTCATATCCAGGAACAAAATAATAGGCTGGTTCCACTGACATCAATTTAACTCTTGGTAAGGGACTGTATTAGTAAGCGTCTGAAGATCTGGTGGGAAGTTTCAGCCGTGATCAGTGCCTCGAATGGGTGGGTGGTTGGGGCCTAAGCTTATAAAGCCTCTCTTCGCAGGGGCTTCATCATTTTATTTTGTGAGCTTAAAGATCCTTCTCTTCCCTCTTAATATGGAGTACCAGGAATTAAGCGATAGGCCACTCATTAGACTTCTATCTTCTGCAGAATGTAGAATTATAATCCTCAGATATTCTTTGTCAGGTATGTCTGATAATGGCTCTATCCAACGTTTGATGAAGAGGCAGCAATCCACAAAGTCTTGGCTCCTTATCTCCGAGTAATATTAATCTTTGGTCAGGGACTGTGCTCCAATATCAAAGAATTCTCAGTATTTTAAACATTTTCCTAGCAACACCTGGAGGGGATAGATATAAGAATGGAAATATATTTGTATATGCTTGTTCTTTTGCTTATTTTTTCCCTTTTATAATACATGTTTCAGGGAATGTAAGCCTGTCCTTGAGCTTTTGTAATTTTTACCATCAGAAATCACAGGGAGGCAGGTATATTAGATTTTCTTCCCTATCTCTCCCTTGAAGCATAGAAACTGATATATTTTATAACCCCTAGGGGACTATCCTAACATTTGAAGATTAAAGCCTTAATCGGTTAATCAACTACTGCTAGTGCAGATTAGCCTGCCTCCTTTTCCAATTCTAGATATATATTTGCAGACTATATTACTATGTTATTTCTGAGGAAAAATAAGTTTAAATATAGAGCTGATCCTTACAAGAATTATTAGTGAAGAGAGCCTTGCTATAAAATACCCAGGCTCTGGTGTGTGTGTGTGTGTGTGTGTGTGTACGCACGCACACACACACACACATACACACCAGATGTTCTCAGGAAAAACAAACATGCTGTCAAACCTAATCAGCTATAAATCTCAAAGCTTGTTAAAGAATATTAATCCCCTCATTATGTTCGGAATATCTGTATCTATAATTATTGCAAAAAGTTCACTCTCTGGTTTCAATGCAGTGTTAGAAATCAAAACATTAATGTTTGCAAATGTTCCTTATATTTTGAGGCAGATTGGTCGACTGAAGAATATTCCAGAATTATCCGGTGCCATTGCTAAATTCAGCCCAGAATCTGTAGTTTCCTGTGTTCATATAAAAAACAATAAGGTTTCATTCTTCAGGACCAAGCAAGAAAACAAGGAAGAAAATAAATAAATAAAAAGAATGGTTGGAATCCTTGAGAATAAAGAATACAGTGGCATAGACATTTGCCTCCATCTAAAATGATAAAAATATGCGCCGTGACACTCCTTCTTTATTAGCATACAACATTACGATGAAGTCACAAAAGAAGCAGAATTTGTACTGTGAACTCATGTTTCTTGTTTCATTACTTGTTCCTTTGCAAGCTCTCTGACAATTTTTGATCCTGTTGGGACTGCAGCTCCCAGATTCCCACAAGAGTGGCCTTCCTAATTCATATGCACCAATTTGGGATAAGAATAGGTTTGCTCTCCCTTTGTTTTCATTTTACTTATCTGTTATTATATTAAGCTCGGTTTTATGATGCTTGGTTCCCTGGAAAAGCAAATGTTTCATCTGAATAATCATGGAGTCTGTTTTATATTATAAATGTGGGGGGCAGGGAGTTCATAAACTTTGATTACTCAATCTACAATTATTCTTCGGAGACCATTTTAAAGTAATGAAGGCATATTGCACCAATCTACCGTTATGGTCATTTATATAATAGCATAATTACACCAAGCAATTAACTTGAGATTTCTGGTCTTCAATCAGAAATCCTTTCAGTGGAACAGAATGACTTTTCATCTTCATCATCTCTCTGTCTTTCTATCCATATATGTATGCATTACATGTTTTAAACTTTGTGAAACCTGCTTTATATTTTGAAAGAGAGAGAGAGAGAGAGAGAGATTTGTGGTTCAGACAAAAAGTGTAATTTAAATTTGTGTTTAATAAATAGAACTACTCAGCTTTTCTCAAATAGGGACTTGTTCTTATCAGCTGTAATATGTTTTACTGCCTGAGATTGTTAGCAGCAGTATCTAGTGTTGATCATTTCTCTCTTGTACCAGTTTCAATGTGCTTTTTGATGGGGCTACTTATTAAATTATCCCTGTTAGAGAAAATAGCTCTTTGCAAGGAGAACAAGGAAACAGCAGTTGATTATAAAAGCTTGATTGTTTACAACTATTGACTGGTTTTCTCCAAGGAGCTTATTAATTTTCAACTTCCGATTGCTTCATATCCTTCCAAATATGTTTGCCTGCTTCAGGGTGCTCTTTCTGGATACTCCTGCAATGGAAGTGGCACAAAAAATCAGCAAATACAGCCATCAGTGCAAAAGCATCCATAGTTCAAGATGTGTTTAAAAAATACTTCTAATTTATTTACTTTATTTATATGATTGTTTTCTTGGATTCAATCATGTCAGTCACTCAGAGACTGCTGAGACAAGGTTTTTCATAAGTGGTTTGCCACTGCTTAGGGCCAAGAGAAGTGACGGGCCCAGGGCCACCCAGCTGACTTTGTGCCTAAGGCGGGATTCAATCTCAGTCTACCTGTTTCTAGCTGATTCCTTAACTCCTACACAAAGCTGATTATTTATACGATAGTTTGGGTTACTTTAAAACAATTATATAAATATTTCGTTATCACAATTTGGACACTTTCTAAATTATGGGGAGGAACCTGTCGGAAGGATACTGGTCAGAAGCCAGGAGAGAAGGAGTCAAGCAGGAAATTAGTCTAGAATTCTTATGTAGGCACAAAAGGCAAGGTCCAATGCCTTCCCCCCCAACAATTGCCATTGAACCTTATCTAGTCTTTCCTAGATAAATGTCACTCTAGGAAGATTCCTGTAAAATAGTCGTTGAGCAATAAAGTGTGCTCATTTTACTGTGTGATGTGGTTGTTCATGCTGACTGAGCTAGATATTATTTAAGAATTGCTAAAAGTCTATCTAATCTGTGTAAGTTATCTATCTGTCTCTCTGTCTCAAGTTAAATTACATATTGGTGTGAATATCTGAGGGACCCAGGCATATGCTTTGTATTAATCTATAATGTTTTTAAAGGCCTAGTGTGATAAAAGAGTCCAGCTATTGAGGTTAGTGTTAGGAATGATAGTCACCTAACCAGTTGGGTTGGCAATATATAAACCAGTACAGTAATTTAATACTGTATCTTTAAGAAAATGCTGTAATTGTGATTGGCTGGTGTTCCTCCAATGGCCATAACCTGGTTTCTTTCTCCTTGCATTTCCTGTTTTGCCGTTTTGCCTGATCGTCGTTCTGCTTGGATTGCTGTGAGTCTTGCAACTGTTAGCAAACTCCATTTACTGAACTTTGTTTATGATACTTGACTTCATTTTTGGATTATCCCTGGACAGATATTAACTGCTTTGACCATGCATGATTTGGACTGTTTGTTGGACTTTGTTTACCCGTTTACTGGAAGTATTTCACCTTTTTTACTATTTGCAGTCCCATTGTGTTTTCTAATTCTACTTTCTGTTTTGTTGAACAGTTTTTGACTGTCATCTTAGTTTTATTTTTATTTATTTTAAATCCTGCTGCTTCCCCAAATTTTTCTATTTGTTGCAAAAATATTGGCCCCGAATTCATTGGATCTTCACTATAAATACCAAATCATCAGCAAATGGCTGAACTTTATATTCCTCATTTCTAATTTTAATTCCATAAACCTCTGGGTTTTGTCTGGTTGCAGCTAGCAGCACTTCTAAAGACAAGATAAATAACAGAGGCGATAATGGACACCCTTGTCCCACTCCTTTTGCAATTTCAAAATCTTCATTACGATCTCTATTTTTAATTTATGGGACAACCACCTTCCTGGTTTATTTGCTGATTCAGAGAAATTATGTTTAAGAGTTTTTAGTTACATGCATTTCCCTCAATATCTATCAAATTTAGTTCATGTCTGATTTAGTTCATGTCTAATTTAGTTCATGTCTAAGCATCCCTACTTCTTTCTTAACTTCCATATTCTTTGGATCTTTTTGGAGCTCATATTCAATTTTTTTAATCCTTTCTTGTAATTTGTTCTGTTTCTTCCATTTTTCTTTATTTTTCTTAGCTATATAGGCTATTGATATGCCTCCCACAAAGGCCTTTGTAGTGTCCCATAAATTTTGTAAACTAGTATCTTGTTTTAGATTAACCTTAAACAAAGTTGCTAACTCGTTTTTAATTTGTGAGATATATTCTTTTTCCTTTGTTATTTGTGAATTTAATATCCATCTCCTTTTCCTTTTACTATGTCCTTTCCATGTAATTTTTACCGGGCTATGGTCAGCCCATATATTAGGCATTATCTCTACTTCACTAATGTCTTTCTCGATTGCCCCATTAACCCATACCATATCAATTCTGGACCATGATTTTTGTGGACTAGAATAAAATGTATATTTCTTCTCATTTGAATTCCTCTTCCTCCATATATCTTCCAAATTGGTCTCATGTGTTAAATAAAAAAAAATTGGGGGTAAAATTCTCTTTTTTTTCTTCCTAATTCCTTCCATACTAATATAGTCTTTTTTAACATCAACAATGGCATTGAAGTCCCCTATCAAGCAAATATTTTCTTCACCTACACTAATTATTTTATCATACAGTCCCTTATAAAACTTATCATTAGGGGCATATATCCCCACTAATAGTAATTGTTTTTGATGTAAATTAATTTGTATCATTAAAATTCTGCCTTGTTCATCTGCATAGATTTTTTTTGCATTTATCCCTTTTTTATGTAAATTGCTACCCCCATTTTCTTTTGATCTGCCAATGCTGTAAATAATACACCAACTTGGGATATTCTAGATATTTTTTATGCTGTTTTTGGATATGTAGCTCCTGTAGGCGTATAATATCAACATTTTGTTTAGTTAATTTGGTTAATATTTGTTTCCTCTTGATCTGGGAGTTTAATCCATTGATGTTTGTTGAGAGTAATTTGATCTCTTCTTCCATTGTTAATTCTGAGTCTACCTAAATCTTCTGTTTGTTCTTGCTTTTCTTTGGGGTCTTGTTCTTAGTCCTTCTCTTCTTGGGTATTCTCTCGTTTCTTTGCCTCTCTCTTCTTGGTCCATTTCCTGTATTCCCTGTTGCTGATCTTCTTGTTGGTCCTCCTGACTCTTGCTTTCTGACTCTTCTGTACTGCTCCCCTCTTCCTCTGTTTCCATCAACTGATTGTAAAATTCTTGTGCCTTTTCAATACTATCAATTTTTACTCTTCTTTCTTGCCACACTAGCATTCCTTCGGGGACCAGCCATTGGAACCAGATGTTTTGTTTATTCAGGAGTATCGCCAGAGATCTGTAGTCCTTCCTCAACTCTCTTACCCACCTCGGAATTTGTTTCAAGGTCGTGATCTCTTTTTCTTTATACACCATCGGCTCGTCCTTTGTGATTCTGTATACAATATATCTTACATTTTTTCTGGCGAACCTGATGTGGACCTCTCTAGGCAGCTTGTTTTGTCTGGCGTAGTTTGTATGGATTCGGTACACCTCATCTAATTCTTTCATTATTTCCTGTTGGTCCCTTTGCAATGCCTCTGCTATTAAGGGGGACATTATGTCTCCCAGGTCCTCATCTTTGGATTCCAATACATTTTGGAACCTCAAATAGAATGTTGCACGTTCCATTTCGAGATGGATAATCAAATCTTCTAAGTCTCTGTTCATCTCTATTACTTTCCTATCCATCCCTTCCAATCTCTTATCTGTTTGTTCAGCTTTAGTTTCTATATTCTTTATTCTTTGTTCATTCTTCTCCAGTGTCTCTTGGATCGTTCCCATCTTCTCCTCTAAATTTTGAATCTTACCCTTCATTTCTCCCATTTCCGTCTTCATATCTGTATGGTTATTAACCATTGTCTCCTGCATTTTAAGCATCGTTTCCTGAATAGCTGTTAATGTTGCTTGCATCATCTGCATGTTGGCCGCATTGCTCATCTTTTCTGTATTCAACATTCCTTTTATTGTTTTTTGGCCCGCTGGAGATGCAATAGACATTGATGAACCAGACATCGGTTTTTTCCCTTTCAGGTTCGCTGTTGTAGTACTGGTCATATTCCTAACTTTATTGTAGATATCTTCTCACTTTACCATTCACTATTTGATTTCTTTTGTTATTAGTTCTATTCAGTAGTTTCCCTTAGAATATAAATATCTTTTCCCACTTACGATATTCTAAATTATTCCGATTTGATTCAATCTTTTATAGAATCTGAAACTAACTGAATCACCAAAATTAAAGAAGATAAAGAAGGGAGAGAGCTAAAGGGATGACAGGAAGGATAATATCAAAATGAGAGAGAAAAGAGAGAAAGAGTGTAATATAATATCCTAAAATATACTTGCTATAAATTGTTCTTATACAACTATTTTATATTACTATATTATGGTATATCAACTGTATCTTTAACTGTAAAGTTCGGTTTCCTTTAAATAATTCTATATTCCACTTCTTATATATATGACCTTACTTATTTCATTAGTTGTTAGTAATCAATCAATCAATAATCATCAAAATAGTATTTCACCAGTTTTTACAGTTTCATATCATTTAAACTTTTAAATTCTTAATAAATTCAATCAAACCTTAATCAAAATGTTATTTCATTGATTATATTCTATGAAAAGAAGTCCAGTAATATTCAGTCACTTTCCTTTCCTTGTCTATTCACGTTTTGTTTAGTCACAGTCTGTTACATCAGCTTCTCTTCTCTCTGTATAAACTCAAAATTTCACTTCCGTTCTTGGGTTTAGTCCTATCTCTTACTTTTTTTCCACTGTTCTTCTTTTACAAGTCACAGATCCATCAGGTTGAACTCCAAATTCCTAGATAATCAGTCTAAATCAACTCCAAATTTTTCAGAACAAGTCCAAGACACCAGTCAATCTTTAATCAACTAAATCGGCTTTGATCTCTGTCTTAAGAGTTCCTTGCTTTCACCACCGGATCGCCATTTCCCTTTGAACTTCCGTCCTCTTATTTAAGACAGTTCTGCCGTCTCTCTCTGCTGTTTGTCTCCTCGACTTTCACTTTCCACCTCCTTCACTCCAAGTTCAATCCATCAATTGATACCAAAAATGCTGTTTATGCTCTGGTATCTTCCTCATTGGGCTAAAGCGCAACTTCGGTCTGCCATCGAGATGGCTGATCACTCACACATCAGAGGAAATGAAGTCTCTCTTGAAGCTGTCAACAGTCGCCGCTGTCAAACTTCTCCTCGGGCTTCCTCACACCTTCGTCTTCCCCCCCAAGGTCTACGTGCCCCACATTGGGGCTTTCAAACGCGCGGATTGGGGAAGAGAGAGCTGAGCTTGCTCTTCTCTCCCCATCCCACCGCAGCACTGCAACCGGAAGTCCCTCGTATGGTATTTGGTTTTGTTCTGGTATTTTCCCGTGTCTTTATAGTTGTGCTTTTAAAGTTATAGCAACGTTTTGGCAGAATCTCATCTGCCATCATCAGGCTTGTGTATTGAGTTTGTCTTCATCGTGTGTGTCAGGCTTTCGCAGTCGTTTCACAGCACCAAATTTAAAACAGAACCGGCTGCAAAAGCCTGACACACACAACGAAGACAAACTCAGTACACAAGCCTGATGATGGCAGATGAGATTCTGCCAAAACGTCGCTATAACCACACACACACACACACACACATAAAAAACATAATGATTCAAAAATTATTCAATAAATCAAAATCACAGCTCTAATAAATGCTATCAAATTCAACACAATCATATTATCATATAAACCTTAACATCTTACAACATCAATGCAGTTGAGTGACTAAAATGGTAACACCTGTGATTTTCATGTGTTAATAAGCTGTGTTTGCAAATGATTCTGTGAAGCATTAAATATTAGCATTTTTGTGCAGCAAATTAGTAAGAATTATATTTATATTCTGTACAACAGTAATGTATTATAAATGATTCTCTTTAATCAAAACTTTTAAAAATATTTTATTTTTGATGGATATGTGATATATTAAGTTTGTAATCCTTCCCTTATCCCATTTTTTGTCTTTTGTTTTTGTCTTCTGTTGCAATTTTTGGTATTTTGTTTTGTTTTTGTTTTTCAATTGGAGGAGTTTGTAAAAACTTTTCAAAACGAATAAAGTAATGAAAATGCAATAATTATTTCTTTAGAAATAAATGTTTTTGTGAGGGTTCTTTTTAGGTTTAAAGGCTTTAGGTTTTTTTACTAGAAGTATTCTCTGAAAGACGAGTCCTTGTCTCTGGATATTTTCTATACGACTGTATCTTCACTATCTTCAAGAGATCTAATTAGTGTTGAGAAATAACTTAGAAGGAGAAAGACAATCACGCCAAGTGTTTGCAGTAAGGATAAGTTAAAGTCAGTTGGCATTTCTGAATCATTTATCAATAACATTGGAAATGTGTTAGAATTCAATCACAGCATCTGGAAATCCCCCAAATGCCTTTTTGAGTAGAAAATGCTGCCAAATTGCAGAGACCCCAGTTGAAAAGAGGTGCCAATGACATTCACTTATTGGATAAACTGTTTTCCCACTGTGAGACAATTGTGAGTTTAATCTGAAATTGCATATAATGTGGTAAGGGTCTCACCCTTTATGCAGCCAGTATCAAGCAAAGATAGGTTAAATGGATGCTGCTCTTCCATTTTTTTAAACACAAATAGTGCATTATGGGTAGATTAGAAGATTTATCAGTCAGGAATCCTAGGCCTTAAGCACAGGCAATTGAAATGGATTATTCTAAATGTAACCTACTTCCTGCAGATATGAAATTAATTTATTACATGTATATATAGCATTAAAAATAAAAAAGAAGAGCCATTTTTATGATGCTGCAGTTATGCTCAGAGTTTTCCTATTAACTTTCACATAGTTGTGTGTTGAGAATTACATTTTCAGGTGTGTTTGTATGTGTGTGTGTGTGTGAGAGAGAGAGAGAGACAGACAGACAGACAGAGAATAGAGAGAGACAGAGACATAGAATGAGCGAGGGAGGGAGGAAGGGGCAAAGGGAATATGTAATGGGAAGCTGTTAGGCTATGTTCTTGCCAAGATATAATCAAACCTGAAATGAGGACTAGTGATTTTTTTTAAAAAAAACTTGCACAGAATGTCTTAGCATTTATAGCTGTTGATTTTGGCTTCTCTGTGTTAAAGTCCATTTAAATACCTGCTGGCATTCTTGTACTACTCTGCCTCTGTTTCAGTACATCCCTGAATAAAAGGGGTCTGAGAGGGGTATGATGTTTTTGGAGTGCTTCATTATCCTCTTTTCCTCCGTTCCATGGATGCAGCAGCTGACTTTCTCTCAATGTCACCTCATGAGAAGTCTCTTTTTACTAGAAGTTCCCTCTTGACAAAATATACATTTTTTTAAAATGGGGGGGGGGGGATTCTTTCTGATTATCTAGACTGCAATATCTCAATCTCTGACTCCAACTTGCTACTGAATTCTGGGTGAGTGATAAAGTCCTCCTTCGAAGCCCGTAACTTGTTGCTTATCAGGAGAGGAGAAATGAGGTCTGAAGTTTTTCATTTTTCCTTTCCTCTAAATAAGTGATGCTGCATTCTTAAGAATTTCCAATTCTTCATCCCTTGCAGAACTGTGAATGTTCACTCTTCACCCTTTCCTCACATCTGTGATTCTCTTTCCTTCTTTCCTCTTCTCTTTCGGTGCATAAACCTTAGAATCGAACACTTGAATGAGCCCTAGGCTGGGCTTCCTCCCATGCCGTTGTTCGTATGGTGTAGCATCTATGGCCTTGGTTGGATCACAGATCAGTGGCAGATGGCACTTCATCATTTCTGTTAGGGAACACATTTTCCTCTGTGCTATGCCATTTAATTCTGGGAAAGAGGGGAATGTAATCTGATGTATAATTCCTTGCTTCTTCAGATATTTTTTTCACATTTGCTGCCATATAGTCATGCCCTTTTGCCTATCTGCCACTTCCGTTGCTCATAAAAGCTACAATTTCCTTGAACCTGTCTACTACTTTACTCTTCCTAAGCAAGTACATTCTTGAGCAAAGGGTTTGTTGATATGAAATATATTCTGATCTCTGAAATATATTCGAACTAGAATATTATGTTTTGAATAACCCCGGCAGCATTCTGAAAAGAATGGTCATTTCTGTTTTCCTGATGTCAGACTTTGAAACGCATCCTTTTCTGAAGTCAAACCCCATATTTAATTGTGTTTTCTTAGGTTGCAAAATACGCACAGTACATTTCCTGAACTCAGGACTTACTTTTAAGGGGGAGAAGCACATGACTGTGCTTCCAACATATGAGCCAAGCCACTGTATGCATTTCTAAACACAGGTGTACCTATGGTATAGTTATAAGATCAGGTAGAAAGATTAAGTATAAGTAAATGGACATTAGTAGGAGTTTGTGTTTGATCTCTGTGTGGTTTGTGTATATTTATTCCCCAATCCATGATGACAACACTTTCTCCAGTATGAAACATATTTTTTTAGAAATTATTGGAACCATTCAATGCTAGCTTAGTCATCAACAGTTAACAAATTAGTCCATTGTGTGTATATATCCTACCTGTATTCTGGCATTTCAAGTTGGGACATATCGCATCCTCTCAGAATGTTCTTTCAGAATTAACCACCTAGTTCAAAGTATGGGACGATGAACACACATCTAACTAACTTAATCTAATTTATATTAAGTTTCATGACTTAGTGACAGGATTACAAGATCTGGGCTGGGCAAATCCAGACAACCATTAGACAAGTGACAAAGAACTAGAGTTTTCTGTATTTCTTCCATCATTTCATGGTAATTGTTATCTCACGGTAGTAAGAGTAGCCCTGAAGACTATGTGGCTAAATCATGCAAGCATAAACTTACAACAACTGAAGGAATCAGTTACTAATCTGTCAAGAACACTTGGAAGTAGCTCAACAACAAACAGCAGATTTGAATCTCCCCTTGTCTAGCATTTTAATTACAACCTTAAATAATAATACATGAAGAATTAAAATGAAAAGATAAGAAATGACACATAAAAATCACATTACTTTCCTTCCCAATATCTTGCTACATTTAATTTTTGCTTTAGACACTCCTTTTTAACATGGAATCTAAAGAGAATTTCTAGTCATATTTGGCTAAATCTATTTAACAAATATCACAGAATCATTCGGGTCATAGATTTCTAAACATCTCCTCATGGTAAGCCTCTGGTGCTCAGGAGAATAAATCAACAGAGTTGCTAATTGGTTTCCCTTTTGTTTGGTTGCTTCTATATCTGCTCCAGAGACTAGAAAATATAATTAAATTCCTAAGCCAGCCATTTTTAATCCAAAAAGCCAGTAAGACCAATCAGTTGTCCTAGGAAAATATAAGATGTGCATGTATTGTTTAGAATCAATATTCTTTGTCCCAGACATCTGAATTTAAAATGTATTGGCAATTACATTATTCAGAGGCTTTTCCTCACTTTTTAAAAGTCAGTCAACTACCACATATTGATTTTGATTCTTTTTAATGCAAAGATACCCTGCCATTTTCATGTGCAGCCACTTTGTCGAACGATTGATTCAAGCACGGTAAAAGCTGCTTCATAATACTAGAAATCCTGGACAGAGAACAAAGTACTTATACTTACTGAGTGTGTTTGTTAGAATTTACTTCTTGGCTCAACAGTAAATCACCAGACTTCTTGCAAGTCATTCTTTGTTCAACATGAAGGAACTTGGAACCAAATTGGAAAGGGTTCCATCAATTGTGGTAGATTCTGTCCCTCCTGTTCAGAGGTGATATTAAGCAGGTTCTGACCAGTTCTGGAGAACCGTTAGAGGAAATTTTGAGTACCAGCAAATCCCACCTCTGACTGGAGATTTTACAGTATCCTTCCCCAGCCACGCCCACCAAGCCACAACCACAGAACCGGTAGTAAAAAAATTTGAATCCCACCACTGCTCCTGTTGGCTCATTTGACTGACTATCTGGAGCAGGGCTGTCAAACTTGCAGTCGGTGGGCCGGATGCGTCATGCTCTATCCATGCCCACGCCCGGTTTAGTGAAGGGGAAAAAATCCTGATATGTCATGTGACGACACCATGATGACGCGAGTTTCACACACCCCTGATCTAGAGAATAATTTAGTTCTGTCGCTGAAGCAAAGCATCAGCAGCTTTTTTTTTTTTTAACAGTCAGTGATTTTGTTAGAAGTTATCTATTTACTGACATTTCACACTAAGATCAACTTTCTGACTTTACGTGACAGGAGACTCTCAGGCGTGGTTCAATGTTATTGTCAACGTTGGCTAAACTATAATGTTCAGTCTTTCCCTGCTAATGTTAAAGGTGTCTGAATCGAGAACTAATGGGCCTATTCATCTCCTTTAATGAAAATTACACTTGTAGTAGGGTCAGTTCATCAGGTAGAAGAACTGTAGGTATTTGGGTACTTCAGATTGCCAAATCTCTGGTCAACTTAAAAGCACAAATAGTTCAAAACCTAAACAGAAGAGTCCAGAAAAAGAACCCCAATTAAAAAGCCAAAACACCACACAAGGGGTTTATTGCAAACTTGGGGCCTAAGGGCCAGATGCATCATGCGCTGGCAACACCCATACCCAGTTTAGCGAAGGGGACGTCACGATACATCACGTGACAGCATGAGTTTGACACTTCTGGTCTTATGTAACAAAAAGCCTGAGGAAACAACCACTTTTTGAGGACCCATTTAAATAGGGTCATGCTGTCTTTTATTCAGGGATGTACTTCATTTGGTACACCCCATACAAGAGGACAATGCATTTGGCTTAATTCATTCACTACACTTATAGGCACCAGTATTAGTACTTTGTTGTTTGAACTGTCTATTTAAAAACAAACCGCACCACATCTGCTTCCTTTACATTCTCCTTACCCCATATTACAGGCAGTCCTCAGCAGTTCGTTTAGAGACTGTTCAAACGGCACTGAAAAATATGACTTAGGACCGTTTTTTGAAGTTACGACCTTTGTGGCATCCCCATGATTGTGTGATCAAAATTCAGATGCCTGGCAAATGGTTCATACTTATGACCATTGCTGTGTCCCAAAGTCATGTAATCCCCCTTTTACGGCCTGACAAGCAAAGTCAACGGGGGAAGCCAGATTCACTTAACAACCGGATTACTAACTTATCACTTGCAGTGTTTCACTTAACAATGTGTGGCAAGAAAGGTCGCAAAATGGGGCAAAATTCACCTAAAAATGCCTCACTTAGCAACATCAATTTGGGACGCAATTAAATCGAGATCATAAATCAAGAACTACCTGTACTTTCTCCCCATAAGAATCGAGGGGTTGATTTTACTTTGCCATTTGAACTCTCACTCAAGGTGAGTTATCTCCATAGCCTCACACTTCACCGGCATGTACTTTTGGTTCTAGCTAAGCTAGGAAACATACTGATGTCTTTTGATTCCCTTATGACTGATCACTCTTGATGACCCACCAAGGACTGGAGGATAAGATAACAGATAAAAAAGGAAGAGAAGAAGATCTATGAGCATCATTAGCAAGGAATTATATGGTTTAGAGGAGTGTATCTAGGATTAAGGGGTAAAAAAGCATGTAAAAGAAATACATTTAATGTTCCCAATTGAGCTCCATGAAATAAGTGCAAGCTGTCCATTGTGTGCCAAGTTCACTATTAAGGACAGGAGTTTATTTCTGTCTTGTCACAGGCAGTTATTGAAGGAATGGTCACTTACATTCTTCAGTCAGGCTGTTCTCTGTGGATTTATATAGCCTTGTAAATGTTCCCAGGGATTCGTTCTCCCCTTTGCTTCTCAAGCTGTAGCTCAAGCTGTTCCACTGCCTGGATAAAAGACTTCATATATGTGACCCGCACAAAAGAATGGTCAGAAAACAGAACGTAAAAGTTAGATTAAGAACACTGAAACAACCGCTGTACTAACAAATCCACAGTTGGATCAGTTATACAGGATATTTTAGGATGCTGCTAATTCAGGTCAGGAGAGTAGTTTTATGTCCTGGAATTTCGGGAATCATAATACCAATCTATCTTTAGTGCTGGAGCAATTGGGAATGCACAAAAGTATCCTGTCTTCCAATGTATAAAGATGTATAATGTATAATGTATAAAGATCTCCCAACTTGTTTTCAACCTTCCTGTTATTTTACACTTCTGTCAAATCCAAGAGAAGAAGAAATCATGAGAAAATTCTTTCTCCTTCCAATGGTTCTTTAAAGAATAGGATTCGGGGTAGCCAGAAAAGTTGCAGTGATGGAGAGAAGGGTAACCAAATATAGGTCAAAACTGGAAAATTGTGTGCATCTATTAACAATCCCATTCCCAACACCCCTGCATTCACATCTACTTTATAGGGCTTCCCGTGTTTAACATAGAGGTGAGCTGTTTTTTCCTCATTCAAGAGATTTCTATAAAATGGTTGCATGTTAATTGTGTCTGGAACAGAAGCAAGGAGAAATGGGGTAAGAGCTATAGTAGCCGTTCATTTTCACTCTGACATGTCTCTTTTCTCTTCATTTTTTGTAACGTTTTTCCTCTTCTGTCCTAGTTGTGCCCATAGCAGACTGTGATAGAGTTCTCTTGCCAGAGGCTTGAATTAATTAAAATTAATTGAGCAGCACAAGAAATTATTTAGGGGGCTTCCAGTGATGTAAAGTTCACAAGTGGCCCACCTCTGCTTTAACACAAAAACCTGAAAGAAGGTGTACATTTGATCATCTGATTTGTGCTTACAAAATTCTTGGTACCTGTGGGTGGTGCCTTACTCACATTACACATTGCAGAAGACGTGTGAATATATCTGCTCGAATAATATCTATTTTTGGTTGGGTTTTTTGTAATAAATCTTCAGGACACTCTAAGGGAATTGAACATACATATTAAAGGAAATTTGTGAACATGACCATACTACCTGTCTGGTTTAGGTCTACTCATCTCTCATTTGGGCTGGCATTGGCACTGAACAAAGAGCCCAAGTATGCCAAGGGACATCATTAGGTTAAAGAGGACCTCAGTTCATGAACTGTGAGCTGCCATTCCATATTTAGAGCTTCATGGTAATTAATATCTGTTCTTTCCAAATACAGTTTTCCAGATGAACAAAAGATCAATGGACGAACTGGAAGCGAAATTGGTTTTGTTACTTTTTTCCCCCAGCATCATCTCAGCATTCAGTTCTTTATTAAGTTCTAACCAGGACTTCCATTTGGAAGAAGAGACGAACTCACAGAGATGGGGTGTATATATATAGAATGAAAATGGCATTTCCTGAATTCAGTATTCTGAATTCAGTATTAGGGAAAAGCAACAATGAATATTTCGTTTGATCACTTTAATATAAAGTGTGTTTTAGACCTCTGTGATCCCAACTGGTCAAGTGTTGGTCAAAAATGGCTGCACTGCTGCATTGTGATAACATGGCTTTCTTTTCCTGATAGGCAAATATAATTTGGACAGAATTACTGGATGTGCATGTTTGGAAAGCTTACAATTCTCCTTAAGATCACAGTTGTTCCACTTTCACGGTTGTGAGATCTGGAGTGTTTCACTTACAACATTAATGAAGATATTTTGCAGGACTTTAAATGATCTTAGGGAGCTGTAATGCAACTCTAGAACTTGAAACTGACATACTGTATGTGGTATGAACTCTTTAGAAAGTTTGCTTGGTGTATGGAACTTCAGTACTAGCACAGATAAATAAAAGATAGATTTTTTTTTTCAAGTTTATTATATTCACTGGATGTATTGATTGGATTTGATAGGGCTTTCTCATTCTTTGTCAGTTGCTAACTGTAGAAATTCAGTGTGATGAAAACATTTCCAATCTAAGTCTCTGTGAAAATTAAGGTTTCAAGCATTTTGAATCATTTCTATTCTTGTTTCTTTCAGTAAGCAATAACTGGACCAGGAAGTTCTAGTTAGAAGTTCACCTTTTGTCGCTGTCTAAATGGATTCCAAATCTTCAAAGTAAGATATTTGATCTATTTTTTTTCCTATTCCAATATTTGTGTTATATAAATTAGGGTGCATTTTTCAACATCTGCATCTGTCAGTATGTCCATTTAAACTGCTTTTGTACCACAACAAACAATGTTGTTCTTGTTCAGAAATAAGTCCTCCTGAATTCTACCAGCCTTAATTTCAGAATATAGCAGGTTTAAAACCCTTGCATTTGATATTTGTATTATCGTGAAATCATATTGCATAGGCTCTGAGAAGCTATGTCTCTTGACAAATGTGTTATTGTGTAGCTAGAATCAGTAAGTATGAGAGGCCCCAATATTCCTTTTCACTCAAGGAAATTTTGGCCATGAATTCTTGTACTGCTTGTTTAGAAATACAAGATGGATGAAATAACCTATCCGCCCGATTACTTTTATTGCGTCAGGAAATACAACATTTACTGTAATAATGGTAGTTAATAATCTTTAACTGTGTCTGCCACAGAGCAGTATATATCAAGAAATTAAAATAGGATAACTCATTCACAAGCAACGTAAGTATGAGTGAAATGATCACCAGTCAACCCAATATAGGATTCTTCCTCATAACCATGTTACTGTGCTTGTACATCCTTGAGGTAGGGGGAAAATATGTCAATATAAAAAGTGCTGCCTTCACAACCTACTTGTACTGCACCTCAGAAAAGAAGCGAGACAATATTGCTGCCGTATTCAAATTATTCAAATGATTATTGGGGTCTCTGCAGTCTGATTCCCTCTGACCCCAAGTCATCCATTGGAGAAAATATGTACGGTAGGGTAGATTTTGGTGTTCTATATGTGTCTGTCGCCATGCAGATGCCAATGTCTTGATCTCCTGCAGATCCTGGAGGATCCAGAGGTAATATTCCTGTTTTGAAGAATACTTTTGTCTCAGGAAAGATCCTGGGAATTCTTCCATTATTTTGAACAAGAAAAAAGAGAAATATAGGTGATCTTTCATCATTTTGGACTGCTGGGTGTTGATCCAGGTCCCTGGCAGCACTGCTTCAGCATGGTAGACTTAGAAAATGCGATTTCCAAAATGGCCGAGGGGAACACGGAGCCCCAAAGACCAGGAAGAAGCAGCGAGCAGTTTAAGTCTCCATAATAGAAAGTTTTCCAACTCAAGAAGGAAACGTCAGCTTAACAAGCATCCCCCCAGGGAAAGCTCCTTGTTAACGAGGTCCTTTCCTTTACTAACTAATACAGAACAGCACAAGCTATATAATACAAAAGGCTCTTTTAAGTGCCACTTTGGGGGTGGTGAAAGAACTGGTGGAATTTTCAGATCAGATCATTTGCGGAGTTCCAACAAGAGCTACTGATTGCCTCCCATTTTGAATGGGCTCTGGCTAAATTAATACTAGATTGGTGTACTCAGGAAAATCAAAGGTCCCTTTTCAGGGGTGGCATTTGTAAAGGAAACCTTTTTTTAAAAAAAAAAAATTCCTGTAGCAATTGCAATTTGAACACTATATTTAGAAGACAGCCATGCAACCCTTTCATGAAGAAAATACCTTTTGGTTTTATTTCTGCTTGTCAACGGAAATATCGGCTTCCTGGAAGTCACATCTTCAGTCGACTATGAGTGCAGTGTTAACATTTCTGAGCTCCACTACATTCCCCGCCCCCCCCCCCCATAAAAAGAATAGGTTTTACAAGCAAGGAACCAATCTGCAGCCAACTCACCATGGAACAACTCACTGCAGGACAATTTAATAATTCAATTTAATAATTTAAAATAAATAAATAATAATTTAATTTTTGTCGTTCGCATTTCGTTCTGCCGCTCCTTTTGCATCCTTTCTTTAATGATTCTATTCTACCATTTCTTTGATGTTAATGTAACTCTTGTCCCGCAACGAGTTGCCTGTGGCGAGTTGGCCACGGTACAGAGCTCAGGAATTGGATGGGAATGGCAGTCCCACAGTGGATCTGTTGAGGCAGGTTAGTTGTCAGATGAGAGGTCTTGCTTGAATCATGAAGAAAGCATCCCTTTCGTGCTGGAACACCCTAGATCCGTGATGGTGAACTTATGGCACATGTGCTGGAAGTGGCACACAGAGCCATCTTTGATGGCATACGAGCCATCGCCCTGGAATAGGTCCACTGCACATGCGCGCATGCCACCCGCCTGCCAGCTGATCGTTGGGTAGCTGCCGTGCATCTGTGGGGGTGGGGGGACGGAGGACACATGCACAGAAAGGCATGGGGCATGCATGGGGGGTCATGCGCATTAGCAGAAATGTGCGGTGCATGTGGGGGGGTCGTGCTTTTGTGCATGTGGGGAGCATGGGGGTCCCGTGTGCATTGCCTTATGGGTGTTGGGACGTGTTGTGCACACACACTTTTGGCTATGAGGACGGAAAAGTTAGCCATCACTGCCCCAGATTGATTTCAGGCTGCTGGTGAGATTCACGCAAAGTTATAAGTATATATCCTGTACGGTTGGTTAGTGGGGCATCATCACAGTGTGGCAAGAAAGCCATGTAGCTGTGTCTGCAGAAGACAATTTTTTTTTCTTTAAATTGAGGGAAATAATTAAACATCATTGATATTTATCATAGGGGTTGTAATTATGCTGTAATTTTTAAAGATAAAGACTTAATAACACATTTATAAACTGTTGTTAAGAAGATTGGAATCAACTTCTTTGTAATCTTTCCTCTTTCCTCCCTTCCCTTCCCTTGTTATTTCTTCTTCCCTTTTCTTTCTTTTATCTTCTTACTTTAAACTTAAAATGTATACTACTTTTACTCTGTTGAGAATCTCTTCAATAAAAATATATTTTTAAAAATATAAGAATTTGAGGAGTTGTGTCAACCACTACAAAGCCGGGCAAGAGCAAGGAATAGGGTGGCACCCTTATTGTAAGCCTGGGATAAAAACAGAATCTTGGAATTCTGTTGAGTAAATGTTTTGAAATGCTTCTTCCCATATTTTTGTTCACGTAGGGCTAAGTTGACTTGATCATTTGCATTCTCTTTACTTCCTTTTCCAGAGTCCCCCAATCTTTCACAGATCAATTTTACTTGTGGCTATTTAAGACATCTATCACTGATGTTAATTGTTCAGGAAGCAATTACCAGGGAAAGGTGATTTACAATAATAATTTATATTGTTAGGCAATATAATTTATACTGTTAGGCAATAAGGAGAGAAACTTGTTTGGTTTCCATTTTAATGAGAACTTACCTGATCTTTCGTTCTTAAACTAATATGTAATCAAAACTCTCATATCTTCCATTATCTTTCCTCTACATTTGGTGTTATATTTCTCCAATTAGGCGAGGGAGAAAATCACACCATGAATATAGTAGTGTTAAGAAACCAGACTGCAGCAATATGTGTATTAGAATAAACAGGAATTTTCAACCCAGTTTTAAAAAATAATAACAAGGCAGAATTGTAAGATTAGCAGAATGAGCAACCGAAGGTGACAAATTCACTTGTGAGTATTTGGAACCTACAACAATGGATTACTTATCTACACCTTCTTTTGATGTTGTTGTTTCATTGACGGTATTTTTATTTGCAATTAATTCATTCCTTGTGGTTTTAGCTTTTAGAGTCCATTAAAAAGGAATGATCAATAAGCAGACCTGCATGACTTCTTCAGGCATCATAGTTTAAATGAATTCCTTGTAGGAGAACTAGTCTTCTTCTGTCTACTCACTCCCTTCCCCTTCACACACACACACCGAAAAAAAATCTGAAATAGTGCTAAGTGAAAAGAGACTTTCAAGTACAGTACAATCATTAATAAACGGGGCTGGAAAAAGTTCTTGGCTTTCCCAGGGGAGAAGAAAATCTCAAGATGATTTTCAACAAGCCGAATCAGTTTTTGTTCTACTTGCTGTAGGACATAGTCTCCAACTTTCTTATATATTATTATATAATATAACAGGCAGTGTTCTAGGACCAACTCTCTTCATAAATGACCTCTGTGATCATATTAAGAGCAACTG
>NW_020769368.1:1138255-1152702 GCF_900518735.1 Pseudonaja textilis | reverse complement strand
GCATGTAGCTCACCATTTACTATAGTTTGCAAATCAGAATATAAGCGGTCCTTTCCTTCCATCACCAACCCTCTTTTTCACTTTTCAAAATTATCAAATGCTCAGGAGACAAAAATAAAGTCAGCTGACATGCTTAGTGAATTTACAATTGACCCAGAAGAAGTCAAGGTGATGGATAGTCTTGTTTCCTTTGACTCAAGAAAAGATAAGATAGACAATGCAGCTGGAGAAATAAAGTGATTAATTCTGGAGAGCAAGACAATGACAAACTTGGAAAAGATTATGAAGGATAAGGACAGTTCAGCTAAAACAAAAGAGCAAGAGAAATAAGATAGACTCCTTTGAGCGAAAGATTTGGAGATGGTTATTAAAAGTACCATAGAGTGCTAAAAAGGCTAATCAGTCTGTCCTGCACCACATAAAGGCTGACTGTTCCCTTGAGAAGATGATCAAACCAAGTGTTTAATATACTAGAAAAAATGATTAAACTTCGCAGGATTGAGAGGGGGGAAAAGAACGGGAAGTTATTCAGTAAAAAGACATTAAATCAATTACTGAAATGTCCTTTGAAAGAGCAACAAATTATTGTGAAAGATGGCATCGCTAGGAGTCAATTTTAATTTGATGACACCACACTAAGTAGCCTAATTACAAACATTTAGGGTTTGGGATTAGCAGTACCATGTATGAGTTGGGAAAGACAGGCATCAAACTACAAGTCACTTTTTTTTCTTGGGAAGTCTCTCCTCCATGAAGACACTTCATGTACAATTTAAATAAAAAATAAAAAATAAAATTTATTCGTGCCAATAGATTGTCTTAAACTTCCTTTAAAAAAAATCTTGTGAGGAAGAAATCCAAAAAGAAACATTTGAAGATTAATACTTTCTAGATTTTGTGCATTAATCCTAACCAGTATCATTACTTTGGTTGCTTGCTGTGTAAATCAAAAAGGTGAAGGTAAATTGAATGCTATATCTTTAAGAGACATCATGAATGTGATACACACATATGCGTGCAAACAAAGAGAGAGGGAAAGGGAGAGAGAGAGGGAAGGAGAGGAGAGAGAGAGAGTAAGAGAGAGAGAAATATTTCTGACTCAAGCCAAACAGATAAAAACACAAAGAGTTTAAAATGAAATTGGATCATAAATACATTTTATTTCCAAAATCTTCTGCAATACTTTGGAAATAAAATGTACCTGAAATCTGATTATCTTGTAGAACATTTGTGATTATCTCCTTGGCGGGGTGGGTTTCTACTGGTTCTGTCCACCTCTGTAGAACTGATAGCTCTGAAGAGCAGCAGACATAGAACCGGTTCTATGTCTGCTGATATTTTTGCCCACCTGCCCACCTGGGCTCTTACCTGATCTTTATTTCCTGATTTTTCAACTTCAGCTGCCGAACAAGGCACAGCTGCAGTTAAAAAAGCAGGAAAAGGGGGCTGTTTCAAAGGCTGCGTCTCTGCAGGCATCTGCTGATGACGATTTACAGGCGCGCGACTTGCAGCCTACAGGGAAGCTCATAAATCCCAAACTGGTAGTTAACCCTGTTGTATCCCATCCTTGCTCCTTGGGTTGAGAAAAAGATTCATGATCTTGCAACTTGCCAAAATGCAGAGGCAGCTGACATGATATGCACAAGGTCATTAATTGGCCTACATTTTCTTTAATAGTAGAGGATTATAGAGTTATAAACATTTCCTGAAATCCTGCTAAAAGTCCCTCCCATCTATGAAGTTCACAGGGTTTCAAAATGGTATACTTTCCTCTGGTAGACCCTATGTTGTGGAACTGACTTTTTCCGAATATCCATGCCATGGACTTCTTCCTGCCAGTTTGTAAAAACTGCAAAAGAAGTTTTATTCTGCCATATATTTAATCCAATTTGACTAACTGGGGCAGTGTTTCTCAATTTCAGGGAGTTTAAGAGGTCTGGACTTCAATTCCCAAAGTCCCCCAGCCAGTCCACACCTCTTATAGTTCCTGAGGTTGAGAAATACTTGCCTAGAGCAGCAGTTGCCAACCAGTGGGCCGCAAGAAAATTTTGGTGGGCCGCAGAGAAATCTCACCCCCAGAGCACCCCCTCAAAGCAATTAATCCAGGCTGCACAGAAACACAAGGCTGCGCCACCCACATGGCTCGTGGGGACCCTCCCCACCCACTCACTCCTTACCCGGTAAATTTGCCTGCTAAATTTCTATTTTTCCTTTTTCCGACCATCATCTGTTCTGCTGTGTTGGGAGATTTAGATTAGCTAGGAAGCAGGAAATGGTTGGATTTCTTGCTTTCTAGCTAGTCTTTAGATCTTCGGCTCTGCTTTTAAGTACAGCAGAACCTTAGGACTGAAGGGTTGCTTGCAAGCAAATTCAATGCAGACTCACCGCAAGCAAATTTGAGAAACTGAGCTAGCCGATGGCAGATAGATAGATCACTGAATGATTCTGTGAGCAACTCAGTCTGTCTGCTTTGCCTGATTTTGGGTAAAAGTTGCTCTTTTTAAAAAAATAAAAAATTCAATATTTACATGCATGGTGTGTTGTGTGTTAATTTTATGAGTTTGCTTGCAAGCAAATTTTATGTGACAGGCTGAGCTAGCCAATGGCACATAAATAGATTTCTGAATGAATCTGTAATTCTGTGAGCAACTCAATCTGCCTGCCTGCTTTGCCTGATTTTGGGTAAAAGTTGCTCTGTTTTTATAAAAAATTCAGTATTTATATAAATATTTATAATATTTACATACAAGTCATGCCCAGCCAGTCACATGACCACCAAGCCACACCCACAAATTGGGCCACACCCACAGAACCAGTTAATGGTCCCTGGGATCTAAAATTTTGAGTTTGGTGGTCCCTGAGGTCCAAAAGTTTGGTGACCCCTGGCCTAGAGGACCTTGACATCTAACAGATTGTGGGCTGTCCATGGTGTGTCCATAGGTGGCTGGTAAGGTCTATACGGGCACAAAATGTTCGGCCACATGTCGGGCAGACATGTGTGGGCACCATTGTTGCAGCATTTGCAGATCTGGCTAGATGCGAATGAACTTCTGCATTTAGAATTGAAATATTTCTTGGTACAATCTCAGTACCAAGGCTCACCATAGAGACCAGATCATGAAACAGGGTCTAAGGAAATCTAAAACTATTTAATGATATCACGTAACTAAATCTTGCAAGGCTGAACATGTTTTATTCCCCATACAGAGCTGGAAGGGAGTTTGGAGTTTTCTAATCCAATTTCTGAAGGCAAGCTGTTCCACTGGTTAATTGTTCTCACTTTGGGGAATTTTCTCCTTACTTCCATGTTGCTTCTCTCCTTGATTAGTTTCCCTCCGTTGTTTCTTATCCTACCCTCTGCTGCTTTAGAAGAAAAGGTGACACTTCCCTCCTCCTGTGGCAGCCCCTCAAATACTGGAGTACTGCTTTCATGTCACCCCTAGTCCTTCTTTGCTGTAGACTAGCCAAACCTAAATCCTGCAACCATTCTTCATCGTTTTTTGTCTCCAGGTCTTTAATAATCTTAGATATTCTTCTTTGTACTTTTTCCCCAAGTCTCAATATATATATTTTGTAATACGATGACCAAAACTGGATGTAATATTCCAAGTGTGGTCTTACTAAGGCATTATAAAGCGGTACTAATAGGTCACATGATTTTGATTCTCAATAATATCAAGAATTGTAGTAGCTTTTTGGGGGGCTGCTGCCTCACACTGTTGGCTCATATTTAAGTGATCAAAGTCTTAGTAATACAGATACTCTTTTGTATCTCTCTAAATAGTTTTGGCTGGAGTCCAGATTGTTTTGGCTGGAGTCCAGTTTCCTGCCTTGTAAATTTGGCTTATCTTTACCAAGTTCATCTTTAATCTCTACAGCCAGCTGCAAACCAAAGATGGCATGTTAAAGGTCACTATTAATTCTGAGTCCTCTTCTGCCCCAGAGAATCAAGTTCTATTTAGATCATTCTGCCACTCAGCCAGATACAACATTTCTACTTACATGTTACTCTTAATTTCTATATTTTTTTGACTATCTATTCTTTGGCCCCTGCCTCACACTTATCTCCAGAAAGCTATAATCAAACAGCTTTTTTTAGATGAAATTGGTTGAGAATAGTTTCTTTTAGGAATGGTTTGCCCATCTGGTGGGGATCAGAAATGTGCAGGATTCGTCTGAAGTACCCAATTAACCTTTTCATTCTCCCCTTCATTATTCATGAATCCAAACTTCAACAAATTTAGTTGATACTTCAACATACCAGGAGCAAAACACTAAGCTTGCAATTGTGGGGGTGGGGAAAAAAAGCTTATTGCATAGCTACAATAATAATTATGTCATAGTCAGGACAAGTTGCAAAATTAAACCACACCCCAAGAGAAATAAGTAGCTTACTATTAAGTAAATCAAATTGCTTACATACGAAATGATGCAAACTAAAATAAAAAGATTTTTTTAAAAAATAAAGTGAATTCTGACAATGATTCTACTCAAATCTGTCAGTCCTTAAAACAAAGAATAACACAAGATCATTCTTTTCTAAGCTGAGTTCTTTATTATTTCACACCTATAGGCAAAACCTTGGCAGACTCAAGATTCCACTGTTTGTATCTGCAGTATATTCTGTGAACTGTTAGCTAGTGGCTGTCTTCATTCTCTTCCTCTCAAACATAATATTCAGGCTGCGTTGCCCGTTATTCCTCTAGAACGGGTCTCCAACCTTGGCAACTTTACGACTTGTGGACTCAACACCCAGAATTCCTCAGCCAGCTGAGGAAAGTTGCCAAGGTTTGCTGGCTGAGGAATTCTGGGAATTGAAGTCCACAAGCTGTAAAGTTGCCAAGGTTGGAGACCCCTACTTTAGAAGGCATTCATTCACTCCTTGGGATCCATTTTATCACAAATCAGAGGAAAACGTATCACCATTTACTAATCCACACTAATATCTGCATTATTTAGTTGGTACTCAGACCAGCTTTTCAAAGGGCAAAGTGTATATTAGAAACATAGTGGTTAAATCCTTTCTAAGCTGAATGTGTCTTATATATTAGGCTTGTCCATTGATTAGCAGGAGGTCAATTGCTGGCTTTGCTCTTTAAAGCCATAGGAGCTTTGAAAAATTATTCTGATTATTTGAAGCATCATTAAACTTGAAGAAAACAAAACCCACAAATATGTTATTAATAACGCTCTAAAACAATGGGAAGAGATAGAACAAACATCAACATCAGTATCAAATTAAAGTATTTAAAATAGGCTTTCTTGCAAGACCCTGACAATATGGCTCAGTAAGTAACTAAGAATGCATCCGACTTTGCATTTCAGTTGTCACCTAAGTGCAGTGATGCAGCACATTGCTTTCAAGAGAAAATAGCATTCATTTATTTCACAAATAAAGTCACTGAAAGAGGGAAATTAGTTACATCTTTCTCCTCCTTGGATACACAGAGTTTATGTAAAAGGTAAGAACAATTACTTTAAATACCTGCAATTTTGGAAGAAAACACTTAAGCTGCAAAAAAACAACAAGAAGTTAGTGATTTGTATGTTTAAATATGGGGTAAAATGCCTCCAAGTAAATGTTTGCTTACTTTTAAAGGAAACAATCAAAAACATACCCATCCATAAGAACACAGAGCATACTTTTGAAAACAATATTGCAAGCTTCTTCATTTAGAGATGTTATAGCTCCTTTCTTTAAATGGGAATTAAAAAAAGACTGTAGTGGTAAGAGGTATCTTTGGGAGGGGGAATTTTTTTTTAAAAAAAAGCCAAAAGGCAGTCAAAACACCATAATTGAAGACCCACCCCTTTGGCTCAATCAATCAATCAATCGGAATAGAGCTAGAAAGGACCTCGAAAGTTTTCTATTCCAACCCTCTGCACAAGCAGGAAACCCTATACTGTTTCAGATAAGGGGCATTTCAGGCATCCATTTCATGCATTGGCATTGCCTACACATACAAAGGGGAAAATTCTGCACCACCTTGCCAACTTCTTCACACTCCCCCCCCCCCCCACCCCAACTGCAGACTTCCCTGGAAAAGCTGAGCTGAGATGGCATTGCTTACTGTTCTTAACAATGAGACTAGTTGAATCGCGGTGTGTTTGATTAGTCAGGATGGCCAAAATACATATAGGGTAACCTCCTTCTTCACCTGTTCTATCCTAGTCTTTGAAATAAAAAAAAACTCAAAAAAGTGTGTGTGTGTGTGTGTGTGAGAGAGAGAGAGAGAGAGAAGCATTTGCCAATATTAATGTCACCCTAGATTGTCTTACGATGCCTCATGCTAAGAGTAGAAGCTGAGAAAGAGACAGTCAATATTACCTACAAAGAAGAAGGATCAGCCCCACAGGGTAGACCAAATGAAGAAGCAGAAGTGGCATAGGCTCAGAGCTACTTTACAGGTAGCTCCTCAGCTTATGACCGCAATTGAGCCCAACATTTCTCTTGTTCAGTGAGACATTAGTTAAATGAGTTTTGCCCCATTTTACAACCTGCCTTGTCTTGGTTGTTAAGTGAATCAACTGTAGCTGATAAGTTAGTAACTCGGTTATTGAGTGAATCTTGCTTGGTCACAAAAGGGGTCTTTGGGATACTGCAACCATCGTAAATATGAACCACAATTGCCAATATTAATGTCACCCTAGCATCTGAATTGTGATCAAGCATCTGAATTGTGATCAAATGACCACGGGGATGCTGCAAAGGTCATAACTATGCAAAACAATCTTAAGTCACTTCTTTGTTCAGTGTCATTGTAACTTTGAATGGTCACTACATGAACTCTTGTAAATTGAGGAGTACCTGTATTTATTAGGATTGGTTATAGTAACATGATCTTGCAAATATTGCTTCCCCTCCACTCTCTTTTATGTAGCAAATTAGTAAATGAGGGTGATGCCTTGTCTGAGACATTTTTATAACCTTCCCCCTGGTCCTCCGCAGTACTTATCTACTCATTGCCTTGTTAATGGGTCTTCCCTCTCTCCATTAAGGTCATCCAGTTTACATTTCTCAACCTCAGCATTAAGATGCTGCCTGGGGAATTCTGGCAGTGGAAGTCCATGCATCTAAAAGTTCCCGAGCTTGAGAAACACTGTTCTACAAGGAGACCACAATGCTCTCAGAAATCTCAATCCCTTCTGGTGAAGAAAATGCAGAAATCTTGTGATGAAGCGCAAGTCTTCGCATGGGATCCCAAAGGTGCTTTTTCAACTGGACTTTCTGGTTTTTCTTTGAAGACATTTCACTTCTCATCCAAGAAGCTTCTTTAGCTGTGACTGGATGGTGGGGAATGGAAGGATTTATACTCCTTGCAGGCAGCTGGTCATTTGTATTCTTTTTAGAGAGTCGTTGAGGCCACCTGGAGGTCACCGAGTGGTGGAAATGGGTGTGGAGCCTTCTTGGATGTGTAGACTGGAGATAGATGATGTCATATCCCTCCATATCAGTTGAGAGAGGGCTGTTCAATTTTGACACAGATGGCCTCTTTGACCCCTCTTTCAAACGAGCGGTCCTCTCTGTCCAAAATGTTGACTTTGTTGCCTTCAAGGGAGTGGCCTTTGCATTGAAAAAGCACCTTTGGGACAACCATGACCGATAACTGAGAATCTCCATAGACATAGAGAATCTCTGATCTAAATATAGTATATAAAATCATACATTGCAATGACTTACCTGTCAATGAATACTTCAGCTTCAATCATAACAATACAAGAGCACACAATAGATACAAACTCAAGGTTAACCGTACCAAACTTGGCTGCAGAAAATTCGACTTCAGCAATAGAGTGGTCGATGTTTGGAATACTCTACCTGACTCTGGTTTCTTCCCCAAAACCCCAAAACTTTTAACCTTAGACTGTCTACTATTGACCTCACCCCCTTCCGAAGAGGCCTGTAGGGGGCGTGCATAAGCGTACCAATCTTGCTACCGTCCCTGTCCTATTGTTTTTTATTTTTCTTCTAAGTATCTATCTCATGTATTCAAAACTATATTTATTCTTATACCTGCATCTTGTAAGCGATTGACAAATCAAATAAATACTAAAAAAAAAATTCATTCCCATGGGAACTTACTTGTTTTCAATCCGGTTTCTCCAAATCCCTCCTCTTCCATTGCATTTGACAATGGCTTAAAACCTTTTATAATTTAAACAGAAATACAATATGCAGTGTAGGAAATATTGCAACCAAGTGAAGTTTGGGCCAGTTTATTCTTTAAATGCTAATTCTTGTGAGTTTCTTAAAAACATGTCCTCGGGCGGAAAATGAATCTGGAGCGGATGGATTTTTTAAAAATCTCATCCAGGAGTGTTCATTGGGCGAATTATTTCATACAGATCATTTCCTGTGTGCAAGGTTTCATTTTCAACAGCTGCTGAGATGTTCAAACCAGGTCTCGGTACCACTGATGTAAATGAATGTTGTCTCCTAGTGGTTGGGCATCAAATGAGAATATGCACATGGATGGTTTCTGCAGACACTTACCGAAAGCTGAGCAAAATGTACGTGTAGAATATTCTATGCTGCTTGGTGGGATTTATCTTCCATATTTAATAGGCTGCATTAAAAATGAAGGACATGGCTGAAGTGGAACTGTTGAGGATGTAGGTTAGATCTGAGATTGGAACTATTTTGTTCTGGGAAAACAGACCCCTTGACAAGACTTGAAAGAGAAAATAGAAGCCAATATAGCGACAGCAGCAGCCGTTATGTAAATATCTTTGCGACACAGGAAGCACCAGTCAGTTTGAATATCTGTGACCTCTTTTGCTGAACATGTTGAGTTATTAGATCTTCAGTCTGTATACTTTCTGATTTGTTTGTTTTCTAAACGGGAGCATTCACCCTGATATTTACTTATATTTATTTCTGCATCTATATGAAATATTAGATATAGAGTAAATAACCTTACAAGGACCTTAATGTCTTATACCAATCTCAGATTTTGGAATCGCTTTTTTGGAAACTCTTTCCACCATGGGGTGAAACCTTGTTCATCTAAATAGCTTTTTATTGTGTTCTTGTTGATTTATGATCTCTGTTTTAATTTAATGTTTTACTAAGTTTTTAAGACTTTGAGTTGAGTCCTTCTATAAGCAAAGAGGTGGGAATAATTTAAAAAAAACCCCAAAATAAATGTATTTTCTTTTTTACATTAATCTATTGAAACAAACATTCAGATTTTAATGCGTTCCCATAAATATTACTAACTTTATTACAATTTAATACTATCTGTCATGTACAATATGCATATCCACAGACAGAAGTACACACAGATGGAATCTTTTAAAAACACTAAGAATACCAAAAATTAAATCAACCACAAAAAAAAAGTATGCTTGAGTATTAATGTGCATCACAGCACATTGTCTTCTGTGAAAGTTGACATTCTTTCTATTATGGTACAAAGATGTGCAAAGATTCACCCCCCAAAGCTTTTTCTTTTCTTCCCTCTTTTTTTGAAACTACTAAAACCCATTGGCAAAGTATGAATGGTGTTAGCGGAGTTTCACTTTTGACATGAAGTAAGGACCATAGAATTTTAATAAGTCAATCAATATGATGTCAAACAATTTAAGTAGAGATCGAAATAACTCAAAAACTGGAGAGCAAATGAAACACCTGCGTGACAATGGAGACAAAAGAGCTCTTGTACAGTTAAAAAGCAAACGTAACTCATAATGCTTCTTGCATACTACTGTTACTTTTGCAATTTTATTTATTTATCAGATTGCTATGTCCCCCATCTTATCTGAGTGACTATTTTTGCGTTACATGTATCTTACACAGGTGACCATAGCAATAGTTTTTGTTTTGTTTTTTAAGCTAGATATGTGGAGAACATATTTGTTTCTCGGTCTATGTATCTGTTTGTATAGGGTTCACCCATACACACATAGAAAGGTATGAGATTCTACTTTTCTGTAGTGGTAAGGCACGAGGTAGAAACTAGGAAACTGTATGTAGTAGCTTTACCTTAGGCTTGAAGCTAACTGGGTGTCTTTAGGCCAGTCCCTCTCTCTCAGCCGTAGGGAGGAGGCAAAATGGCAAACCACCCCTGGAAAATGGGAAGAAAACTGCAACAATTTGTCCAGACAGTTGGTCAGGAGTGAGAACTGACCCAAAGGGACAAGATATATGTATGAATGCATGCATTTGGCGGCTGCAGCCAAGAAATTAAAAGATGCTTGCTCCTGGGGAGGAAAACTATGATAAATCTAGACAGCATAATAAAAAGCAGAGACATCACCCTGCCAACAAAAGTGCGTATAGTCAAGGCTATGGTTTTCCCAGTGCAGTGTATGGCTGTGAAAGTTGAACCATAAGAAAGGCTGACAGTCAAAGAATTGAGGCCTTTGAACTACGGTGTTGGAGAAGACTCCTGCGAGTCCCTTGGACTGCAAGGCGATCAAACCGGTCAGTCCTAGAGGAGATCAACCCTGACTGCTCTTTAGAAGGCCAGATCCTGAAGATGAATGTCAAATACTTTGGCCACCTAATGAAAAGGAAGGACTCATTGGAGCCTAATGCTGGGAACGATTGAGGGCAAAAGAGGAAGGGGACAACAGAGAATGAGGTGGCTGGATGGAGTCACTGAAGCAGTAGGCGTGAGCTTAAATGGACTCTGGGGGATGGTAGAGGACAGGAAGAAACATTGTCCATGGGGTTGCGATGGGTTGGACATGACTTTTCCCACTAACAACAACAACACTGAATATGTACACGCACATACATATATACCCAACCAATAAGAACATAAAATAGGCAACACTGAATTTCAACAATGTTTTATTTTTGATCTACAAGCTGACTCTGTGTGGGTGAGAACTTAATGCAGCATGTTCTATCCACAGTACTGGGTTAGCCATTGGCACCCTCTTCCCTCCTCAAAAGCAACCCTTTATCGACAAAACCCTCACGAAAAGTACACCTACATTGATGGAGTGGGTTTTCATCTAATTGGCTTTTCTGTAATCAATAGGCATATGACAAAGGCTTGTAAATTAATATGTCCCACCGGCTCTGTTTTCTATACACAAGCCATTTTATGGAATATCTGGAGAAATGTTTGGCAATCAATTGTTATTGTGTGCCTAAAGATATTTCTGAAATAGAAGCAAAATTACCCAGACCCATTGAGGGCTCCAAATTATGAGCAATATGTGCCAGCAGACCAGCAATATTCATGGGGTTATAATTATTTTAATGTAAAATCCTAACAAGTTGAATGCTGAGACCATAAAAAGAAAGTGCACCTGTTATTTTCCATGCTTTAATTTCATTAAAGTCCAATGCCCAGAAAAAGCAAGGATTCCAGCATAGCAATGGGAAAATAAATCCATAGCAGAGAGCTGACAGAAAATATTGATCTGCCCCAAAGTGTCTTGTTGTTAGGAAGCTCCATATTCAGATGACAAAAAGTAGTCAGCTCTCAAGTCGGAAGGGATAAAGGTTCTTTTGTGCACTTGTGTTCATTTATTGAAATTTAAATATGTCCCTCTTTCATCTCAGCAACAGTTCAAAGCTACTTTTAAAAAAAGTTTTCATCCCACCTTTTTTAAAAAATAACTAATTCAAGCTGATGAACCAATATAATATTCCTTCCTCTTCTTTTTTCCCCTCCAATACAAACCTATTAGGTAGTTTGGGCTGAGAGAGAAAGAGGGAGGGAGGGGGAGAGAGAGCAACAGAGAAAGAAACAGAGAGAGGAAAAAGAGGGAGGGAGGGGGAGAGAGATGATGGTGGGGGGACAAAGTAACCTAGCTGGTTTTCATGCCCAAGACTGGACTAGAATTCACAGTTACCTAGTTTTCTAGGCCAGCACCTCAACCGCTACACCAACCTGGCTCTCTTCCAAATAAGGAAAATGGCAAAGACTATCATCAAAGTATTACCACTGTTATTATTTTAAAATCAACTATACATAATCTCTGTAAGAGGAATACTTCTTGTTTTGCAAGTAAATGCAAATATTAGCTACCATCCATTTTGGCATTCATGATAGCTCCCTGGGCAAAAGCTTATCAAACTATAGTTGGAAATTGCTTTTGCAAAAACTTTTTAAAATGCATAATGATATATGGGTCTGTTAAAAGACATTTGCAAATTGATGCGGAGACAGAACAGAACGTCGCCTAAATTCAGTACTGAGGCTAAGGAACTCGGATTGTGCCAAAATATTAATTTGAATGGAGGATGACAGTTCATAGCGTATCTGGACAGACATATTACAACTAGCCCTAAGGACCACTCATCCAATAACCATTCCAAGTTAGGAATGTGCTGAATGAGTGCCTTATGACTGGTTCTTGCCATGGCTCAAAGTTCCAGGCATCCCAGCATACCTGCAGTCATGTGACCATGATCTGGGCATTTGGCAACTGGGAAGGAAGGTTGTAAGTCACTCAGGTAAGTCTGAGCGACCATCTTGCAGCAACCACCCCAAGTCCTGCTGCACTTGCGCCATACCCTGCTGGTCCCTTGTGCATTCTCCCACACCAGAGGTGTATTCAGCAGGTTCTGACCAGTTCTGGAGAACCGGTAGCGGAAATTTTGAGTGGTTTAGAGAACCGGTGGTAACCTTCCCCCAGGAGTGGGATGGGAATGGAGATTTTACAGTATCCTTCCCCTGCCACACCCACCAAGCCATACCACGCCCACCAAGCCACACCCACAGAACCGGTAGTGAAAAAATTTGAATCCCACCACTGCCCCACGCCCTCTGCAGCTACCACCACAAGTCCCTCCCCACTTGTGCCCTGCAGCATCAGCCCCTGAGTCAACTGCAGCAGCCATCCCAAGCCATCCTGAGGTGCGGCTACTGGATCTTCTTCCTTCATTGGAGAGTGTGATGGATGACACCCTGCACACACTCTGGGCTGTAACTGCCCCCCATGCACCCTCCTGTACCGTCCCACACCCAACAACCGTTACTTTCCTGCCACCAACCTGCTTGCGAGCCGCCTGGCGGTTGCAACTTCCTGTTTCTCCACTGAAGTTGCTTGTTGGAAGTTGTTAGGAAGTTGCACTAAAGGTCCTCATTTAATGAGAGGACAGGAATTGTCAGGATTGTTGTCACTAAGTGATGTAGTCACATGACTTTGTGCTTTATGACTGCATTGCTTAGGGATGGAAAATAAACTCCCAATTATTGTGTTAGTTTTTCACACTTAACAACCGTGGCAGCGTCTGTATACAATCAAAATTCAGGTGCTTGGCAACTGACATGTATTTATGACGGTTGCAGTCTTCTGGGATCATGTGATCATCTTTTGCAACATTCTGACAAGCAAAGCCAACGGGGCAGCCAGATTCACTTAACAACTGTGTTACTAACTTAGCAACTGCAGTAATTCACTTCACATCTGCGGCAAGAAAGGTTGTAAAATGAGGCAAAATTCACCTCGTGTCTCGCTTAGCACCAAAAATGTTGTGTTCGTAAGTCGAGGACTACCTGTACTTGTAATGCAGTTTGGAAAAAGAACTGTAAGTTTTGTACCTACCTAATGTGTAACATTTAAATATAATCTAGGCAAGGAACTGCTCATGGAAATACAGCATTCAAACCACCAGATAAGCTGCAATTTGGTCACTCAAGTTGCTAGTTACCTAGACTTCTGTTACTTGCCCTCTTTTACTTTTGCAGATGTGCTGCATGCGTGATGCTAAGTCACTTCTCCTTGTTATTTACCAGTCATCCAAAGAATAGCTCAATCCTGAAACAGTTCAAATTTCCTAAAAGCCAATTAGCTGATTAGACAAGAGCTTGGCCATTATTCATGGCAGAGTGTGCAGACTTCCTTATTCTTTGTTATGTGCTTTTTGTCAGTCAAATCTAATTAGTCAGGTAGATTAAAAAACTGTTCTTTTAAGTCATAAAGTGGAATGATCGCTTCCCTTTGCCATTCTTCATTCTGAGCTCATGCGCAAAATGAAAACCATGTTGAATCCTCGGATACTTTACAGATTTAGATATAATTTGTCCTTTTTTTTTTTTCTATTTCGTCCTTCCTCGCCTCCCAACGTTTACCTTTTTAGCTTGAGGCTGATGATAGGATTTACTTGACCTCGCCCGTTTATTCCCTTTGATTGTTTTTTAGTAGTTTTGAAATAGTTTAGCATCTAAGTGGGTTTGGCGTGGTGGTGTGAAGGCACTGACCCACAAATCGGGAGATGGCGAGTTCTAGGCCCACCTCCAGGCATAAAAACTGTCTGGATGACTTTGGGCAGACGCTCACTTTCAGTCCCACCCACCTCACAGGGTTGCTGTTCTAGGGAACATAGGAGGCAGGAGTGGCACGTTCACTAACTTGAACTGACCTTTAAAAAAAAAAAAGCAGGATAAAGATATCATCATCATCATCATCTAATCCAGGGGTCTCCAACCTTGGCAACTTTAAGATTTGTGGACTTCAACTCCCAGAGTTCCTCAGCCAGC
>NW_020769368.1:1110354-1137855 GCF_900518735.1 Pseudonaja textilis | reverse complement strand
ATTTGAGTTTCAAGGCGGAAAAGAGGCATCGCTTGTCAAGCTCACCTTGCACTCCTGTTTCTGTCTGTTAGGCAGCAGAAACGGCTAGCTTTTTATTCTTACCATGATGTCTTGCAAGGGACCATCATTATGCATGGATTGCTAGTTTTCTAAGCCAACAATTATGTTGATCGAACAGGGAATTTAGCAATTTGGGGAAGCTGCTTCCCAAAGATCTCAAGCCAAGCTCAGCCATTTGGCAACCCTTTAAATACAATTTGCTGCAAAATTGCTGTGACTCCAGGGCCCCTAATAATAGTTAGTCTCTTTTCAGTCTCTATCTCTGCTGTAGGAACTTGTTATGTCAAAACTGTGTCTGGAGGGATAACATTCAGGAGATAGTACCATCCAGCAGCATTCTCATATGTTGTGAAGAGGATTAGGCTTCTTTCAATTCACCACTGAGAGATGAGTGTCTCAAGTGAGATATGTGCCATTGTATTTTTAACAATATACGCACATTCCAGAATTGAAGACTTTCTCTTATTCGGAAATAGGCAACTGTAACCACTTACGCTCTTATTTCTTCTCCATTCTCTCTTTCACTCTACTTATTTCATCCCGGGGGTCTCTATTGCCGTTTTTGTTGCATACACCTTTCTGCCCTCCATTTCCACTGTACTTCTTTTCCTTCTTAGCTTGGCAAACACTGATTTCCCCAATTGATATTGCATATTTATTGGTGGGATATTATATGACTGTGGCTAACTCAGCAAAATGACTCTGGGTAGAAATACAAATCCAAAAAAGCAGCATAATATATTAAAAAGCAATTAAAATCATAAAATACACTGCAGTTCAACAGTTGGGATTCCTTTCATCTAGACCTTCAGATCTTTTCCTATCTCTATATTAGAATATAGTGCATGCGCCGATTTAAGCTCCTTTTCTCTTTTGCAGTTTGAGTATGTCTGATAGATTAATAAGGTCTACTTTGGACTTAATGCTTTGAAATAACTGTTTCCTTCTAGAGATCATGCTGAGTGTTTCACATTCAGAAACTGAACAGGTTTTCCAGCGTCAGCTCCAGCCCCAGTCTTTCATTGTAACACCCATTCAATCAATCAATCAATCAATCAATTTCCCTAGCTGCCCATCTCAATCAATGGCTGGGTGCAGAGATGAAATGCTGCTGGTTTGGCCCAGTTCGACTGAACCAGTAATAAAAAGTGCTACTGGTTCGAGCGAACCTGTAGTAAAAAAAATGCTACCGGTATTTCTGACTCAGCTGTGCTTAGATTAGCTTGATTTCTAGCTAATGTAAATTGTGCGGCACAACTGATTGCCCCCCTTGCTGTTGTACTTACCTCAGAAGGCTTCAAAATGCTTCTTAGCACCCAAGATGTTTCCCTCAGGCCAAGTAGGCCAAAAACAGGACATGGGGGGTGCTGCTAAAGAAAAAAAGACTTTTGACCTACCCACCCCAGTCACATGACCACATAGCCACGTCCACAGAACTGGTGGTAGAAAAATTTGAATCCCACCACTGACTGGGTGGCTTACAATTCCAAAAATATATATTAAAAAAACAATGAATAAAAAACATCTTAAGAACAAGAAAAAACTTCCAAAATAAATATGCATAGCAGCGGAGACAATTAGCCAGCTAATAGTAAACCCAAGAGCTGGCGCCCCTAACACATTCAGGCCCCAGGCTGGGGGACACAACCAGGTTTTGTAAAGCCTTAGAAAAGGCCAACAGGGTTGGGGTCATTCTAATCTCTGAGGGGAGGTCGTTCTACAGAGCAGCAGCACAGTCCTCGCTGAAGAGGCACCAGCTGAGTTAGCTGACCTAAAACTGAGCTAGGTAAAATCCCAAGCCCAGCCACCCTGTCACAAATCATGAAAGGAAGAGCACAGGAAGTCAAGCCACGTATTTGGGGGAAAAAAAAAAAAAAGAGGCGTGATTCAGCCAACCGGTTTAGCTGATCGTCGGGGCTATATAGAAGAAATGGCTTTGATGAGTGGCTCTTTGTGTATCTCGCTGTACACTGTTGTTGGAATACCTCAAATTTTGCACTGGGAAGTGACTGTCCTTGTATCTTCCTGAACTCCAGATTTGTCTCTGCGGGCCCCTTTTTGCAAATCTAAGCTCCCGTGCCTGTTTTCTACACAGAAAGCTTTGAGTTTGCAGTGTGCTTTGTGGTACTCTGTTAAAAGATTTTTGGCAGCAATAAATACTTTGGGGTCATTATCAGAAGGTGACTGTAGGTTAGCTGGTAACATAGAGCCTTCACATGAGAAAGAGCTAATTCCCACTTGTCAGAGCTCAGTGAATAAATCTATGGAAATATGTGAAAAAGACTTTCGTATACCAGGGGTCCAGTCATACAAAGGGAAATTTGCATATTGATAGTCCTTGACTTACAACCATTGATTTAGTTATTCTTCGAAGTTACAAAGGCACTGAAAAAAGTCACTTATGACCATTTTTCACAAAATCGTTGCAGCATCTCCATGGTCACATAACCATGGCAAAGTGGCTCATATTTATGATGCTTGCAGTGTCCCAAGGTCAAGGGGTCACCTCTTGCAAACTGCTGACAAGCAAAGTCAATGGGGAAGCCAGATTCACCTGTTTACAAATTTAACAACTGCAATGATTTATTGTTAACCACTGTGGCCAGAAAGGTCATAAACAGAGACAAAAAACTCTCTAAATTACTGTCTTGCTTAGCAACAGAACTTTGGGGTTCAGTTGTAATTGTGAGTTGAGGACTACTTGCATACTTGTGAATAGAAAATCCATTCTTATAGTCTCCAGAATACAGTGATTTAAATGGAAGACAAAGTGGCTGATAAACCAATGAGACATCGGGCTATTCAACACTAAAATGGTGGCCTACAGCAGAAAACTACACTGGCTTAAAGAACTGCAGAATTGCACTTCCAGTTCTTACTTTGCCTTGACATCAAACAGGGAATGAGTTCTGCTGAGCACGTGGACAGAGATTGGGTGACCGCTATGATTTTTATGCTGTTAGTTCTTCAGTGACACAGAATCAATCATTCCGTGGTATCAGAGGACCAACAGCAAAGTGCGGAGGGAGAAATAAGAATGGGAAGGAGGAAGAAAGGTGAAAGAAAGAATGCAGAGAAATACAGTTGGTTTCCTCTACTTGTCTTCTCACAGGGGAAGGAAAATAAAATAAAAAATAAAATAAAAAGAGCCAACCCTAGAGCTTAATGCATGTCAGGACTTTCCAACCCACTGTAAACTGGGTAATGGTGATCAACTGTACTCCATTCTAGCAGGCATCCAATTTATGGTACGGTGGATCTTTTGGAGCTGAAGAACTAGCACCCCAATGTCCTTTACTTTCTCCCATCACTACATCCATGTGTTGCCATCCATGTATTGGAGAGAAAAATAGGAAGCAAGTAAAGTGGCATGGGGGAGGAAAGGTTTCCTTCTGCCAAAAGACAATTGGCTGAGAAAGTCAGTAGTTCTTGAAACATCAGTGGTCCAGAACCAGAAAAGGGGTGTGTCTGTAATAGCCTCAGGTGACCAGTCAGAGCAGGGCAGGCCCTATTCCTCTAATTTTACCTTGGAAACATTTGCTGCTTGATGTGGCTTGTATTGGCAGAAGTGGTAAGGGAATCTCTTTGCAGCAGAGCAAAGGAAGATTGTTGGAGGGAGCCTTCATAGTAGTCCAGTGTGATTGCAAGTGTTTATGTCTTCAGTAATGGCTATTGGTAATTTTCATGTCCCAAACAGGACATGAGGATGAGCTCATGGTAACAATCTGAAAAAGTACAACCAATGAAATATCAATATCAATCAGAATAAAGCTAAAGGTCTTCTAGTCCAACCCCCTGGTCAAACAGGAGACCCTGTGTCATTTCAGACAGATAGCTGTCCACTCTTTTCTTAAAAACCTCCAGTGATGAAGCACCTACAACTTCTGAAGGCAAGCTGGTTTTGCTTGTGAATTGTTCTCACCATTAGGAAGTTTCACCTTAATTCCAGGCTGCTTCTGTCCTTGATTAGTTTCCATCCATTGTTTCTTGCCTTGCCTTCTGGTGCTTTGATAAATAAATTGACCCCCTCTTCTTTGTGGGAGCCCTTCAACTACTGGAATACTGCTATAATTTCACCCCTAGTCCTTCTTTTCTATAGACTAGCCATATTCAATTCTTGTAACCATTCTTCATATATTTTTGTCTCCAGGTCTTTAATCATCCTAGTTGCTCTTCTTTTTTATAATGTGGTGACCAAAACTAGATGTAGTATTCCAGGTGTGGTCTTATTAAGGATTTTATGAAGTGGTAATGATATTTCACATGATTTTGATTCTATGCCTCTGATTATACAACCAAGGACTATATTAGCCTTTTTGTCTGCTGCCGCACACTGCTGCCTCATGTTTCAGTGATCGGTCACTAGGACACCAAGGTGCCTCTTACAGTTACTGTTTTTGAGACAGGTTTCACCAAATCTGTACTTGCACCTTTGGTTCTTCCTGCCTAGGTGTAAAAGCTTGCTTTTTTCCACATTAAATTTCATGTTCTCGGATAAGGCCCATTGTTCAAATCCGTCAAGATCTTTCTGGGTCTTGAGCTTGTCTTCTGGGGTGTTGGCTTTTCCTGCCAGCTTAGTGTCATCTGCAAATTTGATGAGTTCACCTTCTATTCCTCATTTAAGTCATTTATGAAGATATTGAAGAATACTGGGCCTAAATCTTTGAGAATATCATTAACTTTTCTCCATCCTAACTTTTTTCTAGAGAAGGAAGGTAGCCAATATTTTTATGTATGTGTAGTATAGGTTATTATCTAGCATTAATATATTTTCACTCCCATTGGTAAAAATTTATTCTTTTGCCAAATGTGAAATACCCTGTATTTCCAAATAATTGTGCTAAAACAAATTATATACCGGAAATAATCCTCTCAGGTTTTTAAATAGCCCGTAGTTTGTTTGTTTTTTCCTGTCTGTTATAAGATCTGCATTCACATAATAGAAAGAGCAATTTGATGTTATATTAGCTACGGACCAGTTGGAGAGGCTATATGACTGAATAGGGTCATAACTAGTGGTGGTATTCGGCCGGTTCGCACCAGATTGGGAGAATTAATAGCGATAATTTGGTGTGGGTTGCTGAACCGGTAGCAAGTTCTGGCTGGTCCCGCCCCCGAACCGATCTCCCAGTTGCAGCTCACTCACTTGCCCTGCCCACCCAATTCTCGCTCACCCCGCCGGACGTTTGCCCTGCCCAGTCACTCCTCACTCCACACTGGGTCCTCGTGGCTTAACCTGTCTTCTCACATGGTGCCTGGCCCTGTGCCCCAACTGAGCAGCTCTGATCTTCCTGCTCTCAGGTAAGCCTGCGAGTCTCGCTAGCCTCCCCTAGCATCCCTGGAGCTTGCCTCCCTCTCCCCCACCATTCCCAAGCTTTCAAAAGGCCCTCCCACTGTTCCCGGGCTCGCTTGGCTAGCTTCATTGCTGGCATGGCCCCATCCCAGGCGGGAGTGCTGGCTGCAGCCTAGCTAGATGTCCCCCCGCATCCTATGGCTTACCTGGTGGGAGTGTGGATGTCCTGGGCTGCACATGCTGTGCACAATTTGATGTGGCTGAACCTTTTTTCCTTTCCCCCAGGAGAAGGAGGATGTGGACAATGGAGGCTAGAGCATGCTGTGGCTTTTTTCTTCCTTTCAACCCCAGGTGGGCAATAGAGGCCAGAGCAGGAGCGCCACTTGTTTTCTTCCTTCTCCCAGGGGACACGCTGCTTCCAGCCTGGCCTGGCCAATGGGTGGGCAGGCTGGTGGCTCTTGGGGGGCATCTCTACTATGCTGGGGCTGAGGGGTGGTGGAGGTGCCCATGGGCAACAGCCCTGGTACTTCTGTCCGCCCTCCCAGAATACCACTGTTGTGGACATTCACTTCCTTCCTTTCATCCCCTGGGATCGCCGCCGTCTGCATCCTCCTTCTCCCAGGGGGAAAGAAAGAAAGGCACAGCCACGGCATGCTACAGCCTCCACCGCCCCCCCACCCCCGCCTCTCCCACCACCTACTTTCTGCCTTTTCGTGCTGCCTGCTGCTCTGGAGTTCGCCGGATCATTTTGTCCCAGTCAGACCAGGTGTGTGCATGTGTGTGAGAGAGAGAGCCTCGGGGAGGGCGGGGGGAGATTAGCCACTGAACTAAGTGCCGAGACATGACTTGTGTCTCCATAGTGGTGCAAAGCAACCATCTTTGAGCAAACGGTGATGTGACACCCCCGCTTGCTTTCCTGAGCTTTGTCGTGCCTCTTTTCCTCCTTTCCCCATCCTGCATCTTTGGTGCTTGTCCTGGAGGTAGAAAGAGCCGGGGCACCAAGTAAGTCACCTAGAGATTATCCTTCCCGTCCCCCCAGCTCCATTTATTTATTTTTTGCCACTGAGGGTTGGACCCAATGCAAAGTGCGTGTAGCCTTGTGTCTGGATTGCTGGACACTGTCTGGGAGTGTTTGCGTGGCCCTTGTAGCATCTGCTGTGTTGGGCATACATGAGGTTTTAGCTCCTTGGAGGTTACCAACTTTCCCAGCTTCCTGTGCTGGATCAGAACATCCCATATTCTGGGAGTCAGTGGGGCTGCAGACAATGGAAGGCTCTCCTCTCGATCGGGGAAGGGAACTGGGCTGTGGGGTCCCACTGTGGCTGAAGGAGAAAGTGGCATCGGCCTTTTCGTGAAGGGAGGAAACATGAAACATTTCATCCCCCGGGAGAAGCTACCGGTGGCGGAGTGCTCTGACCTGGAGGGTGGGATCCTAGCTGCTTCCCATAGCAACGCCTGCTGCAGCAGTGCCTCTGCCGCCCTCCCAACTAGGTGTGTGTGTGTGTGTGTGTGTGTGTGTGTGTGTGAGAGAGAGAGAGAGAGAGAGAGAGAGAGAGAGAGAGAGAGAGAGAGAGAAAGGAACATGAAGGGAGAGAAAGAAAGAGAAAGAAAAAGAAAGAAAGAAAGAAAGAAAGAAAAAGAAATAGGAAGGAGGGGGGAAGAGAAAAAAACCCTCTGTGCTATTATTTTTAATTGACAAGGAATGGCTGGGAGGGGAGAGGCTAGGCGAGGCACCCATTGAGTGAGCGACATTGAGTTGGCCACACCTACCCAGTCACATGACCACCAAGCACGCCCACCCAGTCACATGACCAAGCTATGCCCACCAAATAAGCCACACCCACAGAACTGGTAGTAAAAAAAATTTGAATCTCACCACTGGTCATAACTGTTCATGTAGTGCCTTTAAAGCATACAATATATGTCAAACCTTTTGGCTTATGTAGGTCACATTGAGCGAAGAAGAATTGTCTTGGGCTGCATCTAAAATGCAAGTAGACCTCGACCACAATTGAGCCCAAAACGTTCATTGCTAAGCAAGACAGTTGTTAAGTGAGTTTTGTTCCAGTTTCTGATCTTTCTCGCCACAGTTGTTAAGAGAATCATTTCAGTTATTATGTTAGTAATACGGTTGTTAAGTGAATCTGGCTTCCTCATTGACTTCACAAAGTGAAGGTCACAAAATGACACTGCAACCACCATAAATACATGCCAGTTGCCAAGTGAATACTAAACAAATGGTTGTAAGTTGAGGACTACCTGTATATAACATAGTTAATGTATATAAATCACATAACAATGTGAAAAGTTTACATTCTTTTGGGGCTGTGTTACTAGCTATCCAGGGCCACATGCAGCCCCTGGCCCATGCTTGGCCACACCTACTCTAAAGCTATATATTTTAGAGGTTGTGTGAAATTTTTCAACTTTCAATTTCTAAACATTAGGGATGCTCAAAAATTGTGACCTGCTGTGGGGATTGTAAAGATATTTTGGTTACTTTAATGTCATTTAGATGTGCTTGGTCAGTAACTACATAAATATCATAACTTTTTAACCTTTTGTTTGTTTTGTATAAGCTCCACCTTAAAAGGCAGCCTTGAGTCCTCTAGCATAGAGTTACCCAACCTTTCCAGGTTGGCGGCCCAGAGGAAGGGGGGGGGAAAGAGGGGACGATTCTGTGGGAGGGGCAGGTGTCATGCGTGTGCGTGCCTGTGAAGTTCATGGTGATGCTTGCAAGAGTAGGGCCGCAAGCACCCACAATGGGGCTCGTGGGAGTGGGACCGCGAGTGCCTGCAACAAGGCTCACGTTTGTGGGGCTGTGCATGTTTGCAGATGCATATGCCAGCCGGCCATTCACGCAGCACGGTGGCAATGAGACCATGGCGCGGTAGTGAGCCGTGGCCCACAGGTTGGGACCCCCTGCTCTAGCATGAGGGCCAGACCAGTACAAATCAAAAGACTCTCTAGATTAAGAGCATATGGTGGAGGGGGGTGAAGACATACCTGCATAGCTTCTACAAGATAATACAATTTAACAAATGTTTCTTCTTCCCACCTCCTTAGGTTAAAATGCCCAATGCCTGTCAATGGGAACAAATATTCCAGTTTTCTATGCAACAGAAATGTCTAAGTTCTTACTTTCAATAATGGCCAAGGACATATTTGGGTGAGGATGGTTACCTCAAACGAGTAACAGAATAGCTTGAGATTAAATATCGTGGAGTCTGACCATGAAGCACTGTTATCACAAAGTGACCTGCAACTAAGATAGTCTAACCAGATAGTTTGGTCTACAACTTCTTCAGGTCCAGCCAGTTTGGTCAGGGGTAGGACCCTGTGGAAGTTATAACAATCTAAAATACCTGTCATTGGACAGAGCCTTAAAACGCCTAGCTTTCACTTAGCTTGCGCTAAGTAACTCCTACGTTTCCCAAACCTGTGCCTGATTTATACAAAACCTTTTGACATTCTGTGCGTATAGCTGACAGCCTGTATTTGAGGTATCATTAAGAACATTTTAAAATAATGGTTGGCAGCAAAAATATTTAATGTGAATTCAGATTGTTTTCAGAAATTGTGTTATTTTCCTGTATGGCTGCCATGGTGATAAAAAGCACTATGTAAATGACATATTATTTGTTCCTTTCTGAGGTTAGGGTGCACTCTTTTCTACATCGCTGGGCTCAGAGCAAAACACTAGGTTTCATGTTTTATTTCTGGCTTTTCATCTTTAGAAAATGGACTGTTTCGTTCCCCCACCCCAGCTCATTTGGAATAAACCAGCAGTTCTTTTACATAGATCAGAGGTCTCCAAACTTTGCAACTTTAAGAATTCATTCAGACATTCAGTGACTTGAAAGCACAAATGCATGCAACACACACACACACACACACACACATACACAGAGGCCCCCAACAAGGGCCTTCACTTTGTTTGAATCTCATCTGAAAAAACTGAAATGGCTGTGAAAGTCTGACTCACAGACGAACACAATACAGAAGCCTGATGATGGCAGATGAGATTCTGCCGAAACGTTGCTACAACTTTAAAAGCACAACTACAATGATGTGGGAAAATACCCGAACAAAGCTGAATACCATACATGTAAGTACCCGCGAAAACTTAAGAAAACATATATTTATATTTATATTCCTGGGTGACAAAATTCCAGGGATGGTGAAGTCTGCAGTTGTAGGGTTCCTCTTATGAAACTTAAATACATGAAGGGAAGGAGTTCATCGAGGATCCTCCGCGATCATGGGTGTGGAGCAGCTACGGAAATACCAGTAGTCCTAAACTTCATTTTGTGACCATTCAAAGTTGAAACACCACTGAAAAAGGTGGCTTATGACCAGTCCTCACGCTTATAACTTTTTCAGCATTTCTAAATATATGATCAAAATTCAGGTGTTTGGTAAGCAGCATGTAGATAATGCCAGTGCAAATTTCCATAATTCTCTTGGTTGTGATGCCAATCAAGTTGGACAGAAGAGTTAAGACTTATGTAAAGATATCCCTGATGGTGTTACTGTTGTTCAGTAAGGCATCACTGCCACATGACATCTGAAAAAATGACCTAGATTTCTTGCTTATTTGTTTATTTATTTGCTTATATGACTGTCAAATCAGAAAGACTGACAGTGAAGTCTGCAAATCACACACATACACATGTTCCTCATTGTTCCTGGGTCCTTTGTTTGCTTAATCTAATCAACTGATCTCTGATTACTCTTAAACTACACCACGTCCAGCAACAATCTGAATCCTTCTTTCATTTGTAGAGACAAATAATTGTTCTTCCTAAGAACAAGAGTGACAAATGAAAAGAATGCCCATGTCTGATCTCTGGGATGCTGTACTGAAACAAAATGTATTTAAAGAGGACAACATAAGATTGCTGAATTGGGATTCTTGTCTAGAATTGTCCCCATGTCTTCTCAATTTAATTTGATGATTACGATCAGTCGGTTAAAGCACCAGGTAAGAAACTGGCAGACTGTGAATTCTAGTCCCACCTTAGGTATGAAAGCCAGCTGGGTCACACTCAAACTATCTCACATAATTGTTTTTGGGTGCAAATGAGAGGAGGAAAGATAACTAGGGATGTTTGGCACCTTGAGTTATTTATAAAAAGGTGGCAGGCGCGCGCGCACACACACACACACACACACACACACACACAGAGAGATTCAGATAGACAGAGAGAGAAAGATTAAATAAATAAATAAATAAATAAATAATGTTTTTGTGTTATGATAACATACTTGTAAGATTTTACTTAAATTCAAATAAAATAAAGAATTTTCTTCTGCTTTAGATGTCCCACAGCAGAAAGGTTCCTATCTAATAAGTTTCTGTAGTCTTTGGGTTAACATACCTGTCCACCTACGTACACTTGTTGTTTTTTCATTATTCTTTTCAATCCAACAACAATATTAAAAAAGAGGCTCCAGACTCTGCCTGCCTCTCCATCAGAGGGAAAACACTGAACAGAAAGATAATAAATTTGGTCCAAGGGGAGAAGCTGAACAAAACAGACCAAAGGTTGTAAAGAAAAAAAAAATATTTCAGGAAAATAAAATTCCCCAGTGTTCCCCTGTGCAGAAAAAGAGGTGGCCATCTGCTCAGAATGTTGCTGACCGTTCCTTTCTAAATCCCTTTTCCAGCGGGTAATGGGACCCAGAGTGGCACGTACATAGCCTGCACTGTGCTGTCCAGTGCTATTTTTCATTGGGAGTAAAATTTCCACTGCTGCCAAAAAAAAAAAAAAAAAAGCTTGAATCATCACTTGTGGAGCGGGGGCAGTTGTCATTGAAAAATGGATAAGGAATGCCATTATCTGGACAGTGTGCCTTTACTTTCTGGATCACATCTCTCTGGCTATCGGCTGTTACAGACAATCAGTTGTACTAGAAATTGGCATAATAATCTTCAGATGTATAGTATGACTTTTAAGATAAATAAATACGTGTTAATCTTATTTGGCCTAGTTTGAATTTCATGCCATTTTAAGGTCTTGTTCCATTAACATTTGTCTCAAGAATATCAGACCGCTCCATGTACACCAATTTAGCACATTTAGCTATGTGTACATCTCAGACCCACATCACATTTGTGAACTCAATAAAAACAGCTCTCAGTTCCCATGTGTTACTGTAATATGTAATTTATTTTCCCCTTACCACAATAAAGCTGGAATGACAAGTGTCTCAGATGATAAGGTAAAACCGTCTACTACGTTCTTTTCTTAAAAGGAAAGCATGCTTCTGCTTCTATGGACCTTGGCGTCTATTTGCACTCCATCTTTCCAAAACTATGACTTGAGTACTTGAAGTTGTAGTCTCTTTCATTTCTTGTAGCTGGGTTGTTTTCTTTGGGAAATTTTATTGGCTAAACGCTTCTCCAATATTGAGTAAGAAGCCTCAACCCAGAGAGTCTGCCAACGTAATTAAGACTTTCCTGGACAGTATTTGTTCTCAGTATGATATTTTGGTAAACACATCAGCATGCACTGGAATCCCTCAGTGTTTTAAGGTAGAGTTTAGTCATAATCCTCCTAGTTGCTTGTGATTTGAAAACAGGGTTTCTGACTGCCCATAAATGTACCAGTTCAATTGCTCTATTTCAAACATTATAATAGCAGCATTTTTTTTCTTTTATTCAACGCTGACAGGCTTCTGTTTATATATTCAGCTGGTTGCTCCTAGAAACACCATCCAGTACTTTTTAAGATCCATTACACACTTTGCAGTCTTTCTTGCCTTTCTTTTTAGGACAGGTGTTTAATGAATAACTCTTAATCTTTCAGACATTCTACCATTAAGAGTTGTAAATCTAATCTTATGAAACTTCTTCTCTGGTAATGTTGAATTTATAACTAGGGCATATAAAACCTTTGCTGGACCAATACTGGAATACAGCTCATCTGTCTGGAATCCACACCGTATTATGGACATTAATACAATTGAGTGAATCCAGAAGTATTTCACGAGAAGAGTACTACACTCCTTTGCTCGCAGCAGAATACCCCACACCACCAGGCTTGAAATTTTGGGCTTGACAACCTAGAACTACATCGCCTATGGTTGGACTTAAGCGTAGTACACAAAATTATCTGCTACAATATACTACCAGTCAATGACTAGTTCAGCTTCAACTGCAACAATACAAGGGCACACAACAGATACAAACTCAATGTAAACTGCTCCAAACTTGATTGCAGAAAGTATGACTTCAGCAACAGAGTGGTCAATGCCTGGAATGCACTACCTGACTCTGTTGTTACATCCTCAAACCCCCACTCCTTTACCTCAAACTATCCATTATTGACCTCACCCCATTCCTAAGAGGGGGGCATGTAAGGGGCATGTATAACTGCACAATCGTGCCTACCATCCCTGTCCTATTGTCCCCATGTATTCATACCTATTTCCTGTATTCATACTCATGTTTATTCCTATACCTATTATCTTGTAAGCGATTGACAAATCAAATATATAAAAAATAAAATAAAAAAAGTCTGTATTACAGGATAGTTAGTAATCCTGCTATAGTTGCAAATGGAGACAGATTTCCCATCCCCCCCAAGAACTTTATCATTCCACAAAGCACAATATTCAAGCCACCTCTTTTGATGATGGCATATTCTGAATTGCCTGGGTTCCCTTGAGATCCTGTTGTAGTTCTTTTGCTAACAATACATATCCTGCGAAAGTCTCTTGGGTCTCTATCCAAGTTTCATTTTCTCTGGTTTCAGTTTGATGTTCTTCTCTTTGGAGCTCCAAGAAAGCAGCTGTGAGTCCTTTTCCGCCTCTAAATCACTTGCCCCTTTTGCAAAAATCAAGAAAGCCGCCAAGATATCTGGTTTATTTTATTTATTCGAAATTGTTTGGTTGCCAGGGAAAGAGCTGACAGAAGGCATAGCTCTGTAGCTTTACAGTAGGAATGCGAAATGTCTGTTTGTGTGGGTAAATTTTATAGGCCAGAAACCACTGATTAGGTTGCAGCCTGTAAATATTCATTCTTGGGAAATACTGTGTAGGCTATCAACAACTGTAGATACTGGATAATGACATTGTTTGTATGCTTGGTTCAATGGGTTAGGTCCAATGCATGTCCTTAACTTGCCCGAAGCCTTCTTTTCTATGAGTGTTCTGCTTATGTTAGTTTCATTTACTGCAATGATAGCCCTTGTATAGCAATAGCACTTAGACTTATATACCACTTCACAGTGCTTTCCAGCCCTCTCTAAGCGGTTTACAGAGTCAGCATGATGTCCCAAACAATCTGAGTCCTCATTTTACCCACCTCGGAAGGATGGAAGGCTGACTCAACCTTGAGCCAATGAGAAAGAAAAACTCTTTATAAAGAGTTTTATACTGTTACACGAACTCTTAGTTAAGTGTTTGGCTATGTCAGATGGTTTTTCCAGCTGGGACTCCAGCATGTCACAAATAATTCCATCCTTATCAATGACCCTTCAAGCCCTCCAAAATCTCATATGCTTGCTAAAGTTCTCAATCCTAAATACAGCAATCCAATCTTTCTCCTGTCTGCTGATTTGTTGTAAACAATTTGTAGCTTTTCGCTGTCTCATTGTCCCTTGGGCGACAGCAGGCCTCTAATGCTGCCACCAGAGGAGACGCTGTGGATGTGGTCGTGAGGAGCTTTCAACTAATACAAATCTTTCTAACTTTTTCCAATGATATAAAAAGGAAGTTCACTTTCCTTCTTTGATCCTCATCAGGCTTGAAAAGGGCTTCTGTTTCTAGTAGGTCCCTCCCTGTACCAGGCTGGGTTGTTGTTGTTGTTGTTTGTTGTTGTTTTTAGAATCTCAGGAATTTTCAGCACCTAGGCTGGGTGCTTCCAAAAATTATTTCAGTTGTGTGCTCTTATTTGTAAACACCACCGCTACCATGTTTCACGGTAATAAGGCAATCATATTTTTAATTAATAGAACAAACATTTCTACTTATATTCATCTTTTATCTCTCATAAGTGGACATAGCCACACAGTTCCTGACCTAAAGTCTTTTGTTCTTTTTCAGGTCTTGTGGTCTGTTCACATATCCCATCTTATGAAACTGCCCATTGTGATAACAAAAGTATCACACTGAACATGAAGAGGCCAGATTAGTGAATGGTTGATAGCTAATACTTGCTTACCAAATAATTCTTGCCCGGTTGTGTTCTTTTATTTTAATCTTGTCATATATAGCTGTTTATGTCAGGCTTTGTTCAGAAGGATGCTGGATCAAAACTCCAGCATAAATTCACAGATGTAGTTATTGCTAGACTAGTTTGATTTAAGATATTAGAAAATTAAACTGTAATTAGGGAAGAAAACCAGTAAATGCAAACTGTGGGATTCTGTATATAACACTCTAAAGGCTAGAATGTGTCTCTTTGTCCTTGTGTAGCATCCGAAGAGTCTGTGTACTGGTTGTTCTTCTTTGGCTGGTGCATTAAATGTCTTTTCATTGCTGTTGCAATGGATCTGCCTTATCCCAAGACTCTGCTTTTGTTCTGGGCAGGGGTGTCAAACTAGCCGCCCATGGGCCAGATTTGTCATGCGCAGACCACGCCCAATCCAGTTCCGTGAAGGGGGAAAATGTTGTGATATGTCACGTGATGGCAATGTGACAGCTCGAGTTTGATATCCGTGCTGTGTACTCTTTCTGCAGGAGAAAGAAAATACTATATCAGGAATGTCAAACTCAAGGTGGGGTACTTAGATCTGGCCCACGGGGACACTCTGGAAATAACTAAGGATTGGTCCGCATTGCATCTGCCAGCAAAAATGGAGCTCGGGAGGGCCGCCCGCTCCATTTTCACTGGCAGATGGTAGCAGGAGGCCATCGCAGCCAAAAACAGAGCTTGGGAGCCTGTTTTTGCTAGCAGAACACTCAGGCTGCCACAGGTGCCCTGACACGATTAATGTTGAGCTGGACACACCCCCTGGCCACACACACCCCCAGGACCTCTCAAAGAAATCGAGTTTGACACCCTTGCACTATATCACTCACTGGGTGAAACTATATGGCTACGCTGCTTAAGAGCATTCCAGGGTAGATATTTTTGAGCCTGAAGTTTATGAAAATGGTATGAAAAAGTGAAGTTAAAAATTACTCTACTGAGCCTCCTTAATCTTTCGGTATTTATTGTTACCATCAACCACAATCAGTTCCTGGACTGTCTCTGTGAGTTGGGAGCCCTAGGGTTCCATTCCGACTTGCAGGAGAGTCTCACAGAGTGGCATTGCACCAGACTGCTACAGGTAGTCCTCAACCACAATTGAGCCCAAAATTTATGTTGCTAAATGAAAAAAAATTGCTAAGTGAGCTTTGCCCCATTTTATGACTTTTCTTGCCACGTTTGTTAAGTGAACCACTGCAGTTGTTAAGCTAGTAACGTGGTTCTTAAGTGAATCTGTTTTCCTCATGGACTTTGCTTGTCAGAAGGTCACAAAAAGTGATCCCATGACCCCGGGACACTGCAACTGTCATAAATATGAACCAGTTGTCAAGTATCCACATGTAAATCACGAGAACATGGGGATGCTGTAATGGTCGTATGTGTGAAAAATGCTCATAAGCCACTTTTTTCAGTGCCATTGTAACTTTGAATGGTCACTAAACGAACTGCTGTAAATCGAGGACCATCTGTACTCAACAGAATGAGACAAGTCACTGTCTTAGATCACAGACCCTTTTTCATGGTCCCACCAAATATACATCCCTAATTGTTTGCAACCCATTGCATAGGCTGTCTTCCCATCCTGGGGAGCTGGGTAGATATAAGGGGGGGGGGGGGGGGGAAGAGGCAGTCCTTCAAATAGCCAGGTCCCAAGACTTGCCAAAGTTCATTTTCAACCTATTGCTTTACATCCAGATTTCAACAGAGCCTAGGCACAGATAAAGGCTGACTGTAGCATTGCTTAACTCATAATGGACTAAGATATACATCTGAGTATCATCAACATACTGATTCTATTTTACTCCATGGTGCAGATGATCTCCCCTACCGTTTCATGTTGATGTTAAACAGAAATAGAGAAACCAGTGAGCCACAAGGGATCTTGCAAAGCAGGGGCTAGGGATCAGATCTCTCATCCTTGATCAATACTGACTGAAAACAGCCTCACAGGAAGTGAACCAGGACAACACAGGGATTCCCAATCCCTGGACTAGTTCTTGAACAAGGCTCTCAAACTCCCGGCCCATGCCCACGCCTGGCTTGGCAAAGGAGAAAAAAGTCCCGATACGTCACGTGACATCACCGTGGCGATGTGAGTTTGACATCCCTGTTCTAGAAGGATACCATGGTCAGTGGTCCCGAAAGCTGCTGAGAAGTCAAGTAGAGTCTGAATAGTGGTTCGAAGAATGTGACAATCAGGTTGCTTAGGCAGCTACTGATCATGCATTTGTTATACCCTTGTTGAAGCAACTGTACCAATGCCAGTTAACTAAGCAAGACTGCACTGTGTGTGTGGGTGTATGTGTTGCATGCATTTGTGCTTTCAAGTCAGTATTGACTCCCGCCAACTCCCTGGACGAGTTGTTTCAGTTTTGTCATCAACATTTCAGAAACCTTTTGCCGTTGACTGCTCTTAGAGTTCCTGAGAGAGTGACTGGCCAAGATTGCCCAAACGCAAGCCCAGAACCCATGGTCTCCCAGTTTTTATCCTGGTGTCTTCTATACCAAACCGGACCTCTTGATAAATAATCCATTCTCAAGACCATGCATCTGGAACACAATATCTGAAAGGCAATCTTTATGGTTGCAAGTCTGACCACTGTTTGGAAAAAATAATTAAGAAAGTTTCCTTCTGCTTGGGTGATTGGCCTCAGAGAAAATTACCCTGTGGTTATTCAAGGGTGATGACTTCTTAACTGCGGAATATTCTGAAGTTCATAATCTCTACTATAATCTCTTTTAAGCACTTGCAGAGATTTACCTCGTCACCTGGACATTTTTATATAAATGTTGCATGAATGGTTTCTATTTTATATTGGTTTTAGTTTCCCACTTCCATCTTTTAAACTGAATGTGCTACTGTTATACTATTTTAACTCACTGTTGCATCATTGTGCTTTAATTGTTTTATTGTAAATGGCTTCAAGTTTCACAATAATGGGAAGCAATTTACAAATATATTAAACACATAAATAAAGGTCCTACAGTTTTAGCCTTGTAAAAGAGAGGTAGTGTGAACTCTAGGACTTGACTGATGTGCCTTTGCTTACGTTTGAAGATGCCACCAGACTTGAATGGTCACGTGAAATAAGAAATAAGAAACCAAGAATATGGATTTGCATAAGACAGCAAAAGGTGCATATGTTCATGCTGTTGTGCAGATATCCATAGCTACATAAAGAAAAACAATTCAAATAGAAATGTTCGCATCACAATGTGGGGGCAAAGGCTGTTACCAACAGACTGATGATTCTGCTGTCTAGGTGATTCCGTACTTCTTTCTTAAAAGAGCAACAGTACTTAGACTTATATACCGCTTCACGGTGCTTTACAGCCCTCTCTAAGCAGTTTACAGAGTGGAGCATATTGACCCCCAACAATCTGGGTCCTCCTTTTACTCATCTCAGAAGGATGGAAGGCTGAGTCAACCTGGAGCCGGTCGGGATCGAGCTGCTGTCAGTGGGCAGAGTCAACCTGCAATACTGCATTCTAACCACTGCACCATCACAATTCTTTCAGGTTTTGATCCTTTAAATGAGAAGCTCTTCCATTACAACAGGTGGCTGTCCTAGAGGTGGCTTTTTAGAGATTCTGTATAGAACATCAGTGTACAGACAGCTGCTGAAAACAACCTCTTCTGTAGCTTTTAACTCTTGAGCTGCTTCCTGATTCCCTGAAAAAGCAATGTTACTTTTTGGCAGTTTCCCCCCTGTTCTCTTACCATTTCCTTATGTCAGTTTTGGAAATGAGATTTGTTGGAGGACGATCCTTTGCCTTAGGTTTTCCACAGTGCATCATTTTTTTCAGACTCTTTTGGGGAGCTTAAGAAGGTTTGGGTCTTTGCCAGACTCTTCAGTGAATAAACTTGTCCAAAGTAGTGGATGGTCTTTCAAAGCACACGCACTGGGTACTTGTAAGCCAAAATCCTGTTTAGGATGTGAGCTCGAGAGCTCGCTTTGAGCAGGAAAGGAATCCGGCCTGTGCGTAATTCTGTTTGGTGAGAAAGCAGAAAAGCACGGAGTTAAAGAGGGCTTTTATGCTTCTTTTTTCTGAAGATCCAAAGAACAGCAAGTTTCTTTCATAATTCCCAAGGCTTTCTTTCAAATAGACAAGTAATGTTGTTTGTCTTGTTTGGCACTACATACTGGGTTACTACTAAACACGTTGGTGCATATGAAGGGCGCAGAACGGGCCTGTTATCTGTGAGAGAAAGATGCAATCCTTTCCTCTTTTTCTTCTTCTTCATGGTGTGCTACGAGGAACTTTCTAGATCTAGGGACTTCAAATGTCCTTTTTTCCTCCCTCAGAGTTGCTTCCCACCCACCCACCCCTGCCTGCCGCCTTTCTAGCTCTATGGGTGGCTGAGCTACTTTGAAGTTCCTCCTCAGAAAAGAACATAAGACGTGGTGCTTACCAGGAGGCAGAGGCTGACTGAGCTGGTGAGCAAGCAAAATATTGCAGCATGGAGCTTTTGTGGTATTAAAAAAGAAATGGGGAGGAGGGGGAAGAGAATCTGTGAATGGACATGCATTTTGTTTGACAGACTGAAAATGGAATAGTTTTGAAATGCTCAAAATGTACTTGTAATGTGCCCTCCAGCATCTAATATTTAGAAGATAGAGGCTTTTAGCTGGGCCTCCTGGCATTTTAAAAGCCTTATTCTGTAGATCACCCATAACATTGGCCCCATTCCTCCAGTGCATTCTTTGTAGATCATTGCTGTCTCTTCAATGCTGACAACCAGAGATATAAGGAAATCTGCCGTGTATTTGCTAGGGGAGCTGATTTGCAAAATCTCTCAACACATATCCCTTGGAGTCCTTTGGTACTCCTCTTTCCCCGGTGAAAAATAGGCATTGGAAAAAATGTATATATTTGTAAAAGAATGTGCTTTTTAAACATTTTAATTCCTTGGGTTCTGTTCATTTTCGAACGACCATTGGAATATTCCTTAGTAAATTAAATGGCTCTTTTTATCAATTATGTCTATTAACAATTAGAAGAATAATATCTGGAAAGTATTATGACCTGAAACCATCGCTTCAGAGGCATGGAGTGGTTAAACGGATGTCTTTAAATAGAGATGAGGTGAGATTGTGGGAAATGGTGGTTATGCAGGTTACATATCAGATAGATTACAGCTACTTCATCAGTTAACAATTGTAATGTGTTAAAATTGTTGTATCTGTGAAGACCTTCCAAAATAGCTGGAAACCTTTTGACATATGTAAGTTCGGCAATCTCTTGTTTGTTCTATAACGTTATTGTAGGTTTTTTTGTTTGTTCTAAAACAGCAACCAGGAATTGTGTAATTGGATGCTCAGAGGCTCTGGTATGACTTTGTCCTTGCTTTGAGTCCTGATGTCAAACTTGTGACCATTAATTTTTTGGTAGAAGGTCTAGCCTGTTTTTCCAATATAGAATTCAGAATGGCGTTGTTGGCAGATGATGACATGTACCATATTAGAGGAATAGCATATGAAGACTCTGTTAATCTTGTGTATAAAGTTGTTGGGGCTTGTAATGATGCTGTTGGGAATAAAGTATTGTGAGGAGGTGGCATCTAGGTTCCCTGCAGGGTCTAGTTACCATATTAACTATACCATACCATAGCACATTGCTTTTTGCTTATAAGAATCTCCTTTAGGTTGGGTAGTTGTCTATATATAGACATGGGTCTGTCATCCACTGCCTGAGAAAGTATGGTATCCAATACGCATTGCAGGGGTGGGATTGTGAACCAGGGGTGGGATTCAGCCGGTTCGGACCAGTTCAGGCAAACTGGATTTTAAATTTACATCTGGTTCGCAGATTGGCTAGCCCCACCCACCCCTCCCCTCCCAGGAGTCTCCATGCAGGGGTCCGCACGGAGGCTCTGAGAGGGTAAAAAATAGGCCTCCTGATCCCAGGAAAGGCCATTTACGCCTTCCCAGAGACCTGAGGGAAGCCTCTGGACCCTGGAGAAGGCAAAAAATAGCCCTCCTGGAAGTTCTGGAAGTCTGAAACCAGCCTGTTAGCAGCTTCTGGAGGGCCTCTGGACCCCAGAGAAGGCTGTTTTTGCTCTCCCAGAGGCTCAAGGGAAGCCTCCAGACCACGGGGAAGGCAAAAATGGCCGTCCTAGAAGTTCCGGTAGGTGATGCCCACCTGGCAGCAAACCAGTTGCTGGGATTTTTGAATCCCACCCCTGCTGTGAACCATGTGTCAAGTAGATCAGAACAAATGTGGTTGTACTATAGACGATAAGCAATAGATTCTGGATGGAAAGTGGAAGAATGTACAAATTGGCGTTTATATGTCCATTCTATAATTTTACTGTGACATAATGGAAGTGAACTTGTTCCATAGTTAAGTCAAAACTGAACTTGATAATGAGATAGAAGTTGCTGAGGTCATGATGGAATTTGATAAGAAGTGATTAAAAAGGAACATTCCTGAAAGTTAGGGACTATTTTAAAAAGTAACGGAGTAGAAAAAAAGAATTTTCATCAAATTTACATTAAAAGGCTGGGCATCAGGAAAATGGTCTCAAATGAGACAATTAAATTCATCATATAAGTGCAGACATATATTAACTGAAGTTGTATATAAACACGTCATATGTTAGGAAAGTTGAAAGTGAAAAATTAAGGTGAATTATTGATGTGCCACCAAGTAGTTTTCAACTAATAGCAATTGAATGTATAGATTTTCTCCATGATGACCTATTCCCAACCTGGTCTCGCAGATCTTCCAACTGTTTATACTTTAGTCCTGTAATCCAATTGTTCATCCTTTTCTTATCTTTCTTTCTATCTTTCCTAGCATTAGAGCCTTGTCTCGAAAGCTCTGCCTTCACATAACATGTCTAAAGTAGGATTTCTTTGAGCCTGACCATCTATGTCTCAAATGAGTTGATTTGTTTGATAATCCATTAGTCTGTTTTCTTGTCGGTTCATAGTAAACCTCAATTCTCTTCCTGTCCTGCTCTTCAAAGTCAAGATGTGAATTATATGGCTTCAAAAGCAATTCTTCAAAACGAAACAGAACTTTGCCTTACAAATTTGTACAATATTGTACTAGAGCAGTTTTATATTGATCTGGACTCTTCTTAAGAGGAGTTTAGGTTTAGATCTTATATTTTCTTGATAGGTTCAATGGCTATTTTGATGAACGCCTAGCATGAGATGCCTACTCACTTTGGGGTTGGAAGTAATAATTGATAGTTTAAAATAAATTCTCTTAAATCTGATCGCTGATTTGTCTTGTTCATTACTGTTAACATAATCATTATTGCTGGTGAGCAGTGATGAATTTGGTAATGATGTACTGAGGAAATCTCCCATCTCTTTTATTTCTATAAACTACTGCCCTTGATGCATCACATTTCTTGGATGAAAATTGCAAGGATATATAGCTCACTTTGCATGGCAAACCTCGGTCCAAAACAATCTGGTTGGTTTTTTTATTCTTTTCCAAAATATTTCTGCAATGATACTTACTGCCATAGAGATACCGATAAACTTTGCAGGTGTTTAGAATGAAGGCGTTGGCAATTAAACAATAATGATGCGGCTTTTTCTGAGTAAAGTTTATTCTGGAGGGAAAAAAAGTCTTCAAATGGCTTACAATTGTGGGAATGAACCAGAGGTGGTATTCAGCAGGTTCTGACCAATTCTGGAGAACCAGTAGCGGAAATTTTGAGTAGTTCAGAGAACAGCAAATACCACCTCTGACTGGAGATTTTATAGTATCCTTCCCCTGCCACACCCACCAAGCCACGCCCACAGAACCGGTAGTAAAAAAATCTGAATCCCACCACTGGAATGAACTTCATATAGTTATGTCACTAAATTCATTGTGATGTTTGTTTCAGACTCCTGGGAGTGGAAAAATAAGGTTTTGTTCAGAATAGTAAAGCACCAATTCGTATGTTTCTGTCGATCCCAAAGTGATTTCATCTGGAGAGTTGCCTTGATAAAAGCTTTAAAAAGTAAAATGGATTTCCTCAAATATTTATTTCACTCATATGCATTTTGTGAAGCTGGCGCTCTGAACTGTGTCTGCTTCTTTTCCCTCTGGTTAGGAAGCCTTCATTTAATCAACCCAAGTCCTCAAGCTAGCAAAGGTAATGACCTTTCCCCAGTTGTCTTTACAGAAAATGCTTGCATTTTTTATGACTTGTAGACTCTGTCTCTTACAAATTTGTCTCTGGCATGAAATTATACTTTTTTAATGTGGATTGGTGCATTGATCAATCTAGTTCACTGTAGTGGATGCTAGCATTCCCAGTCTTGCTGAATATATTGGATCCCCAAAATTTCTAACAAACAAAATTCTTGAGGGGTCTGGGAATTCTGACAATCCCCAAGATACAGAAAAAAAAGACAACATATGACTATTGATTTTAGAAATGACCTGAAGCACATTCTGTTTTGTTTTGTTTTTTTGGCAATCTGAAACAAGATTAGGAGATTATTCTAATCCACTTTGAACACGGTCTATCCTATACATAGATTGTTGTATAGAGGATGGATGTGTAGGTATGTCATTAGCTTTGTTTTACACTTCCAGCTTGACATCCAAAAGAGAAACTAGAACACCTCTGATGTGTTGAGCTGTACCTGTCTCTTTTATTCTCACATCTTATTACCAGTTTTCTCCTTCCAGTTGTTAACTTGGATAAATGAAAAACAAGTTGTGTCTTTGTCCAAAAGCAGCATTTCAAGCATTATGCTATTGTTCATTAGCACAACCTAATCTCTGATTAACATATTTCAGATGAAGTTTATGAATATACTTAAACTCTGAATTTTAGAATGAATGGTAACCTCTTTTCAGAGCAGAGTTTATTGGGAATAAAGTCCTTCCCCTGGCATATATTATCTTCCTGTTTTCCATCATGAAAATTTGAAATCTTGCCCCTTGTGCCATTGTTTGCTGGGATTATCAGTACAGGATTTTGCCTCAAGTTCCTTTCCACGGGCCTTGTTTTCTGAAGCCAGGAGGCATTATTTATTGCTTAGCACTGTCACTAAAATAGTAAACCTGAGTATCTTGATTTAAAGCATTGACTTATTCGTTAATGAGGAACTTGTTTCCTTGTTGTTTGTAGGTTTGGCAGAATTCTCCAGGACTATAAAACTTCGGACTGAGGATCTCCCCTCAAAAGGGTTTGACAAATTATGTCCCCGACACAATTTCTCATTCTTCCCTCTCTTCTTTGCCAATCCTCGGGGCAATGGTTGCCAACTGGTGGGCCACAGCCCACTGGTGGTCCGTGAGAAAATTTTGGTGGTCTGCAGAGAAATGTCCCCCCCCAAAGCACTCCCCCCGAAGCAATTAATCCAGGCTGTGCGGGAACATAAGGCTGCACCGCCCACCTGGCCTGCGGGAACCCTCCCCACCCACTCACTCCTTACCTGGCAAACTTGCCTGCTAAGTTGCTATTTTTCCTTTTTTTTCCCCCGACCATCAGCTGTTCTGCTGTGCCGGGAGATTTAGATTAGCTAGAAAGTAGGAAACCATTGAATTTCTTGCTTTCTAGCTAATCTTTAGATCAGTTAGAGCTGAACCTTCCTTAGGACTGAAGTTCTATTATTCAGTGCAGACTCAGGTAGCTGATGGCAGATCGATAGATCTCTGAATCAATCTGTGATTCTGTTAGCAACTCAATATGCTTGCCTGTTTTGCCTGATTGGGGTAAAAGTTACTTTTTTAATAAAAAATTCAATATTTACCTAAATATTTACAATATTTACATACAAGCCATGCCCAGCCAGTCATATGAACACCAAGCCACACCCACAAATTAGACCATGCCCACAGAACCAGTTCTTAAGAAATTTGAATCCCTGTGTGTGTGTGTGTGTGAGTGAGAGAGAGAGGGGGAGGGAGGGAGGGAGAAAGGGAGGGAGGGAGAGGGAGAGAGACAGGTTAGATCAGATCTCTCTCTCTCTCTCTCCCACTGTCAACAAGCCACTGTCAGTCAAAATTCATATTAGTGGTCCCTGGGATTTAAAATTATGAGTTTGGTGGTCCCTGAGGTCCAAAAGGTTGCGATCTCTGCTTTGGGGGAAAATCTGCAGGTTTGAGACAGGTTGTTCCCATGTCCCTTATATGAATGTTGTGAGAATCTCATGTCTCTCTCTCTCTCTCTCTCTCTCTGTCTGTCTCTCTGTCTCTCTCTCTCTCTCTGTGTGTGTGTGTGTGTGCGTAGGAAGCCATCTCACTCTGAATATAGATATATATGTTGAGTTCTCTAAATTTTGTAAGAATATGGACACATGATAAAGTTAGCAAGTTACAAGGGCAAGAACTTCAAATTGGCTTGATAAAGAAGGGCATATGATAATAAAAGAATCTTCAAAGTATGCTGAAGCCTGCAAAAGTTTTACCTAATGCAATATAAATATCAGGATGAATTTGTTGAAGGTTGGGAGCTTGATCAAATTGGGGGACTTCCCTGCTGACACTTGTTTTCAAATTAAAATTTCAGGTTAGGGATGAGAGGTAGAAATTAGATGAAGAAAGCTTATTGCTATGTATGAACTAAACATAAAGGTGGTTTATAACTACAAATATGCCAATATAATCAATAGGATTACAAATAAGCTCATATAAAGATAAATTTAGTTAAAATTATGTTGCACCATTACTATTGTTATTAGTATATATGTTAACTATTTTTTTCTTTGTAATTGATATGTCCTGACAATACACTGTATTCAAAATGTTTATAAATAAAAAATCAAATTAAAATTTCTTTGAGAATAAACATAAACTGAGTTTGGACTAGAATTTCTGCTATGAAAGCATGCAGCTAACATCTGATATTCCTAGGTGCATAGGAAATGGTTTAATATGGAACCATTTAATGTCACTTAGTCCATACTTATTAAGAAGAGCTTTCCAATTTTGCTGAAAATGGAAAAAAAATAGTAATTGATGGAATTGCTGGTTAAAAAGGGTTGAATACGGGAAGGACAGCACCATGTTGTAACTTTAAAGACAGAGGAATGGTAATGAATTCGTTTGTAACTGCATTAAAAATTGGAAGTTGCTTTTTACATTTCTTATTTTCCCTTTTTTTAATCTACTGTCTTTTCTACTGTCTTGTTTTCCTTAATTTCATTCGATATAAATTTATGATTGTCTTTTAGTTATGTGAAAGTATTTAGTAAAGTTTTTTTTTTTTTAAAGGAGCTTTCCCAGCCTTTTTTGATAATGACAAGGGATGTGTCTAAGATGTTCTGTGTAATGAGATTGTGGTCTTCTGTGGAGCATAGCACCTCTGGTGATGGAGTGGACAATTTTCCTCCCCATCCCTGCCCTCCAATAATGTGTGGACAGAAATTCCCTGGCAGATACTTAAAAACAAGAACCTCAACTATCAGAGCAGAAAAAAAAATTTTTTTCAACAAAGCTGGGGGGAGGGGGGGAAGTCTTCTCTTTGGGGACCAAGTATTTGCAGTGCCAAGTGCTGCTAAGGGATGAAAACATTTTCTAAAGACTTTCCAAAGTACCTGTGCTCTGATTTAGCTTCCCAGTATGAGACATTTGAGTCTGAGCTCTATTGGGTTGGGTGAATTTTATGAGTGACTGAAAATTAAGATTTAGATTGAAAGAAGCATATTGGTCATGCAGAACCTCCATCTTTGAAAGTAATGTACCGTTAGTTAGGGTTTTTTTCTATGCTTAATATATGTGCCAAAGAAGATGGAATAGTTTGCTAAGGAATCAAACACTAACAGTGGGAATTACAAATGAATTAGAATTTTTTGTGCTTATTATATTTTAACAAACCAACATTTTGTATCCTTTTTTAATGAGGGGGATGGAAAGAACTTGACATTAACAAATAGAATGTGAGGGAAATGAAAACTGACACACTCATCTACACTGAGGGGTCTTCTAAATGTTTAGATTCAAAAGCTTACTCATTCGTCCATGTTTGCAGCACAAAATAAGGGTTACTGCCTCTTTTTAACATTTTGTTTCTAGTACAAGGTAACAACTTGTTACCTTGCACATAATATATACAGTCTTTTTCATCCCGGAATCAATTATGAGAATTTTACTTTGTACTTTCTTGGTAGTACAGTGCCTTCGATCAGATTACACCTTTCTTTGAAGTAAAAATACATGAGAAAAATGGCTATGAATTTTCATGTGCATGAAAATGTACACAAGTGTCTATAATGAGGACATAACCCTCCACTGTAGATTTCACGCAGAGAAACTAAATTAACTGATATTGAATGTTTGTTATTTTTTTAAAAAGTCTCGTATTGAGAACATCAAGATAGTTCAAAAGTAGATAAATGGCTGCATCCTTTGGCCACATTACAAATTACATGACAACTAATGAAGTATAATAGTGAAGGTTCCAGAAGTTCCCATCCAGAAAAGCTGGCTAGGGAATTCTGGGAATTGAAATCCACACATCTTAAAGTTGCCATGGTTGATAAACACTGTGTGAAATTGATGCTGGGGAAATCCAGGTTGTAGTCCACCCACAGCTTCAAAAGCTCAGCAGCTGACTTTGGATTCATCATTCTCTCTCTACCCAGCTTACCTACAATGTTCTTGTGATGGAGAAACAAAAGGAGGACAGTGTATACCACTCAGAGCCCCTGAATGAAAGGAGGGTTGTAAATTCTCCAGGACTTCTCTGTAGATATATCTATTCTGGATGTTTTAGGCTACATAATGGATGGTCCCCCGCAATATTATTTGACAATTTGGAGCAACTGAACAATGATTCTTTAGAGAAGCCAAATTCACTAGCAAGGCTATAAGAAGTAATAAGAAGAAAACGATCAGAATACCATGAGCTAGTTGGTGTTATTTCTCTTTTTGAAGTGACAAATCCACTTGCAATAACACAGCACAATTTGATCAGTTATACTGCTCTGAGGAATACATTAAACTGGATTCTCAAAAGAGTTTTTAAATTTCTGGAGTTTTTTTT
>NW_020769368.1:1071340-1105016 GCF_900518735.1 Pseudonaja textilis | reverse complement strand
GATAGATAGATAGATAGATAGATAGATAGATAGATAGATAGATAGATAGAGAGAGAGAGAGAGAGAGAGAGAGAGAGTGAGTGAGTGGCTGGCATGTCAGATACAAAGCCTGGATACCTGTGAGGAAGGCTGAGCTGAGAGAAAATGAGTTCATGGCTCTACACAATCCTGAGCAGATTTTCTCTCAGCTCAGCCTTTCTCACAGGTATCCAGGCTTTGCTTTTTGTGAGGTTAAAATGAGAGACAGCCTCCTGTTAGCCACCTTGGATTCTTTAATGGTAAGGCAGGATATAATCATAAGAGAAAGAAGAGGGAAAAAAAGATAATTGCTTTTCGCTTTATTCAGACAACGCGCGCGGCTACTTTATTTCCATCTCTCTCTTTTAATTTCAAAGAGGAAAAACAGGAAGAAAAGAGAACATATCCCTGAGAAAGATCTTTTTATTACTTAGCGACACAGCCCTCCATAAGATTATGGAAGAGATTGTATAGTTTCTCATTCTCAGAAAAAAAAAATGTGTACGTGTGAGAGAAAGAAAAAGGGGGAAATAGGCACATCAGCAGTTTTCATAAGTCCTTTTAAGCTGTAATTTCAAGTCATTCAAACAGGATGTGATTTTCTTCCAGGATTTCTAGAGCTGCAGACACAGCAAAATGATTTTAAAATAATAAATGGGCTTGCCAGTGAAAGAGCTGTACTTGAATTTGGGAGGCAAAGTTTTTTTTTTTTCCTTGACAATTTTAATATGGTATATTTCTTCATTCATCTGAGGAGTTGTACTTACTAGAGTTTTTCTTTTCTTTTTTCTCCCCTTCAGTCTTTTCAAGCATGTTGAAATAAGCATTAATATTTTTAAGAAATATCCAAATGTTTATTTCAGATAACTGATAGATCTACTGCCATTCTTTTACTCTTTTCCTACTACAGATTGGTTGGGTTTGCTTATTGGGTTAAGCTGTTCTTTTACAATCATATTTTGTAGAATAAGCCATAGTAAACTGTGCTATACATAGTAGTAAGCCAGCATGACTTATAATCCGTAATATCCAAATCAAAATCAATCACCAAATATTGTTGGTGCAATATGGGAATCCAACCTGTGCATCTTATTAATGTAGCGATTTGCTTGTTGGTTACATTTTAATTTACACTATAGTTAGTCCTTGACTTATTCCACAATCGAGCCCAAAATTTCTGTTGCTAAGTGGGACAGTTGCTACGTGAATTTTGCCCCATTTTACGACTTTTGTTAAGTGAATCACTGTAGCTGCTAACCTAGTGCAGGGGTGTCAAACTCAAGGTGCTTAGATCTGGACTGTGGGGCTGCCCTGGAAATAGAGAAGGAACGCGGTGCCTCTGCCAGAGAAAATGGAGCTCGTGAGGGCCTCATACGATCCTCCCAAGCTCCGTTTTCACTGGCAGAAGGTTGCAGGAGGCCGTTGTAGTCAAAAGCAGAGTTCAGGAGCCTGTTTTCGCTGGCAAAGTGCTCAAGCCGCCACAGGTGCTCCCAACATGAGTGTTGAGCTGGCCATGCCCACGCTGCCCCCCGCAGGTGAAACACAACCCTGAAACGGCTTTCAATGAAATTGAGTTTCACATCCCTGACCTAGTAAGATGGTTGTTAAGTGAATCTGGCTTCCCATTGACTTTGCTTGTCAGAAGGTTGTAACAGGTGATCACATGACCCTGGGATGGTACAACCATCATAAATATGAGTCAGTCACCAAATGTCTCAATTTTGATCATGTGACCATGAGGATGCTTCAGTAGTCCTTAGTGTGGAAAAAAAGGTTGTAAGTCAATTTTTTCAATCATTGTGTAACTTCAAACAATCACTAAACAAACTATTGTAAGTCAAGGACTACATATATATAAATAAGGTGTGGGTAGACTTTTATTAGTAAGAGTCACATTTGAGGAATTTTTGTTTCAATAGCCAGACAAGTATATAGTAGCAGTTGGATTATTGTGTGTAGTCTGCAGAAATAGGAATAATCACTCAACAAAAAGATACAGCAAACTGCAACATTTTGCATCTTAGAGGATAGAACAGAATTACCAATCCTTTAAAAAATGTAATCGGCATGTTAATATAATTATATTGGAAACTTATCATACCTGTTTTACTGAATTGCCTGCCAAAATTCAGCAAGAAATTGTTGATTGCTCTCCATTTTAGAACAACCCATGCTGATAGTTTGTTTAGCATACGTTAGATAACTTCTATTTGCTTTACTATGATTGCATCAATGATAGAAATGGGTGAAGTCTTTCTTGGAAATAGAACATTGTGACTCAGTTTTTAATTCAGAGAGACAAATTTGACATTATTTGGAGAAGCCGAAGATAAGTGGAACTAAGTGATGATCAAGAATAGGACTCCAGTGAGTTGTCTTATCTTTGCCTCCTCTCATAATTAGAAGAAACAGAATAGATTATGCAAACCAAACATGCTTTAAACAGCTCATAGCCTCAAGTACCTCTAGTGCTAATTTCAAACAGTGAGTAATTAGTCTGTGTGGCATAAAATATAAAGAGGTCCGAGCATATCACCTTTTGCAAAAAATGAGAAGAAAATGTTTTGTGTTGGAGCGAGCGTATTTAGAAAAGGCAACCCCTTCTAATATACGAAAATCATCTTGACAAAAACTGTCTGGGGCATTTGTAGGCAAATTGTTTTATTCATGGCAAGTGTGTTTTGGGGGTTAAGTCTCCTGAAACTACATCTTGATTTTGCATTTCCCCTTCTTGACAATTATTTCATAGCTTTTTTTTTTTGTTCAGCTTGCAATATCATCATAGCAAATTAAATAGCACACTGTGAGTGTGATATCATCAGAATAGCTAGCCAGGTTTTGATTGTGTGCAATCAAAGTAAATATAGTAAGGGCAATGCTTCCTGCATTACATTATCTGGATGATTGGTTGGAAGAAGGAAACTGTGGTGGAATCTAATGTCCTTCTTCCTCTCTAACTCTGCCTGAAATTTGCATACTGGGTTTTTTTTTTAATCAAGAAATGATTCTGGCTTCCAACATTGTAGAAAAAGCATAGTTTAGCATTTGTTACAGTTATTGCCATTTTGAGCAAATATCTCAAGTTTGTAGGATTTCTCCAAATTTAATAAAAGGAATCAGTGGCTTCATGGCCTAAAAGCTAAAATGGTATGTCCATCTTTCAATGAAATTTGATGATGTCTTCTATGATTTATCTGTTGTCAGCGGTGTTAGTGGTGGGTTTGAAGGCTACATTCGTAGAAAGTTAATTCACCTGATTCCATTTTTTCCCCACAGAAATTGTCACCATATATTTGGAGAAAAAAAATCCAGAAATCATGTTTGGTGCCAATTAGCTAACACCAACTAATAAGTAGTTATTAGTATTGGAGAAAGAGATCACATGAGGTGAATTGTTTATACTAGGTAACATCTCAATTCCAATAGATGTTCTGCTCTCATATCTTTCCGTTGTGTGAAGCAGGCTCTTTTTCTAACCTGTTTTTTTTTTTAAGATTAGTTTAATAAAAGATATTGGATAGGGAAATGACCTGATGGGGAAATCAATGCTTCAACTTCTAAAATTGCAATTAATTGTGGACCTGTATACTGCACGAGGGCTGTGAAAATATTTACAGACCCCTCACATTCTGGACATAAACTGTTTCAACTCCTACCCTCAAAATGACACTATAGAGCACTGCACAATATAACAACTAGATACAAGGACAGTTTTTTTCCCAAACGCCATCACTCTGCTAAACAAATAATTCCCTCAACACTGTTCAACTATTATAAAGTCTGCACTACTATTACTGTTAATCTTGTCATCACTCCTTTTCATCCATCCCCTCCCACTTGTGACTGTATGATTGCAACTTTGTCGCTTGTATCCTTATGATTTATATGGATTGTTTCCTAGTATGATTTGATTGCTTATTGTACCCTATGACTATTATTAAGTGTTGTATCTTATGATTCTTGACTCTTGACGAATGTATCTTTTATTTTATGTACACTGAGAGCATTTGCACCAAGACAAATTCCTTATGTGTCCAATCGTACTTGGCCAATAAAGAATTCTTCTCTAGAGTTTGGACTGGAATAACAAAAAGTACCCTGGGGATTAGTTAACCTTCTTGAAGAATGGACATTTTGGGACAGGCCATGCTCCCTGAGTCAGCCATTCTGGAAGGGCACCTACCAGAAAGATGAAAAAGCAACCACAATGTATCAGGACAGCACTGATAGCACCATAGGATCTCTGCTCCTATAGTCTCTTTGGGCGGCTACCAGTCCAGAGTGAAACATCTTTTAGATTGAAACATCAGAGCTGGAGTTCCTACCCAAGGACCCATGAGTTCAATTTGAGGTCCAAAGTCCTTCCATAGAAAGATCCTTGGAGCAAGATGTGAGAAAAATAGCTATGGTGATTGGCCATGCCCATCATCTTAGATACTTTTGGTTATGGATTGGCTCCTTTCAAAAGTCTCGGGCTGAGGATGTTTTGGAACATTTCAGAATGTCCTGCCCCCTCCAGAATCCAGGTCCAGTTATATGTGTTTGCAGTTTTGATTAGAACAAGAATAAGTACAAAACATCAGGGAAAGGAAGATAGTATAATAAAAATATAAAGCAAAAGGAAAACATAAAATGGCAAAGTTTGCTTTCTCTTTCACTTCCTCCTAAGGTGTGAGATATTTTTTTAATTTCATTTAAGAAAAGTATTCTTTCCTTGCAATGTTTTGTGCCTCATTTAAAAAAAGAAAACAGAAACATTGAATTTTAAAGACAACTAATTGAACCCCTGGATATTGGAAGACGAGGTTAGAGAAAAATCCACACTCAGCACGCAAATAAAAAGGAAAATAATTTTAAAATATTATTGAATTGTCGTGTTCATATTGTTTAGGGTAAAATTTTATTGTCTTTAGGAATGGCTGACCTTCAAACTTTCTGATTTTTTAAATGCTTGGCTTGGAGCCAGAAATCCCTTTATAGGAACAAACAGAGTTTTGTACATGAAAAGATAAAGCCCTCACTCCTCCATCTGTTTCTCTCACTGTTCTCCAAAATGGCTTGAGGAGAGCGGAGTGGTCTACCAGATCAGCAGATGGGGGTTGTAACTGGATTTCTCTTATACATCTGGACCTGTTTATTTAGTTGCACATTCAGGAGGAACTATAATCCCACAAAAAAGAAAATGTAATGCTATTTCATAGCAGTCTTGCCCTGTAATTAGTGGTTAGGATATATTGGCTCAGTCAAATATCTCCCTCAGGCTGTGGATAAGCTTTGCTAGAAAGAACTCCTACAGTTTAAATACAATCCTTCACACCTAGGCGTTCTGTAACACAGTTTATTTATCTCCTATAACACCATTTATTATTCTTTTTTAATTTATTTTTTAATAAATTATTTATTGAGTATAAATATTAAAAACACTGAATGTGGTGGTTCTTCTTTGACATATATTTCTCTCAGTACATTTTGCATTTAGAAAGATAAAGAAGTTATGTACAATTAGATATATTTATATACATATATACATTTAAACTTTGTAGTTTATAAATCTTTCTCATTATTCCTCAAATATGAGGTCCCTCACCTCTTTCCTATTTCACCTTAAATCCTTATTTCAATTTTATGAACTCCCTTTCATGTCCCTCGGGTAATAAAATTTATTTCATATTTTATGGTATTTTGATTCATCTTGGTCCTTCAATTCTAATGTCAACCTATCTATTTTAGCGCATTGTAATATCTTATCAATTGTAACTTCCTCATTAGGGATTTCACTTGCTGTTCAATTTTGAGCTAATATCATTCTTGCTGCCATGATTACATGTATAATTAAATAGGGATCAGCTTTGCTGAATTTCTCTTCCATTATTCCCAATAAGAACATCTCTGGTTTGTAACAAATTTTTAACCCCATCATTCCTTCTAGCCATGACCAAACTTTGTACCAAAACTCCTGAGCCTTTTTACAGGACCATCATACATGATAGCAAGTACCCCGTACTTTCAAGCATTTCCAACAATTGGATGATTGGTTTCCATACATTTTGGCTAGCATAGCTGGCTGGAGATGCCACCTATAGAACATCTCATATAAGTTTTCCTTGTATGATGTAGCTAGTGTAATCTTTTTGTTTCACTCCCAAATTTACTGCCATTGGTCCAAATTTATATTACATCCGAAGTCCCTAGCCCATATTATCATCGTTTCCTTGACTTGTTCTTCATACATTTTGAAATCAAGTAAGTACCTATAAAATTTTCTTTATTTGTTTAACTCTGGTCCTGTTAAAATTTTACCTAGTGCTGTGTTTTGTAGATTCCCCATTCTTTTTTGTCTTTTTCATACCTTGACTGTATTTGGAGGTAGGCCCACATTCCAGAGCTATTCCTTGTTGTTTTAATTCCAGTCTCTGTTTTAGTTGGCCCTCCGCATTTAAGATATCTTTATATGTAATGGCCTTTGTCTGATTATATAAATTTGGGAATACTATTGCTTCTAACGATGATAGCCAGCCTGGTATTTCCATATAGTTTTGGAGCTTTATTTTATTCCAAATTGAAATTAAGGCTTGTTGAATTTTATGCCTTAAAAAGTATTGATGAGCCATATTTCTACTGGGACCACAGATATGCGTACCAACCCTGTTGTAGGTTGTGTCCTTCTAAATATAAAAGTATTTTATTTTTTAGGTTGATCCAGTCTTTGATCCAGTTCAGAGCTGCCACCTGGTAATATAATTCCCATTCTGGGAAGCCAAGCCAAGAATTTATTATTTGTGAATGTCTAGAAAAAATTACAGATATTTCGATTTCCATTCATATGCTGCTTTTTAAAGCTTGTTGCAATTGCTGAATTGAGCCCATGGGTGTCAAACCCGCGGCGTCACATGACGTATCGTGACTTTTTCCCTTCATGGAGCTGGAGTGGGCATGGCCAGTTTTAACATCCCTGAATTTATTCTATCTAATCTTAACTGATTTGATTCTGAATTTATTCTATCTAATCTTAACTGATTTGAGAAAGCTAAACAAGGTTGGGCCTAATTAGAGTTTAGATGGAAAACAACCAGGAACTCTTCATGCACTCAGATAAAAAATAGAAAATGTTTCTGTTAAGAACGGAATTACAAATCATTTTTAAAAATTGTTACTAAGAAAGAAATACTAGATATGTCCTTGTAGTCAGCAGAAATCCACTAGTGATGGGTTTGATTTTGGTTCCTTTTTTGGGGGGGGGTATCCTCAACAAAACTGTGATTCTTGATAACTGCCTGGATAATGCCAAAGTTTTTTTTTAAGTGGTTTATCATTTTAAAGCCAGTTTGGTGCAGTGATTAAGCCATCAGACTAGAAACTAGGAGAGTGTGAGTTCTAAAAAAAGGGCCCAGCAGAGTTTATACTACCTGAGACTTCTCAGAAAACAACAACTGAATAAAAAAACTGCTGGTGACCTTCTACCGCTGCACCATGGAGAGTATCTTAACTTACTGCACTTCTGTGTATGGTTTGCCAATTGCACAGTGGCAGATAGGACAGCACTCCAGAGGGTTAACGTCATTGCCCAGCAGATCATTGGTTGCCCTCTCCCCTCTTTGGAAGAGCTTTATAGCTCCCGCTGCCTTAAGAAAGCTCAAAACATTCTCAAAGATCCATCTCATTCTGGGCACCCTTGTTTTGAACTATTACCATCTAGCAGCCCGTACAGGATAATAAAAACAAGGACAAATAGATTGAAAAACAGCTTCTATCCCAGGGCAGTAACTCTAATAAATTCTGCTGTATAGTGCAATATTAATGCAATATCAGGGGCTTTCAATTCAATGTATCGAATGTGAAGGATGTGTGTTTGTGTTTATTTTCATAGTCATAATGTACACTGAAAATGGTATTTAATTTCATTGTATGAGGTGCAATGACAATAAAGTAAACTAAATTAAACTATTACTTCCTTGGGCATGAAGCCAACTGGGTGACCTTAGGCAGGGATGGGATCCGACCGGTATAACTACTGTTTCTGTTGCTCTGCATCATGCAAGCATGCGCGAGTCACACAAGTGCAATTTACTACCTGCTAAGCAGCCCAGACAGCTGAGCAAGTGCACAGCTGTTGGAAAAGCCCCTTTTTCCTGCTTTTTCAACCTCAGCTGTGTCGCACAAAGCAGCTGCGGTTGAAAAAGCAGGAAATAAAGGCCAGGTAAGCACCCGGGTGGGCAGGTGGGCCAAAACAGCAGCAGACATAGAACTGGTTTTATGTATGTTCTCTGTTTGCTGCTTTTCAGAGCAACTGGTTCTACAGAAGTGGACAGAACCGGTAGAACCCCACCCCTGACCTTAGACCATGCATTCTCAGCCTCAGGAAGAAAACAGTGGCAAACTACTTTTAAAACACCTTGCCAAGGAAACTGCAGGGACTATCCCAGGTAGTCAACAAGAGATTAAGAAGGTGACTTGAAAAGACAAAAAAGTTGGGATTTTCTTAGACAAACTGAGTAACCCAAAGTCACCCTGTTGACCCCATGTCTAAGATGGGCTAAAAATCTAACATAGTGCTTTTAACTACTGTTCCAATTGACTTTGGTTTTTATTTCTCTGTTTGTAAAGTACTCCCTTTTTGAGAAAAAGAAGGTCCTTGTACCCTGCACTGTTTCTGCTGCTAGTGCACTTTTGGTCCATGACTTTGCCAGTTTTGCTTTTCACATGAGCTGCCTTGCGAAGAGAGTAAAGAAAAATAAGAGAGAAGGAGGGAGAGGAGGTGTGAGACACAGAGAGGGGGGGGAAGGGAGAGGAGGAGTGAAACACACAGACACACAGACACACACACACACAGAGAGAGAGAGAGAGAGAGAGAGAGGCTCTGTCTACAATCCAATAGGTTGGACAGGGAAGTGGGGAACATTCAGAGGTATCAATGTGGAGATAATAGTGTGGAATGGTACATAATTGGGCTTTGGACTGGCTGGTAATTTCTCAGCCAGAGAGCTCTTTCCATCAGTCTGAATTAGAGCATCAGGCGAGAGAGGGAAGGAGCTAGTTGGATGTCCATATAAGAAAAAGAAATTCTGTTCAGGTGCTAGGAGATCTGGGGAAAAGTCCTCCAAAGAAATTCTGTCTTATTTGATTCAGAATAACTAAGACTAGGAAACTCAACTGTAGTTTTTAAGATTACATATTTACCCCAGAGTGGTACTAAAGATGCCTTCCTGAAAACTCTGTGCTTCTTACTTCCTTGGAGTTTGCAACTGCATAAGGCAGAGTTCCCCAATCTTTCCAGGTTGGTGGCCCAGAGTGGGGGGATGGGAAAAGAGGGGATGTTTTTGTGTGAGGGGCAAGCGCATGCATGCATGCGTGCATGAACAGCCATTGCTCTTCTGCGTGGGGCTGCAAGCGCCCATGCAAAGAGGCCCACAAGTGCCTGCAATGTTTGCGTGAGTGGTGCTGTGTGTGTTCACACTAGCCAGTGGCCAGGGGTGGGATTCTACCAGTTCGCACCTATTCGCTAGAACCGGTTGTTAACATTCTAAGCAGTTCAGAGAACCAGTTGTTAGAAGAAATTACTGGCCTAATCCTGTAAGGAAGGCAGGAAGGAAACATTCTGGTGTTGCTTACAGAAACTGCCTCTCCGTTAACCCTTATTACATTCTTGGCAGGACTAGACTGTCTCTGGAACTTCTCTGGAGTATTTTCCCCTCCTTTGCTGGTACTTTGCTTGTGTGGAGTGACCATTCAAAGTTACAATGGCACTGAAAAAAGTGACTTATGACCATTTTTCACACTTACAACTGTTGCAGTATCCCCACAGTCATGAGAGGCCAGGCGAGGAGATGTGTGCCTCGATGTGAGTGATATTGTGTGCCTTGATGTGAGTGATATTGTGTGCCTCGATGTCAGTGATATTGAGTGATATTCAGCCAATAACATGACCATCAAGCCATGTCCACCCAGTCACATGACCACCAAGCCACACCCACAGAACCAGTTGTTAAAATGTTTGAATCCCACCCTTGGCTGCAGCCCTATATTGGCCCACAGGTTGGGACACCTAACATATAAGGCATGATACATAAAAAGAGCTGGGATAGAGAAAATACAAGGGTGAGGAAACGGAGAGGCCATCAAAAAGAAACCACCAGACTTACTGTTAAAAAGAGGGAATTAAATAATTCAGGTCCATCACATTTAAATTGAACTATGCCTAGAATTTTCTTCTTTTAAAAATATTGCATGGGAGTACAGAAACACAGAATTTTCAGGATTGTTTTTCTCTTCTTTTTTCCCCAAATAACTGAGGCTGGCCTCTTAGTTTTTACATTTCTGTGGCACATTCAACAGTTTCTAAATTTACCTACGTGGAAAAGTCGCACGGTACTTTGAACCATAAACTAATCAAATGACTTGGTTGGCACAACAACACTGAGTTGCAAAAATAAAAAATAACCCAGCTTAATGCAGTGAAACCACAACTCCTGAACTACAGTACAGTAGACTTTGCACGCAGAAGGTCAAATTCTGCAACCATGTACACAGTGGTTTCGTGTAAATGACATCGCTGATGCCATTTGTGTCAATTTGCAACGTTGATATAGTGACATGATGCAAATGAGGCATAGGAAACAATTTGCAGTTTAATGTTAAATCACCATGTCATACTCTTCAGTTGAATTGATAATTGGGAGTCAGTGGATACCCTTCCCCCACCCCTCAAGTGAGTCTGCTAACTTGCAGTTTCGCTGGATGCTGCTTATTAGATCAGGGGTGTCCAACCTTTAAGACTTGTGGATTTCAAGTCCCAAGAATTCCCCATGCTGCCTGGTCTTAAAGTTGTCAAGGTTGGACATCCCTGTATTAGACTTGTAAAAGTTGCCTGGCTAAGTGTATTTTGTGAATTCAGCCAGTATGTCTTTCAAAGAGCAACAATAGGTGTATTTGTGAGTGATGGGTGGATGTTTTTTTTTTTTTCCAAATCACAATCCTATGAGATAAGTGGTACAGTGGACAGTAAAGGCTTGGTTTGACTAATGTGCTCGAAAAGCACAGAATCTCAGCAAATATTGTTGCTCGTGAATTAAGTCTTTTTTATAAATAAAGCTGATAACATCGATGTTGATTTGGAACACAGAACACAGTACCGGGTCTGAAAGAGCAAAATGTAATGAGTATGTTGAGAAGGAGAAAATTCAAGAGAATTCGTGCGTTTCGCTCAGGTAAAGGCATACTTGCTCTCTCATAATTGCTGGATCACATCTCCAAGAATCTAGCTTTATTGGCTAGAAATGGCTAGGAACCATGATTCAGCTATACCTGAAGGGCTGCAGGTTATCCCCCCGTGTAATCCAAGACTAATTATAATAACTCTAGCTATCACATTGTTGTATTTATCAGAAAACCAAATCATATATTTCCAAAGCTTCTCAACAAGCCATGCCTTTGCCTGAGCTAAATGCAAGAATTCTCTTGAATTTTCTCCTTCTCAACATATTGATTACATTTTGCTCTGTCAGTCGGTGTTCCAAACCAACATCAATACAATCAGCTTTATTTACAAAAGGACTTAAATTCACAAGCAACAATATTTGCTGAGATTCTGTGCTTTTCGAGCACATCAGTCAAACCAAGACTTGGTTGCCCACTGCTCACAGAAGGGGGGATGCACATACTCGCTTACCCACCATTTCCATGGTCCAGTTACAAATAGCTCACGACCCACTAGTGGGCCACAGCCAGAGATTGGGGACCCCTGTTTTAGATCATAAGCTTGAGGAAAGGGATGATCACTATCTTTATATTTCTCTATTACGGTGTTTCTCAACCTTAGCAATCTTAAGATGCGTGGAGGCATGTCAAATAAATTTTGGAAAAGTAAAAATAAAGAAGGGACTTTTTACCATCTATGGTGGGCCTGTGATAAAGCAAATAAATTTTGGCGTATGATTCACTCTTAATACAGAAAATCCTGCAAATGGAGGTAGAAATTGTTCCCTTTGGGACTAATGGAAAAAGAATGGGAGAAAAAAAAAATTGGAACGTTATTACTCTATATAATTGACAGCAGCAAGACTATTCTATGCTCAATAATAGAAAGACACTTGGATACCTACCATGGAAGAATGGTTGCAGAAGTTGATGGAGTTGGCTGAAATGGCAAAACTGACAACCCTGATTAAAGAAAAGAACATAGGTACTATTGTTTCCACATGGAAACCGCTTCTGAATTTCGTGCTTGATGTGGAAAAGGATATAACTTCACTTTTGGGTTTTACAGATTAGATTGATTGATCTTTATAGAAATGCCCTGTGCACGTTATGATGGGAAAACAAAAAGCTGTGATTTGATGCTAATGCCTTATTCTACTGCAACAGTCAATACTTCTTTTTCTCTTCTCTACCCTTCCTCACTTCTCTTTCCCCTTTCCCCTCCCCCCTCACTGCTCCTTTATTTACTTTTGTATTTTGAATTTTATGATATTTTGTAACTTAATAAAAAAGTTTTTTTTTTAAAAAAAAAGATTCATGGACGTCAACTCCGGGAATTCCCTAGCCAGCCATGCTGGCTGGGGAATTTTGGGAGTTGAAGTCCACAAGTCTTAAAATTGGTAAGGCTGAGAAACACTGGGCTATTGTATGAGAAAAGAAAAGTTATTACTCTATTGTGTGATTGGGAACACCATTATTTCTCTTCTAGTATCATTAAACATCTGGAGTGTTGACCTCAAAGGTGAAGAAACTTCAGCTCTCTCGATATTACTGAACTTCAATCCCCAGCAGTTCTAGAATGTTCTTCCACTCTGGATGATGGGCAGTGTAAGTCAGCAACACCCCTGGAAACCACGTTTCATTATTTTTGTCAGTTCTAAATCCACCCAAGAACACAGGTGTCTCTTAAAATCTTTTTCTTTTTCTGTCAATGACTGTATTTTTATGGAGATAAACCAGAGATGCCAGAATAATGATGGATGGAGGCATCATTTTATATGCTGGGTAGCCTGCCAGGTAAAGAATATAGGATTTAAGTGAGAGTTCAGAGGAGATTGTTTGATCAGGCCTGTTGAAATCAGGGTAAAGTTTTCTCACCTGTTCTGGATTTAAGACTATTTAGGGAAGGAGCAGGGGTGGGCTTCAAAAATTTTAGCAAAGGATTCTCTGCCCAGTTGCTGGGTGGGCCTGGCCATGGTGGGCGTGGCCTAGTCGGCCTCCTGCACCAGGGCGCTAGGGGGGCTTTTTTGCCCTCCCTGGGCTTGAGAAGCTCTCTGGAAGAGGGAAACAGGCCTGTTTTTCACCTTCCCCGAGACTCTGCGCACACCCTGCACTTACCTGCATCCAAAACAGGCCTCATGGGGACTCCTGGGAGGGGAGGGGTGGGCAGGACCAGCCAAGAGTGGGATTTGGAGGTTCTCCAAACTGCACGAAATCTTAGCTAGGGGCTCCCCCAAACCCCTGTGAACCCCCAGCAGCCCCACCCCTGGAAAAGAGATTATCTTTTTATCCAACCCATTCCAAGAAGAAATATGCTTCTTAAGGAGGAAGAAACCATGCCCATCCCTTGGATCCTATAGCCATCTTATAAAGCTGGCTCTATTGGTGCCGTCAAGCAAGACATACTCCACAGTATCCTAAACAGAGAAGAACTGGAAGAGTCTATTTTGAAATGAGTAGTTTTATGACACTGTTCATGAGACTTGCTTACCTCTGGTTAATTAAACCAGGGTTTAAGTAAACTGATTTTGTACATTGCCATGACAAAATATATCACAAGCAAACTTTTGGGACTCTAGACTAATTGATTAAATGTATCTTTTTGTTTAGTTGATTGAGTAAAAATAGAATTCATCACCTTCTAAGAATGATGATGTAAAGCTGGATATTGCCTATTGATGATTGAATCCAAAATTATCTAAATGCACTAGTATTGTTTAACTTTCACCCTGGAAGAGACATCCTCAATGTCATCATGGAAAAACAAATATTTAGAGGGAGGCTGACATTGCCTCTTCCTACTAATAGGAGTAGACCCTATTAGTCTACCTCTGAACTCCTTGCCTGAACATTTTAGGGTCAGCAGAAATAATTGGTAGAATTTAGAAGGGGGAGAACATTTCCAAGAGAAAGTAGCACATGTTACCTTCCCTTCCATACACTAGTCCCTACATTGTTTAATGATTATTATTATTAGAATCACTCAGATGTTGACAGCATGAAATTACATGGCACAGAGGAAGATGCTGCTGAGCTGGGTGGTCTCTCTGAGCTACAAATATGCCAATAAATATACTTAGCTCTATTACTGTTTCCCTGTTGCTCTTGCCATCTCTCCCGAACTTGGGCTTAATTTTATGCCCAAGATGAATTTGTAATTCAGAAAGCATTCTCACCAGATGCTGCGGCTGTGGAATACGAAGGAGACAGTAATATAATCGTATTGCAAACAGAATTTGAAGATCACCTTGTCCTTCTTGCATTAAAGGCTTAGCTAAACAAGACAACCCCCTTTTTTCATGCTTTTTTGCTTTTGTTAAAATCAGGCAAGTTGGGAGGATCCTTGTGAGATGGCAGAGCCATTTTATTTTAATGCCCTGATAAAAGGTTCCTCCTCAAATTTCCGCTTCTGGCCTGTTGTGAAACACGTTTTTCTCCTTCGTGTTTCCCTTAGCTATTCAATTAACCGTTTCCTAATCCTGACCTTCGCGAAGCTGTGTGAAGCCTTTCTGGAAATTTCAATAGAAATTTCTGTTCTTAAGATACTGACGACATTACCATGAGTCAAGGCTGGTTTGGAAACATCTCCATACTAGGGCCATGCAGAGCTTTGATTTGAGCATCAAATCATCCATGGAAGCACATTCCCTAAATCAAAGCAGAGACTCACTTCGAAGAGGCCACTTTGAAGTGTTTTGCAGATGTTTCTGCTGCTCCAGGGCCCGTTATCAAAAATCTCCAGTCTTGTAGGTGAAGAATGTTAAGGGGAGTGGATAGTGAATGTTAAGGGGATGTGATAGACTCTCTGACTATGATATGAGTAGCTGGACAGGCCAATGAGTTTTAGCATCTAATTAAACCTTCCATAGAGTGGTGGGGTTTTTCTTTGAGATAGAATAGCTTTGGTTTTCATCTGTTTTGCCAAGTCATAATTTCCCCCTCTCTTGTGTGAATAAAATACAGGCAATCCTCAATTTACAACCCTTCACTTAGAAACTGTTAGAAATTACAACAGACCTGTGGGGAAAAAAATGACTTACTATCTTTCCTCGTATTTATAACCGTTGCAACATCCCCTCAGCCCATGTGACTTGATCAAAATTCAGATGCTTGGCAACCAGCATGTATTTACGATGGTTGCAGCCATTCCCAGCTGCCTTCCAATAAGCAGATATACTTAATAACCGGATGATTCACTTTACAACCTTGTGCGGAAAACCTTCGTAAAATTGGGCGACACTCAACTTAATAAACATCTTGCTTAACGAAGGAAATTCTGGTCTTAATTTTGGTCGTAAGGCAAGGTTATCACCTGTAATTACACTTCTCTGTTGGTCTCTGCCAACCTATTTGAGAATTCAACGGTTTCCCCTATTCTGAAAAAAAGCCTAATCCTGGCTCACTTGGAGGTCAGACTTTCCTTTTTAATTCTGCTTGATTTGGGTAAATGTCTCAACAAAACTAGGGTAAGGTTTAAAGGGTCTGACCTAAACTTATTTTCTTTTCTTTTTATAGGCTATAAATGCCAGTTTTGCTACACCAGCCTTTTTCTCTAAGGCAGGGGTCTTCAAACTTGACAGCTTTAAGACTTGTGGACTTCAATTCCCAGAATTCCCCCTTCAGTCATGTTAGCACAGGAATTCTGGGAGTTGAAGTCCACAAGTCTTAAACTTACCAAGTTTGAAGACCCTTGCCCTAAGGCCTGTCTCTTTGTGTGGTATTGAATCTCCCTCTGCCAGGGTCTTTTTGCAGGTTTGACCTTGGATGGCCAGGGTGGGCATGGCCAGCTCGACGTCACTCGTGTGGTGGCCTGAGTGCTCTGCCAGCAGAAAGAGAACTCAGGAGGGCCGTGTGCGGCCCTCTTGACCTCCATTTTTGTTGACAAAGGCACCGTGGGCCGGTCCTTCACTGTTCCCAAGGTGGTCTCGTGGGCCAGATCTAATCAGGCCTTGAGTTTCACCCCTGTTTTAACTGCTACATCTTTAGTTTCTATTTTGTATTTGGCTGAGTATAAATTGGTTAATGATTTGGTAAACAGGTTGCATAAATACTTACATACATGTTGCCAACGATGAGGGGCTTCTTTCCAGCTGCCATACTTGTCAGCCAACTGGGTTTTCTCTTGGCACCTCATGAAAGCCAATGACCGCAAGCAAGAAATCCTTCCCTTCCTGCTGCGTCCCCATGGCATTTCTTTTTTAAAGTCAAATATTGAAGTTGTTCAACATTTCTAGTTCCAAACTCCAACTGAATTGTGTTATCTTTGCATATCATATATTCAATTCCATTTATATCAGACCAGAGCTACCACTATCAGCAATGTTAGCAACGCGAGCCCATTTATTTTTGCCTAAGCTGTGATGTAGTTTAAACCAATGCAAAGCCAAGGACGGTGTGTGTGTGTGCATGTGTGTGTGTATCATGACTCATTTTCTCCATTGGAGGGAACTGTTCAAACATCCTTGGTGTGCTGGTGAAAGTGTGGATATAACAACAGCAAAAGACAGTGTATTACTCCTTTTGTGATGCACTTTAATAAATATTGCTTGTGTATGAAGCCTCTACAGTTAGGCAAGATCTAACAATGCAGATGTTTTGTTCTGCAGCTCCCATCATCTTTCAGCAGTGACTGTGTTGGCTGTGACTGAAGACCACTTTAGTTTGAAATATTTGAAAAGTGTTTCCTTGAGGAAAATATTTGAAGGGTAACCATTTGGGAAAAGCTGAATTAGATTCAGAACTGGCACCCTTCACTGTGGATTTCACTTTTTCCTTTTTTCTCTACATGAGTGAAAAGCCAAGAGTAACATTCAGAGTACAAAAACGCTGCCGCTATTTTTAGATAGTTGTGTTACCAATTAAAACCATTTAGTGATCTTTTGCAAGACATTTTTTAAAAAAAAAATCCAAATTCTCCCATAGGTCTCAACAAGATGAAAATCCTGACTTACCTTGCAGAAGAGAAAGCCAAAAGCATCGAATTTTGACATTCCTTCTTTATTTTTAAAATTCAGAGAAGAATTTCAACAGTAGTTAGTTCAGGTGGGCCAGAATCAAAGTGTGTTAGGTACCCATGAATTGTTTCCAGATATGTTCATATCATCTTTCTAACAGACTCCTTGGAGAATTTATGTAGCAGTGAGTCTTCTTATAGTAACCTGAATTCCATACTTTCAGATAAAACAAAGGACTTGATGAGTTCGAAAATAGAAGCATCTTATTTCTGTGGTGCCAACTGAGAAGAAGAAAATGTGGGGGAGGGGGAGAGGAAGGAGAGGTTGGCTGTGGTATGATGGGAGAGAATCCACACCAGCCCTGGTGTTTAATCGAGCACAACACCGAAGAAGAAGAAAAACCATTCAAAATGTTTTTGTGGCAGTCATTCTTAGAACTTTGAGAGCAAGTAAAATGTACTTTCTCAGAATGGCTGCCATAAGGGCATAGGGCTGATGCCATTCACAAGAGAATTGTGTTGGGCACATTTCAGTCATAAAATATACTGAGCATTGCTGCAATCACGTTTTCCAGTCCTCCAAGATGCTTCTTACAACATTTATCTGTCTTGCAGAGCAAGTAGGGCATACTTTTATACAAAACCCTGGAGTGCAGTTACCTGCTGTTTTTATTCTTTAAGAATGCCTGTGGTTTCCATGCAGGACCGAGAGGATTCTTAGAAATAAAGGTGATAATGGAAGCATGCCTTCTCTGCAGCATGCCTTGTTCCTTACTGGGAGGGTTTTTTTTGTTGTTGTTGCTGTTTACATTAAAAGAATTTTGTTCAATTTTTTCTTTTTATTAAATCAAGTGGGTGAGAGAGCTTGGTGAGTATCAAAGGAATTCTACGCTGACACATTAAATGTCTCTGTGCATCACGTTGGATCACCAGCTATAAACTTAGATGTTCGGCAAAAACTATATGGATATTGTGTGCATTTTTAAGTTAGCATGCAAATGTTATATAAATGCTGTAACATACATCATGTTTACAGTGATATCATGGTTCCACTTGCCTCTGGATGCCAGTGGTTATAAATCATGTTTTAGGATTGCACGTCTATGTAAAAGAGGAATGCACGTATGCTTGTTCATAATTATATATATCTTCTCAACTGTTAAGTTTGGGCTGCGTGGTAGTTTGGCTTTTTATACAAAGTTAGGGTTGATCATTTTGCAAAAGACATCCCTTGAAACACTGCCAGTAGACAAGAGACATCAACTATCTGATGTTTCTCCTACTCTTGAAAAGAGAATGACCTTCCCATATGTGGTTTACCTTTTTATTGCTTCGTTCTTTATAGCTCTTCCAGGAGATTGCTAATAACCCACGCATAGGTTTTATTATTTCATTATTATTGTCACATACATTCTTTTATTTTCTTTTGTTGTATTTTATTTATTGATTTATTTTCTCAAAAGCTTACAATACAATAGAAATAAGAATAGACATAAGTTTAAATATAAGAAATAGGAACTAATATTTGGGGACAATAGGACAGGAATGGTAGGCATCAATTGTGCACTTATGCACGCCCCTTATAGACCTCTTAGGAAAATGGGGTGAGGTCAATAGAGGTTAGTTTGAGGGTAAAGGGTTTGGAGCATGTGGTAACAGAATCAGGTAGTGAGTTCCAGACATTGACCACTCTGTTGCTGAAATCGTACTTCCTGCAATCAAGTTTGGAGTGGTTTACATTAAGTTTATATCTGTTGTGTGCTCTTGTGTTGTTGGGGTAAAGCTGAAACATGATTTTTTTGTACTATGCTTAAGTCCAATCTTAGCCGGTGTAGTTCAAGATTGTCTAAGCCTAGAATCTCAAGCCTGATGGTGTAGGGTATTCTGTTGAGAACAGAGGGATGGCGTACTCTTCTGGTAAAATACTTCTGGACTCACTCAATTGTATTTATGTCTGATATACAGTGCGGATTCCAGACAGCAGAACTGAATTCAAGCTGAATTCTTTGAAGAGAATAATAATTTTTGGACTTAAAAGACTACTCTAGCATAGACATACAAGTAGTCTTCGACCTAAGACCACAATGGAGCCCAAAATTTCTATTGCTCAGCAAGACAGCGGTTAAGTGAGTTTTGCCCCATTTCACAACCATTCTTGCCAGAGTTATTAAATGAATCACTGCAGTTATTAAGTTAGTTAACACAGTTGTTAAATGAATCTGGCCTCCCCATTGATTTTGCTTGTCAGAAGGTTTCAAAAACTGTTCCCCTGACCCTGGGACACTGGACCTGTCATAAATACCTGCCAGTTGCCCAAGCGTTCAAATTTTGACCATGTGACCATGGGAATGTCAGCGTTCCAGAAAACCTCCACTCCAAACAATTAACTCCGGGACCGGCATCCTCTCAAAAGTTCTGTTTTGTTTGGATAGTAAACTGGCACATCTGGGAAATCCCAAATCTGAAGGTTCCGGGTCATAAGTAAAAACTACAAACCCACCCCCTGCACCCATCATCGCATCACATGCCCCAATCATCATCTGTCCCAACTTGAGATGTCCCCCCCACTCAGGTGCAGAATAACATGACCTTGACTTAGAAAAAGAATGCTATTATGTCTAACCACATACAATCCAAGAAATTCCCCCTTCCCATTTTCCCAGGCTTGAGAATGTGGCAGTGGGGAAGCGTCTGGTGTCAATATGGCTTCCAAAGCTGACAGGGAATACTGCAATGGTCGTAAGCATAAAAAAACAGTCATAAGTCACTTTTTTGCACCTAGTCACCTATCTGACTCTTACTTAACTGCCTTAATTAGAAGCCATTGAGATGAATATTGTAGAAAAAAGGGCACATTTGTGTATGAAGGGCAAAAAGCAGGACTCTGATAGCACAATAGCCAACAAAAAAATAAATTATTAAAAGACATATACTTTCATGCACCACAACTCACTTCATCATATGTATAGAGTGGTTAAACTGATGTAGGCTTTTAAAAGGGGAGGAGGTAAAGAGGAGAAAAAAGGATAATTTAAGTAGATGTAGATTGCACATGGGAAAGATTGCAAATACCTCATCAATTAGCAATTATAATGTGTTAAAAAACCAGTGTGTTTGTTAAGATATTCTGAAATAGCCTGAAACCTTTTGAAATATGTGAGTTCGGCAGTCTCTTGCTCTGTCATGCTGGTGTAATTGTATTGTTTTAAAACAGCAACCTTGAAATCCTGGGGAGTTAGTATTACTTTGTCCTTGTTTTGAGTCCTGATGTCAAAATTGTGTCCATTAGTTCTTTTGACCTCTTTGTCTAGCATAGAATCTAGAGTAGACATGTCAAACTCAAGGCCCGTGGGCCAAATCCAGCCCACAATGTGGTTAGATCTGGCCCACAGGGCCGCCCTGTAAACAGTGAGGGATCAGCCTATAGTATGATTCTGGTGGTGTGAGGACTGATTCTGTCAGTGTGCGCAAGTGGTGCAGGAAGGGTGTCTAAATGAAATTGTCTGGGTAGAAATTGTTTCTGGGTAGAAAATTAGGCCGAAGCCTGCCCTGCCTGCAGTTTTGCTCTCCCTCAGCAACATGGGCGCCACATGGATCCCCAAATGCGGCAGCAATGGCTTGCCCCATTCTTAATGGTAGGGAAACTGTCCTAACACAGTTTTATCTCCAGAAGACAAGGGCAGAGCTGAATCTAAAGCTTCCAACCTGTAGTTATTGCTCAAAATCTCTTTTATTTGCCCAGTGCCAACCCCCACCCTGTGATCGCTTCTGCACATGTCTACTCGCACTGCAAGTTGTCTGGCGCCCCCTGTAATCGCTTCTGTGAGATCGGACAAGATGAAGCATATCATGTCATGGAGAGGCTGGGCTCCCCCTGCACATGCCCAGGGGGAGCACCAGGCTCGAGTGGGCTGGGGCTGTGGGGGCTAGCCCATTGCCATTTCCAGGGAAGCCCCATGGGCTCGATCTGACTGCATTCTGTGCCAGATGTGGCCTCATGGAGCTGGCCACGCCCACCTGGCCACTGTGAGTCATCATTATCTTACATGCAAGTGGCCCTTTGAGGGCAACCATAATACTGATGTGGCCCTCAATGAAATTGAGAGACACCCCTGATCTAGAGGAACATTGCTAGCGGACAATGGCATTACATAACATCAGAAGAGCTTGTGAGAGCTCCTGTAATTTTGTGTGTGAAGCTGATGGTGCTGTTTGTGTAAGTATACACACAAAACCCGCGTTTGCTTCATGGCCTAGTCTCAATGTTAGCATCATTGTGCCAGAGTGATTGTGCTACACTGTCTCCTAGAAACCCCTAAACTATCAATTCAGAATCCTTTACAACAAGGTGAAATTAAACACCCAAGTTATATCTACTCTGGATTCCCAACATATATCAAGTTTTCATCAAGACGACAAACCCATACTACAGAAATGACTTCTTTAAAGAAAAAGATATAAAGCAGACTGTCCAAGGGTCTACAAGAGCCATTCATTATAGTGGGAGGGCTCCACAGAGACACCTCCTTCTCCTCCCAATATTGTGCACCTATCCAGCTATACAGTCAACTAAGCTGAAAAGTCAGTTCTTATGCAGGGCTTGTCCTTTTGCCCCAGCAGATCCACACAGGCTCTGGGAGTTTGAACCAGTTTTTTTTTCCCACTGAGATTTAAGGAATATTTTCAAAATACGAAACATGGCACAAATATACAGCCATCATCAACTCAACACATCCTGAAAGACATGCAACTAAAGATGATGCATCAAATCCAAGTGCATAATAAATAAACTAAATAAACTAGATGGATGTAACACCAAATTGCATTTTTGTGTTGAAAGCTTTTACCGACATGCTCAAGCCACAACTGTCAATTTTGAAAAAAAGCTCCTGTTATGCAACAATTTCAGTGGGTCTGAACGAGCACCATCCAATGTCTCAAAAACAGCATTGATACCATAATTAATACATTGACTGAAGAGGGGCAGTTCTCATCAAGAATAACACTGGTTTTATCAAAGAAGCTGAAAACAACTCTCCAACAGCATGCTCTACTAACTTCTTTAGATCCTACAGCAACACAGCAAAAACCCCTACACAATCTGAATATCCCAAGGATATATGAGATGTATCTATATGGAGATACCCTAAGAGTCCTGACCAGGCATCTTTGACCTACTTCATAAAATATACACACCTGGCCATCTGTCTCAAGACTCAGAACCATTGTAGCTGGAACATCAGTTTCATGGATTCTGACTCAGAACTTATGCTACTAGCAATCCCAGCTACATAGGAGACACCACCAGACTTCAGATAAAGATTGACATCCATCGACATTTTATTTACCCTGGATGTTGTGGTATCACATATCAGCATCCTTTACAAATATGGTCTTCAAGCCATCAGGAACATTATCACTGATGCCAATATGAAATATCATGCAATCAGACTATGTAACTTCATACTCACCCATAACTCTTGCATAGCTATGGACACATGCACGTTTCCACAATACGCTAGCATCTTCATCACTGCCTAGAACGATGCTTACACAACTCTCATTCCCTGAAACCGCTCCTTTACTTAAGATTTATTGATAATATTTTCATATTTTAAGCATTGGGGGGGGATTAATTCCACTATGATCCCAACAACTTCAACCCCAGCATAGACTTCAGCCTTGACCTATGTAACAGAATAAGTCCATTTCATTGAAATCACAGTAAAACTACACCATTGATACATAAACATCATATTAAAAAAAAAAACAGCTACAGTCTGCCATGCATACTTAAATGCTTCCAGTGTCTATCCAGAGCTTATCACCAAATCTTTCATCTACAGCCAGGTTTACACCATGTGTGTCCAATTCATGTCCCCTAGGCCACATGCAGCCCTGGACAGCTGGTAAAGATTGTAAACTTTTAAAATTATTATTTGATTTATACACATTAAATACATATTTTGTATTCGTTCCAATACCATTTCTTTTGAATCAATGTGGCCCAGTCAAATCAAAAGGTTGAACTTTTTTAACAGAACAATAATGCTAACTTGGAAAGTAGAGCCTCAAACAAACCCAGATGTCTTATTTGCTCCCAGCTTTAAACCAACACCACCATCACAGATCAATTTATTTAGACATAGTTGTGGATTGTAGTCCAGAAGGCTTCTGACATTATGGCTGTAATTACACTGTACAAAATATCGTGATTGGTTTTAATTTACAATATCCAACTATTATAATTTGTAAATCATGACTTATAGCTTCCCTCGATATGCCAAGCAAACCAATCAAGCTTACTATTATCTCTTATGAAAGCAGCCATTGTGCGTAAAGCTGATGTGTGTGTTTGTGTGTACTTTCTCTCCCTCCTTCTCTCTTCATCTCTTTTTCCTTTTCTTTTTGCTTAACTGGCAAAATTATATTGTATTGTACAGTATGTATGCAGGTGTACTTGAGTGGAATTAACTTACATTTACTAAACTGTAAATCAGTTTACTTGAGAAAGGGACCCTTACTATGCACCAAGTCAGGTATTTTCTGACATTTTTTTAAAAATACTCTCCTCAGGTTCAGTTGAAAAAAAAAAAGAGCACTTCAGTTTTCATTGTTCAGGCAGTCCCCTGGCCCCCTCAGCAGAACTATGGAATACTTTGTGTAGAATATTTTTCAAAAAGTTAAGAAGAAAAAATCAAGCTGAATTTCAATTGCTCCTTGTCCTTTCATCTTTCACTCCATCCTGGGCTCCACATCTATTTTTGATCATGCTTTTAGTCTTCATTTCACCTTCTAGCTTTGACCTTCACTGAACTGTACTCTGCGTAGAAAGCTGTGAGCCTTTACATTACATTACTTCCTTCATTGCTGAACTGTAAAATTTTGTCCCTGGCTATGAAAGTAGTCATTAAGATCACGTTAGCAAGCCTTTCCCCTTTACATGAATTGTTTCATCTGAGTATACCCTTAAAAGTGAAGCTGAGGTGAGGTTAAAATGTCAGCTCCTTAACACAGACTTGAATGACTTTGTGGGATAGTCCAGAACTGCTTGCTACTCATCCCTTTTGACTTTTTTTTAATAGGATTATGCAAGCAAGGCAAAGAATACAGGTAGTCCTTGTCTTACAACAGTTTATTTAGTGACTGCTCAAAGTTACAAGTGAAAAAAGCGACTTATGGCCATTTTTCATACTTACGACCATAACAGCATCTCCGTGGTCACCCGATCAAAAGTCAGATGCCTGGCAACTGATCCATATTTATGATGGTTGCAGAGTCCCGGGGTCATGTTGATCCCTGTTTGACACGCAAAGTCAATGGGGAAGCCAATTTCACTTAACAACCATGTTACTAACTTAACAACTGCGGTGATTCACTCAACAATGGTGGCAAGAAAGATCGTAAAATGGGGGCAAAATTCACTTTAACAACCGTCTAACTTAACAATAGAAACTTTGAGCTCAGTTGTGGTCATACGTTGAGGATTACCTGCAGTTAAAACTAGATTGATGATAATATTAAGACTTACACCATCTTAATTCTTGAAAATGGGCTTGAGAAAACGCTATGTGATGTATGTCAGACATACAATGGCTTTGCGTGTGGTCAATCCCCTTGGATGTGGAGAACAGACACACTTTGCTAGCACTGGTTTCTTCCATAGAGAAGACAGGTGTATCACTGATGCAAATTGTCTCCTCTGTTCTCCCTTTACCTATCAAAGGAGTACCTGCTAGAAGGGCATCTCAAGTAGTAGTCATGGAAAGAAGCTGGAGATGTGGGATTGGGGAATCATACAGAGGTAGTACGGTGCTTTCCACATCCCCCCCCCCCCCCCCCCCGCAATCCTCCTCCATTTGATCAATGAGGAACCTTCTTCAATAGCTTCTTGATCAGAAGACAAGAAAACCTCCATGAAATTCCTGTGGATGGAATCCTTGGTGCTCTTGTGTAGAGATGGACAGTGGTGACCAAGGAGTATGCATCCCAAATTCTCCCTGGTTTCCTGGAAGTCATTTAAGTCGTAAGGTGACAGGAGTAGCATCCCTTGCCATCTCACCAGTGTTAAAGTCCTAATAAAAGGATCATTACCACCATGAGGACAACGCAGAAACATTAACTTAAAGTCATATCCTGGAAGTAGTTAATGCAGAGCAATGGTTAAGTTAGTGCATGATTGAGAGTCTTCATTGACTCAACAGTTAAGATGTTGAACTGGCATTGGGAGCACCCAGATTCAAGGCCCTGCTCAGCTATGGTAGCTGACTGAGCAACTTAGGACCATTCAAATTAGCATGACTTATTGCACAGGTTTCCTCTTATGAGAATAAAATGGAGGAAAGTCCCCATATTAAACTATCTTGGGCACTTGGAAGAAGTCAAATACATATACACTTATGCATGCATACACACATGCATAATGGCCAACCAACACCTTATTTTGATGAGATAGCTATTATGCATCTCCCTCTCATTTAAATGTAAAATTGACTGCAGAGGACTCAGTTTGGGTCAGGATTCTAATGTTAGAATTTACTCCCCTGAATAACAGTTTTCCAAATCATTCCTCCCAGATTTATTTTTTAACAGTGTACAGTGTACATTGCAGGTATATCTGCTTCCAGTTTGAATTGGGACTATATTTTTAAAAAATGAATTAAAGATTCCCCTATTCACACTCAAATTAGGTCTCCATTAGTAATATATGAACACTAAAAAGATGTCAACTACTTGTTACATTTTTAAAGTGGCATAAACGGGTATGAATGCATTAGTATAAGGAGTAAAAAAAAATGCTGTTCTTTAACTTTATCAATATTTCTGAAACTAACCCAAACTAACCCAATTGCCCCAAATTACATCATACTTGTTTTTAGGATTTCTCTGTGCTTTGTCCCAAAATAGCCTGCAGCAGAAAATTGTATTTATTAAGTCCTGTTAACCAGATTGTTACATTTTCTTTCTAAAATCAATGGCACATTTCAAATACGGTAATGAAAGCTCTTAATGCAATATCTTTGTTTTAAAGCACTAATGATTGAAAAATGTTTCGTTTATAGACAGTAAAATTTACTAACTTTATTGCCAAATTTGTTTTTCTGAAGAATAAAAGAACTTTGTCAGATTTCTAATAAGGATTTTACAGAATGCTAATGATATTTAGGAAAAAAACCTGAATAGGATTCTATGCTGCCATCTTGTGGATTTCCAAAAGAGAATTTGAGAGAGATGCCTTTGTTGAGAATACATTAATAATTTAGAAACATTAATTACACCATAAGAATACATGTCAGCACAGCAAAAATATTCTTTTCATTATATGTTAATAACCCACATGCAACTACAATCATCCATATATAACTAGGCAGAGCTCTTTCCAACTGTTGTCTAAGTTACTCTAGTTTTCTTCACAGAAATTCGTTTTCAGTGCATCACAGGCAATAAGGATCTTGCTCATTTCAGTCTTTATCCCATCTTGTGGTCCAAAGTTCCACAGAGTAAAAAGGAATATTACTCATAAGAGTCCAGGCAACAGATACTTGGGCATGTCGTGGATGGTTGCATGTAGAAATGCACAATTTCAGTGTGAGGTAATAGTGATACGTCCATTATATTGGTTCACAGCTGCATTTAGAAAGTAAACATGTTACATGGATGAGCCTGCACTTAAGTCAGAAATGGGATAAAAGGTTTATGACTTCTGCTGAAATGGTGACAGGGAAGGGCACAGACAAATCTGAGTTGCACAATTGAAAGGGATCTCCAAAAGTTGTAATGTGATGTGAAAAAAAAGATGTGCATTCTTTGAATCTGAAGTGAGAAAGATTCTTTGGATTTGGAAGGAAACAGGCCAGTGTGTCTATGTCAACCCCGAAACTGACCTGGCTGTGGGTTGTTTCCCCTCCCCTCTTCTGTAGTTTTTCTATCGGAGGTTTCTTTGACATGGTTTCAGGCTTGACACAGCTTGGAGCTGAAGAAGGGGGGCGGGGTTGTAGCCAAAACAAGCTAGTTCTCTCCTGGGTCAAGGACATCCCAACAGCCAGCTGGCTGGAGGTGGAGGAAAGGAGTTGCCAGGCAACCAGCCAGTGCCGGATTGGACAATGTGAAAATTTCAGTTTTAATAAGGTGAAAAGCGCAGGAATCCTCAGAGTTGGCTTTCTACCAGTTAGTGCCAAGATGATGTCTCCAAATAAAACTGTTCTTTGAGAACCTTATTCTGAGTTCTGTTTGCGATGGGATCATTACTTGGAATCCTGACAGTCTTATCAATTTCTCCTTAAAAACGCGTATTCTTTCTATGGGAATTCATGGCTACTATGAGAGATCAGGAAAAGGCACAGCTTCTTTAGGGAGTGCTGATAGACTCAACTGTAGCACCATGTTAGATTCACACACTGTTCCTCTATATAGCTGAACATCCTTCCTGAAGAATAATCATATCGACCACATTTAAATCCTATTTAAATATAACTGTTGGGCAGTCAAATTTAGTTCTGATTCTGATAATCCATAACAAAGCTATTCAAAGGCCAAGTACAGCTCTTCAACTGAATACAGCAGAGGTCTCCAAATTTGGCAACTTTTAAGACTTGTGGACTTCAACTCCCAGAATTCCTTAGCCAGCTGGCTGAGGAATTCTGGGAGTTAAAGTCCACAAGTCTTAAAGTTGCCAAGTTTGGGGATCCCTGGTATACAGTGTGTGTGTGTGTGTGTGTTTCTCTATTGTATATACACACACATTCCAATTCCCCCAGGTCTGAAGTCATCACCTACACCAAAGTCAAAGTGACCATTCTGGAGCAAAGTGTGATTTCAATATGAAAAAGCTGACTTCAGTTCTTCAGTAGGTTCCCATCTGTTTTATTTAATAGAGATGAGGATATTTCCAAATGTCTGTCTGTCTACCTGTCTTTCTGTCACATTGCCTTTTTTTAAAATGCTTCCTTAATTTTAAAAGATTCCACCTTTCAGGATTTGTGGCAAATTCTTTATCTGATTCCATTTTATTCACCACAGAAATTAAGATATGAACTGAGCTTTTTATATAAGCAAATTTATACCATGCTGTTTTTTTTTTCCAGCATATGGATAACTATATATGCTCAGGTCTAAAAAACAATAAATAACTAATAAAACTGGGGGCGGGGGGGGTGGAATCAGAAAAATAGGTCACTTAGAGTTAACAGAAATGCCAGTTGTACCATTTAAGCAAAACATTTAACATGCAGTAGAAAATACGGGAGGCCGATAAACTAACAGCTACTTAAACATCAGTATCTTCATTCTATTCCCATATTATTCTTACATTATGAAGATAAGATTATGGGTATCTTTCAAGCAGTAACAAATCACTGAGCCCTATTTTATCACTTCTTTTTCTGGTATTAAGTCGTAAAACAGGCATTTATCTAAAGTGCTCTTATCAAAAAGTTGAACTGTGAACACTTCTGACATGCAGTAATTCAGATCCAGCTGAGAACAATATTCTAAATTGACAATTTACTGTTGATAGTTATGTAAATAACGTTCATCCTTTTTATGCCTTTTTCTTTTCCCTATTGGCAAAGACAAGGGCATTTTTCCTGTGAAGAAGTATTGACTCACGAGAAAGTTGTCCTGGAGCATTAGTCAGTACAATCCATTCCATGGGCATTCATGATGCAAGCTCCATCCATTTTCGATATGTGTCATGACACTGCATGCACACGCAGAAAGGATAGAATTTGCAATACAATGGACTCACACCGATTTGCCATTTTGATGAAAGGAGCAAAATCTTGTCAAAGTCCCGGGATCGAATTGAATCTCTAAATTTTGGGAATTAAATGGGATTTTCTCTCTTGGGCTTGGTTCCATAACATGTTCAGCACCAACCATGGATGCTTCCATTTGAATTTAATCAGAGGAATCACGCACAAATAAACTTAATACAAGCCACGTGGTGGGGTTTTTTTTTTGGTTGATGTCGTCTGATTTTCACTGAGTTCAGGTGGTTGTTCAGTTGCTGGAAAATAAATTATAGTTGTTCAGGACAGTAAAATGTAATTCATCTATTCTGTGGTTACCAATTATTACATTATGGAAAGTTTTCCCATTTTCTCTTTCTCTATTTTCTCTATTTTTGCCATGTGAACATACATAGCGGTTGGGTTGACAAATTATACATCTTTGGTTTGATTTTAGCTCACCTTGTTCTATTAACCCAGTCACTGTGATCTATAAAGCAAACTTTACAGCTGAGTAGGCTATCTGAGTGGCTTGTTTAAAGCACCTTGGTTCAACCTGCCTTGAAAGTTTGGATGGACCCAGCTATGTAGTGCAGGGCTGAAAACTTAAGGCCTGTGAGCTGGATGTGTCACAGTTGGCCACACCCATTCCCTGTTTAGTGAAGGGGGAAAAGTCATAATATGTCATGTGACAATGCTGTGACAACGCAAGTTTGACACCCCTGATGTAGTGGAAAAGCAACAGTCCCCAGACGGGTAGGCAAGTAGCATCTAAAGCAGGTGTCTCCAGTTTTGGTAACTTGAAGACTTACGGACTTCAACTCCCAGCTTTCCTCAGCTAGCTCGGAATTCTGGGAGTTGAAGTCCACAAATCTTAAAGTTGCTAAGATTGGAAACTCCTATGGAACAGAAATTACATGTACTTTGGCCAGAGTGACACATAGCAACATGCAGCTCTGATTTCACAATGAAGGTCATAGTCCTCTGCAGAATCACACTGGAATCCCACCAACTTTCATGGAAATTGTGGCTCTGATATTATAGTAAAAATGAATGGGATTACCCTGTCATACTAAGAATAATGGCTAGGTCATTAAATTTTATGATATTCTGCTGGCTAGGAATTATTAATTTTAGACTGAGCCTTTCTAGACAGACAATCCCAATTATATTCTCCAGTTAATATGTTTCAGTTCTAAAATAAGTCAAATAAGGAACTGGAAATAAATCTTTCCCGAACTAAATTTTTTTACAGTAAACCCTGATTTATAATCCCAATTCAATTGTAAGTGGTTGTTAAGTGACCCATGTCTGATTTTATGACCTTGTTTGCCATGGGTAAGCAAATCACTGCAGGTATTAAGTGAAACATATGGTTGTTAAGTGAATCCCATTCCCCTATTGGCTTTGCTTGTCAGAAGTCATCCCGGAAGGTTGCAAATGGTGATTATACGACACTGGAACCATGATAAATATATGCCGATTGTCAAGTATCAAAATTTTGTTCTTATGACTGTACAGATGTTATAATGGTCTTAAGCACAAAGGCTGGTTGTAAGTCATTGTTTTCAGTGGTGTTATAACTTCAGACAGTCACTAAACAATAGGTGGGATTCAAATTTTTTTACTACCGGTTCTGTGGGCATGGCTTGGTGGGCATGGTGTGGCTTGGTGGGCATATCAGGGGAAGGTGACTGCAAAATCCCATTCCATCCTCACCCCACTAACCTGCTTTCCTGCTCCGTTCTCCTGTGCAGGGCAACAAAAGAAGACCCAGCCGATCAGCTGGGACTTGGGAGGCAGAGAATAGATGGGGGCGGGCCTAGTCAGAGGTGGTATTTGCTGGTTCTCCAAACTACTCAAAATTTCCGCTACAGGTTCTCCAGGACTGGTCAGAACCTGTTGAACACCACCTCTGAAAAGTTTGTAAGTTGAGGACTACCTGTGTTAGACCTCAGTGGGTTCAGAACTCTAAAACATGTTTTATGTCAGGCTGAAAAATGTACTGTATTAAATCAATCAACACTTGGTTTTTTTTTAATAAATTTTATTGATTTTACAATTAAAACAAACCAACAACACATACATAAAAAAGAGAGAAAAAGAAGAAAGGGAGAAGAAAATAGAAAGAAAAAAATAGAAAACAATTAAAAACATTCTCATCTTCAACAGACCTCTTTTTTATCCTTATTTTATGCCATATACACACACCTAATCCTTACATATATCTGTGTATGGATTTATCCTATCCCCTTTTGCTTTTTAGTGTGAAGTCTATCTTTGGTCTATCCATTTATACCAGCAGTTCCAGCTGTTGTAGTATATTGAAGTGTCTTTATTTTTTAATGCCAAAGTTAATTTGTCCATTTCTGCACAACTTGAAATTTTTTGAATGATCATCTCCTCTGATGGAACATGAGGTTGCTTCCAACATTGTGCAAAAGTCAATCTGGCCACTGTCAAAATGTGTATTATTACATATTTCACTTTTTTTATATTTGTTTATCAACGATCCCTAACAGAAAGGACTCTGGTTTGAATTCGATCTGTTCTCTTGTCATTTCTTCCAGCCAATTTCTAATTTTCTGCCAATATATTTGAGCTTCTGTACAGGACCACCACATATGGAAAAAAGATCCCTCTTTTTTTTTGCATTTCCAGCAATTTGGACTCATATTGGGGTGCATCTTCGCTAATCTCGAAGGAGAAAGGTGCCATCTATAAAACATTTTATAGGCGTTTTCTTTGTATGCTATCAATTCTGTAATTTTATTATTTCTACCCCAGACCTTTTCCCATTCTGTTATGGGGATGCTACGTCCTATATTCCTACTCCAGGCTATCATGTTCCCTTTTACAATTTCTTCTTCTAATTCTACTTCTAATAAGTAATTATAAAATTTTGTTATATATTTTTTTTGCCTGATCCTAATAAAATTTTATCTAGTTGCTGGAATTTATTGTTAATTCCAAATTCTTTCTTGTCCTGTTTATATCTACTTTGAATTTGAAGATATGCCCACTGATCAGTTTTAGTCACCACTCTTGAATTTCTTGCCGCGATTTCAAAATTCCTTGTGTATCCAATAGGTCCTTATATTTAATCATTTTAGTGATAGCCAGATTATTTGGGTGAATCATTGCCTCCATTGTTGAAATCCAAATTGGTATTTTTAAATAGTGTTTTTTCCGTATTTTCTTCCAATTAGTTAATATTGAGTCTCTGATTAGGTGTCTGAAAATATTTCTGGCTAGTTTTCCCTACATCCCATAAAAAAGCATGCCACCCACTCTGCAAGTCATGGCCTTCTAAGAATAATATTCTCTTATTGGTTAAATTCACCCATTCCTTCAACCGTACTAAAGAGGCTGCACTATAATATAACTCCCAATTTGGAAGTGCCAGCCCTCCCCTGCTCTTCATATCCTGCATTGCCTTTTAAATACGATTCTTTTCTCATTTAGGTAAGTTGCTAAGATAATCAACACTTTCTTTACTAACGTATCGGCGTCAGAGAACTCTGGGTATAGTCTGTAACAGGAAAGCATATAACAAGAACATGTGTTTGGACCTCAAGCAAATGTGTACTGAGCTTGGGCAGAAGTCTCTTTTGGACTTCTGGTGGACCTTGAATCAATTCATCAAATGCCGGAACTGCATGGACATAAACCCCAAATATGGTTTCTAAACCCCCTTAACCTTTAAATGTTAGAAAATTGGGTTAACAAATTAAATTAAAAATTGCTGCTGAAATGTTAGTTTTATTCTGGCACCAAGGACAAATTATTGCAGGTATGGAGAAGAACCATGTTGAGGGCATTTCATTCATTTCAATGTAGCCACATTTTGCTTTTGTAGCCACGTTTTACTTTTGCCTCCTTTCATCACTTTGGTACTTAAAGGTCCATCGCTGACTTGGCCCTTTTAGTTACTGGGATTCCTGCAATGTATTTGGAAGAGGTGAGGTTTAATCTTACTTGAGGATGAGGCAATTAGCAAGTTAAACAATTTAATATTTTAGGATTCCTTAACATAGATTAATTAGACTTTAACTATTAAAAGATATTAAGCATGTTGGTACATAGTATTAAACTGTGGTGAATGAAAGGAATATAAAGCCGATAGGGCTTTTCTTCTTTTGAGTTGACAACAGAAGGCAATTAGATATTTTGCTTCCATTTCAACTAACTATGGCCTGTTTCTCCAAATCAGAAAATGGACTTCCTAAAGTAAACTGTATAATTTGCTGAATAAACAACAATTGCCTTTGCACTTATAACGCTAAGCTATAAAAACCGCATGGCTTGACTTATGCAAACCAATGAGCTAAAACCAAGTATTATGGCTTAAACCAACTGTATACACCAGACCACTCTTGTTTAGTATAAAAATTAGAAATAGAAATCATAATCAAAAGCTAGAAGCTTTAAAGGAGACAGACACATAACAGTATACAGTGGTTAATTCGCTTTCTAAACAGACACAATGAAAGATGAAAGTAAAGGACAGGGGATAATTCACAACCACTGGTTTTGCTTATGTAACATTAATTTATTGATAGCATTACAGCTTCCCTGGCTATAATCACAAATTCAAAACACACTATTGTGTAAATAAAGTCAGATAATTATAGAACTATGGATATTGATTGATAAGCTACAAAAATTTGGTTGTCTAATGAATGATATTGTCAAGATACTCCGTGAAGTTGGTCTAGACTTCTGAATAGAATAGAATAGAATAGAATAGAATAGAATAGAATAGAATAGAATAGAATAGAAT
>NW_020769368.1:1044459-1071330 GCF_900518735.1 Pseudonaja textilis | reverse complement strand
ATAGAATAGAATAGAATAGAATAGAATAGAATAGAATAGAATAGAATTATTTATTGGCCAAGTATGATTGGACACACAAGGAATTTGTCTTGGTGCAAATGCTGTCATAAAAGAAAAGATACCGTGCTTCTCATATAATAAGGCTGGGTCTTATTTTTTTTGTTTTGAGCCCTGAAAAAATGGCTAGGCTGTCTTTTCTGGGGGTGACTTAATTCCCCCCACTTGCATCCTTGGGCGGGCGGCGACGGCTTGGATGTTGACCTCGTCGTTGGTGGGGCACTTCGTATCGGCTTTCCCTTCTCACCGTGCCGCCATGGTGTTTGGAGCAATGCCGTGGCGTTTGGCGCAGCCACGCGGCATTTGGCGCAGCCACACGGGGCCGGCCAGGGCTCCTCCCTGCAACCGGAACCTGGCGGAGACACTCGGGTTCAGGCGCTCCTGTCACCGCCTTCCCGAAGGCAAAGCCCAATCTTTTAAAAATGAGTTGCTTGAAGTTGCAGCCACACGACAGTTTAGATGCTTGACAACAGCTGTGCACTTAGACACTTGCAGCTTCCTTCAGTTGCATGATTGATTTTTTATGACCCTTAAAGTTAACGAGAAGCCGGTAGGAAGATACAAGATGGAAACTATGGTCACGTTACATCAATGGTGGGATTAAAACATTTTGACTACCGGTTCTGTGGGTGTGGCTTGGTGGGCGTGGTGTGGATTGGTGGGCATGGCTTGATGGATGTGAGAGGGGAAGGATACTGTAAAATCCCCATTCCTCCCCACTCCTGGGGGGAAGGTTACTGCAAAAACCCCATTCCCTCTCCACTCCACTAGTCTGCTTTCCAGCTCCATTCTCCTATGCAGGGCAACAAAAGAAGAGCCAGCCGATCAGCTGGGACTCTGGAGGCAGAGACTAGATGGGGGCGGGGCCAGTCAGAGGTGGTATTTCCCAGTTCTCCAAACTACTCAAAATTTCCACTACCAGTTCTCCAGAACTGGTCAGAACCTGCTGAATACCACCTCTGCATTATATGTTTCTTAACAACCATTTGCTTAGCCATGGACTTGTCAGTTCCTTACCAATTGTAATTGGTAAATGCGGACTATCTGTATTAAAACACAAACTGCAGGTAAGGGCCCAATACAGGTAGTCCTTGATTTACGACCCCAATTGAACCCAAAATATATGTTGCTAAGTGAGAGATTTGTTAAGTGGGTTTTACTCCAATTTACGACTTTACTTGACACATTCGTTAAGTGAATCACTGCAGTTGTTAAGTTAGTAATATGTTGTTAAGTGAATCTGGCTTCCCCATTGACTTTGCTTGTCAGAAAGTCGCGAAATGGGATCACATGACTCTGGGACACAGCAAAAGTCATAAATGTAAGTGAATTGCCAAGCGTCCGAATTTTGATCATGTGACCCTGAGGACGCTACAATGATCGTTAGTGTGAGAAATGGTCATAAGTCACTTTTTTCAGTATCATTGCAACTTTTAACGGTCAATAAATGAACTGTTGTAAGTCAAGGACTACCTGTATTGATGTTATTGTTTGTCCCCCTGAACAGGTTGTTTTATATTTATTCCCAATTAATGATGTTTCCTGTGAGCGTCATTTAATTTTCCATCTTCCATGTGAATATTTAATATTTAAGTGTACATATATATATAAGGGCCAATTTATTTGCTCATAGTTAGCCTAACTCTCCTATGGATGGAGAATAATGGTCTATAAAGTTATTGATACATTCGCAGTGGTGCAGTGGTTTATTCTGAATGGCAGTTTCATCAAGGACACAAAGACGAAGCAAATATCCTAAACCATTTTGCTTGGAACTCATTTCTACGTTAAAAAAAAAAGGTATAAGGAGAACAGAACAGTTCAAATTAGTGCACGTTCTGATGAATGTGACTGGGCACACACATTGTTCTAAGCCATGGCTTACTGATTTAGCCACCTCTTGCTAGTTTTACCCAACGAACGAAAAGAGAAACCATGTTTCGTATACCACAGTGATTGGCTTTGGACAATAACCCAGGAAACTGGAAGCAAGCAAACAAGATGGATCTGATGCCCTTTGGGGCATTTATCCGGTTTTTCTTGGACAGCTTCTCTGTATTTGGGTACAGAGCTTGCAGTTTGCTTGATGGATGTTCCTGCCTTTTGGAAAGGAGACGGAGAACCCCAATGGCTTTTAAAAAAAAAATTCATTATGCAGCTTTGAGATTCTATTTGCTCAGCTTTGAAATAAACCAAAGTAAAAGAGAAATGCTGCGTATGAAGGCTAAAGTGTTATCCTCTATAGATACATTTTCTTCCTTCTTCTCAGGACTCTTTTACCCATGGAGTTCATCAAGTCCACAGAACCAAACTCTTTAGAGTAAACAACTTTTATTTATGATCAAACCAGCTTTTGGACTTCACCAAAAGCCTTTTGGAAATGCTATAACATACTTTTGGTTCCGGAGCCACCGTGGCAAATGGACCTGATCCAGACAAGTTATGATACAGAAAATACAGATTTTGGCCAAATACCAAACTTCCTTACATTGATTTCTCTCTCTCTCTTTTTTTTTATTATTAACACTTCCATAAGTGCAAAGTTGTTATTCTCAAAGTTGTTATTCTGTGTGTAAATTATCACAGGCTGGCTTTCTTTTTCTTTTTCTTTTTAATAAAGCAGAATAGGAATAGGTTTAAACAAATAAATTCAGCAAGTACCTCTATTTCAAAAGAGAAATAATTAGCTGTATACAGATAAAACATACAGCTGTTTGTGAACTGATGAAATATTTCTAAACTCTAAGTATATATTTTTATTTTAGGGGGAAAAGGGAATCTTCACTGAATTTGATTATATTACTGTGGCAGAGTTCTATCTAGTTTTCTCTTCGCAAAATGTAAGGAATTTATATATAAAGTTCAATTTTGCTATTTGAAATGCAATCTTTAGATCTAAATTAGACATGCATTCATTCACCATTTCAACCACATGGCTGATGTAGACACTCTCTGAAAAGGAGGAACTTGCATCTAATCTCATTTTATTAATATTTCTCACTCTTATTTTCCCTGGGACATTACTTCATTTCTATGCCAGACTTTGATATTCATTATAATCCTTCTCCCTCAACATTCAGATTGATGTTTTAAAATGTTAAAAGTCAGCAATTGCAACAATAATAATAACAACAACAAATTGCAGGCTGCAACAACGAAATAAAATGTGCCCTACAATTTATAAATGGCATGGTGCTAATAGTTGCTTGAATTCAGCACCTCTAAAGGGTTTTCACAGAAGTGATAACTTGCAATTGTAAATTGGCACACTGTCCTCTAACTTATTTTAGTGTAGTAGTGTTACCTAAAAGAGTGTTCATCACCCCACAGCAAAAACTTGGAAGCGACATTGTTTTCAGTCTTGCAAATGCCGGTTCTTTTTCACTTTATGCATGCCAGTTATATTCACACTTGCAAACTAGCTGATCGTTTGCTTGGAGTGATGTCACTCCAAATGTTTAAAGCATTTGGCAGGAGAAGAGAGAAGGAAAAGAGAAGCATGTTTTTGCTTTCCTCCTTGAAATCTTTGTGACACCAGATCGTCTGAGAGATGTTCGGAGACAAAACATATGACCTGAAAATTCAGACATAAATTAATAAAATGAGAAATGTCGGGCCACCGGGAGGTGGGAGGAAAATGCTATGGCTGACAGCATTGTCATGGCTTAATGTAGAACAATTAGCATCACTTCATCCTTTTGCTCAAGTCCATCATCTTCAGTGACAACAATAAACCAGTAGTAACATAGGATATCAAAGTACATTTGCAGAGGATGACACAAGGGACATGCTGTCAACAAATGTTATCTTTCTGATTGGACCATCTGTCTATTTTTTTTTTCTTTCCCCTTAGTTCAGGGGTGTCAAACTGGATTTCTCTGAGGGCTGGATAAGCATTGTAGTTCTCCTCTGGGGACGGGGTGGGGGGGAAATGGATGCCTCCTGAAGTACCCTGCCAGCCAAAACAGGGTCCGGGGGTGTCTGCGTGCTGTTGTGCCTTGTTTTCACCCTCCATGGCCTCCTGCAGCACTCTGCAAGCCAAAAACGGGCTGTATGTCCTGTTTTGGGCCCATTTCTGGCCCATTTCCAGCCTGTTTTCCGGCCCAGTTTCAACTGGCAGAGTGCTGCAGGAGGCCATGGAGGGCAAAAGCGAGGTGAGGGTGTGTGTGTGCATGTGGCCTGTTTTAGCCGCCAGAGGCACTATGGGCCGGTCCCTTGATATTTCCAGGCAGCCCCACGGGCTGGATTTAAGCAACCTTGAGTTTGACACCCCAGCCTTAGTATGTTTAGTGTTTGCATCTGTTTACATGGATACTACAATTTTCAATAAATTGTATGTGCGCTTATTTGCTACGGAGGATGCAGGCTGAGTTTTAATTTTCAAAATGTTGGAATTTATAGAAAATTCGCATGAGGGACAATGTCTTCAGTCTGATTCCTTCACCCTACCATACAACATTTGTATCTGGCCTATGATTTTAAAAAATATGCTATTGCCAGTTTTGTTGCATGATCATCTCTTCTAGTTATTTGCAAAGGCAGCAAAATTTCTAAAAATGCAATTCCTATCTATTCATCTGTGGCCACCTATTAGTCAGCTAATATTTCGAGTTAAGGAGATAAGTACTGTTGAGAGTAATACTGTATCTCAATAGGCACTTTTGATGAAGAAATGCAATGCACTTTCTCATTGTTTTATTTCTTTTAGATTTTTTCCCCCAAAATCCATCCTTTATAGTTTTTAAGAATATCTCAGGCTGGCGAATATGTCACTCAGGTTTCGTGCCTAAATGTGCGACTGGAGCACACAGCCTCCTGGTTTCTAGTCTGATGTCTTAACTACTAGACCAAACTGGCTTTCCAATGTGTTTGTCGAAAGCCTTTGGGTTGTTAATTTTCTTAGTCAAGAGGAAGAATTGTAATATGGAAGGCTAACAACTATATTCTTAAAAGTCTGCTTTTTTTTGCAGAAACTTCCATCATCTCTGGGCATCTTGCTTTTGCTACTATAACCACTTCCAGAAACAGCAGGAGAGGTCCACTCTACACAAACAAAAGCACGTTTCCTTTGATTTAAATAGACATCAAAAGAAATGAAGTCTTTAAATACTCTTTTATGTTTGCCTCAAACAATAGTTGGAATAACATTCTTGACTTAGCAACTTTTAGATGAGACAAAGGTGTTTTTTCAAGAGGCAACTGAGCTTTCTGGTTTTTCTTTGAAGACGTTTCACTTCTCAACCAAGAAACTTCTTCAGCTCTGATTAGATGGTGGGAAATAGAAGGATTTATCCTTCTTGCAGACAGCTGGTCATTTGCATTCTTTTAGAGAGTCATTGAGGCCACCTGGAAGTTTATCTGTGTCATTACCTGAGTGGTACAAACAGGTATGGAACCTTCTTGGAACTGTTGAGAGGTCTGTGTTGTAGACTGATGGTGTCTCCCCTTGCCTCTTGAAAAAGCACCTTTGGGACAACCATAACTTTGATGACCGAGAATCTCCATAGACTTTTAGATGAGACCTTGCTGGCTACAACATTAATTGTAATGTTCTAGGCTAGGGCTTCCAAAGAGCCAATCTTGAATAATGGTTAAGGCATCAATCTAGAAATTGGGAGATCTTGAGTTCTACTCCCAACCTAGACAAAACAATATGGATTTTACTTTCTCTGAAAAAGACAGTAAAGATAATACCAATAGCGATAGGCACCTGCGGTACGATCCCAAAACATTTGAACACCATTGTCATTGACAAAATTGCCACCAGTCAAGTGCAGAAGGCAGCTTTACTTAGAAAAGCTTACATCCCTGCAATGATATCTTAAATATTATTAAAGGACAGCATCTGCCTATTCTAGGTCCTTGGGAAGGACTCATTAAGCAGATAAAAATGCCACATCTAGACTAAACATCTGGTTGATTATGCAACCAACTATGATATTAATAATAGAAATAGAACAACTGTGTTCTGACCCACACCCTTTTCCAACAATTCAAACATAATCCAAAAGGAACAAAAACCTTGTAATGCTTTTACAAAATAATTAGCTGTGATAAGCACAAGCCTTGCCAAACTGTGCGAGGCTTGCCAAAAGATAACAGAAAAAGAAATAATTTGCAAGACAAAAATGTTCAAATACAAACTCAGGATACTGGAATGTCCACGAAGCTGTGGTTTCAAAATGTCTTTGCCTTCTGCAAAGAAGGTTAATTTCACAGCTGGCTTTTATCTTCTTGAAGGAGGGGTCATTACCTTGCAGCCTTACTCCCGAGTCACCCGTGCTGTTGTAACTGCCCTTTCCTATGAGCAATCCTGCACACACACACACACACTTGGCACAGGCTCCGAGGACCCCCCACAATCTCTGAAGGCAGCAGTCTACTCCCTAATGGTCTTGGCCCCTCATCTGAGTCCTCGCTCTCCTCAGCCGTCTGTACCTGCTGCCAGCTAACCACAACAAAGTGTGCAAAAGAAAGCAAAACTAGTACCAATAATAATAGGCACCTTGGGTGCAGTTTTGAAACAACAGGAGCACCATTTGAACACCATCAGCATTGACAAGCTCACCATCCGTAAATTGCAAAAGACAGTTTTATTCAGAACAGCTTACATCCTGCGATGATACCACTAACATCATCAAACATCAACATCTGGCTATGCCAGGTTCTTGGAAAGGACTCAAATCGGTGGATAAAAATGCCAGATCCAGTTTAAACATCTGTCTAAGTATGTGATGAACAATTACTCTGTAGATATCCCATCTTGTGTGGGGAAGGATTGTTCATGCTCTGATGAGGTTGAAAGCTATGTTGATTGTAGTATATTCTACCAGAAGAGTCACCCATATCAGACAGGCATATCTATCAACCATTTAATATGGTGGGGGGGAACAGACAAAGAACCCTATATATTGGATCTATATATCTACAATTTGGCAGTTCAAATCTCACCGGCTCAAGGTTGACTCAGCCTTCCATCTTTCTGAGGGTAAAATGAGGGTAAAATGAGGGTCCAGATTATTGGGGCTGACAATAGGCTGATTCTGTTAAACAGCTTAGAGAGGGCTGTAAAAGCACTGTGAAGTCTAAGTGTTATTGCTATTGTCACCCAGGGTCAACAAGGACCGCTAAGGAGAGGATACCTTTAATATTATTAAACGCACCTGCCTATTTCAGGTCCTTGGGAAGAACTCAGTAGGTAGACAGAAATGCCAAATCCAATCTTAAGCATCTAGCTGATGCTGCCAACCAATATAACCAATTATACTATCAAAAGTGAAGCCCCATGAAAGAAATCTGCCCGCTCCTGAAACTTAGGATACTTTCAAAAAAAAAAAGGAGGAAAATCCACTCTAAAAAATCACAAGGCAGTTGAGATAAAACTGCCTCTGTAAACAGATGCTGCAGTTATAATGCATAAGTTTTCTGAATCTAAAGATTTGTTTATCTTTCTTTTAATGCAATTATAAGTGTTTCTAATGATTGTTTTGAACCTGAAGACAGCGGCAGAAATATGTTTCTGGTTTTTTTTCTTTTTTTCTGGTTGTCTCCTTGACAAACGTAAGAAATCTATTCAGAAGAAAGAACTTTAAAATCCTTGGATTTCTCCCGCAACATGCAGGCATTTTGCTGCATAGCCTTCCACCTTAAAGTATCTGTTCCTTTTTAATGACAGTCTTGAGAAAGGTTCTAAAGTGGAATAATTGAGACAAATGGAGGGTAGGATCTCACACAACTTGTACAGGCTTTGTTAGTTCTTGACAAAAAGAATGAGCTAATGAAAATTTTGAGTTTTGTGGATCCCTTGTCTTGACATCATACCAATTTCGGTCAATAAATATTAGCATTCAAACAATACTTTCTCACCGTGGGAGTATTGGAGGAACAAATGAGGAACAAATTTACCTGTTTTTTGGCAATCGTACTAAAACAATTTGGAGAAAGAGAGAGCAAGGCTCATCCCCAATTTACAAACTCTGTTGGAAAGAAAACATCCTTTGTTTGATCTCAGTGTGATTCTGCGTTAAGACTAAAAAGCCATTAGAGTATTAACGCATTCATATTCCAAACCAAACATGAGCCAAACTAAATATCGATAGAAAAGTGATCTGGCAGTCTTCTGTGACACTTACTTTTGCAAAAGTTTTACCCACACTTCAGCACTATCATAAATGTGTAACTGAGGAAAAACATGATGACAATAGAGTCAGATTAATCATTCAACCTACATTTAAAATTCTAGAGACTATAAAAGACCCCAGTAAAAAAGGAATATTTTATGATTATTTTTAAACAGTAATAGAAGAATTATGGATCTGAAGTATATTCATGAGGTCCCATCAAATGTTTAAAAGTCCGGGGCAGACCAAATGAGGTAGGCCATTCCATGAGTTATAACAGCCAAACCTGAAACAAGGAATTCATGAGCAACTGGAATCCAGCCAGATACCAGGATAGTAATTTCAGCTGAACGATGTCGTGCCAGGACTTCGAAGCCTTGTTTTGAAGTCTTTGTCATCCAAATTACATTTGTGAGCTTATTTTCCTACTGAGCCTTCTCCACCTGACACAACAGTAGGAAGAAATCCAAACCCTGTTTTCTCCTCTCCACCATGGTGTTTTGGCACTTAGCTAAGGCTGAGCACTAGGAGGGGCCTCTAAATTTAAAGGATTCTGTTTCATGTCTTGCTTTCTTTGCTCTGGTTCTCACTTTTGTTTGACTCACTGCTTTTCTAATTAGTCTGTTTTTGTCAGTTGCAATATCTGTCTTTCGCTTCTGAACTTTTCTGTTAGTCTTAGTTTGCTTTCAGCTATTGGCTTCCTTGGTTCCAAAACCTACAATATTTATGATTTTGAAAAAAAGCAAGCAAACAAACAAATCAACAATCCCTATTGTAAACAGGCAGCAAAAAGAAAAGTTGTGGAGAATGGCATGTGTGTGTATATCCACCCCAGGGTGAAGGAAGACTTCTCTTAAAGCTTGCAAGCACGCTTCACTGGGCAGCCCTTCCCCAGGGGCAATGAGTGACACATCTTCTTAAAGGAAGGAAGTGGGATCAGGGACGTCTAGGGACAACAGCCTTGGCAAGGGCATCTCAAGTCGTGGTGGAGTTGATGTTCCAGCAAGCCCTCAGGATTCCTTGCCCACAGCCCCTGAAACCTCTCAGACTCTAAAGTCCAACTACCTGTCCCAAAATGTGTAATAAAAATTCAACAGCGGAGAACAGAATTCTATAGATCAAAGAGGACTGCCAAAAAACCCCACCAAGTTTACAGAGGAGCCAATGCTGAAGCTTAAACTACTGCAGATGGCTGTCCAGTGGAAGCTCAGCATGGTAGATTTATTGGTCTCCTGTCCTCCCTGGGAACAGATGTTGAGAGCTTTACAAGCCTGGGCTTTGTTATGTTTACTCTGCTGTGCCATAGACTCTGAATATTTGTGTCTTGTGTTTTGCCTTGTCCCCTGGGTTTCTTGCTTGGTACTAGATTCCGGGTCTTGATGGTGCCGAACATTTTGCCACTACCGAAACTAATACAAACTTCTGTAAAACTATTTTACAAGAGAAAGAATGAAAAGAAAAAGAAGATGCAGAAAAGAAAAAGATAAGAAATAGAGAAATAGAGAAAAAAAGAAAACCAGTAAAGGAAAAAGAAAAAATTATAAATAAGTGACCTCTCACTCATCATATATAAACAATTTTAATAACTTATCAACTTTTCTTAAAATAAACAATATATTCTTCTTCGCATATCCCATCTCTTACCTACAAATAAATCCATAAAGTTTCATCATTTCAGCTCTTGTATCAGCAAAAACTCTTTATGGGTTACGTGAAATAATCATATTATTATATTAACCTTGATCAAATAAAACTCAACTATGTTACTTATTTTTACTTATAACAAACTTGATCTTTAGTATTTAGAATTTATTTGATTTGTCAATCGCTTACAAGGTACAGGTATAAGAATAAATATAGTTTTGAATACATGAGATAGATACCTATAAGAAAAATAAAAGAAACAATAGGACAGGGACAGTAGGCACGATTGGTGCACTTATGCACACCCCCTACAGGCCTCTTAGGAAGGGGTTGAGGTCAATAGTAGACAGTCTAAGGTTAAAGTTTTGGGGGTTTGGGGATTATTCCTTTCAAATAATGTCCTGAAAGTTGAATTATTTTCATTTCTTTTTTGCCCTTTAACAAAATTCTTCAAAGGTTTAATTGGCCTATTTTATAAATCCAATGCAGGAAAATTATCCAGATCACTCTCCTTGCTTATTATTTGTATATCCCATTTAATTATTAAGATATCAGCTTAGTTTCTTCGTTCAATGTAACATCTTTTTGAATATCATTTTTGTAGCCTGTCATTTGTAAATCCACTTTAAAATCAGTCTCAGTCTGAGACTGATATCCATAAATACTTGTTTTTCTTCCATAGCAACTTTTTAACTGAATCTATCTATCAGACATTTTGCTATTTATTCCAGGGAAAAAAAGGAAGCTTGTCAACATGTTTTAAAAACTTTTTTCACTAAACATGGACAGAAACTCATTCAGTGCTATAAAACATGTTGATTCAAAGTTTTCTAGTAGCTGAAAAGAAATTAACAGACATATTTTGAAAGTGATTAGAAAAAGAAATATGCAAACCAGTGTCCTTCTTAAGTACCAACTGTGGTTTGAGTAAAATGGCTTTTCTGTCATCTCCCAGAACTGCTGTCTTGCAGTCTCCTCATGAGGAATAACGGTCTGGAGTACTTGTGGGTGATCTCTCTTTGTCTCAAAAGAAATTACAAAGAGCCAGTCAACTTTGTATTGCCCCGTTAGGGAGCTCTACTTTTTACAGAACCATCTTCAGATCACTATTTCTTCCCTAGAAGTCTACAGTCATTTTTAAATATTCCTTTAAAAAAAGGGGTCCTTCTCTTGTAAAGTACTGCTTGAGCTTTCAAGTCAAGGCAGACATTCAGCTTCCTAATTTGTTGGCTCTATCCACCAGTGTTGCCACAGAAAAATCTATGACCATGAGCAAGGCAAAGATACACAATGAAACAGGGAGCCCTTCTGTTTCATTAAGAAATCCCCATGGATCTAATATAACATGGGTATAGTATAGGAGGTGATCTACAGTCTGATCCAAAGAGAGCTTATCAGCTCATGGTCTCTCTTTAAATGCATCTCCATCCACAAACCAAGGTTACTGTCAAAATCTGTCTCTCTAACCCAGGGTCTCCAACCTTGGCAACTTTAAGACTTGTGGACTTCAACTCCCAGAGTTCCTCAGCCAGCTTTGCCCTGGGAGTTGAAGTCCACAAGTCTTAAAGTTGCCAAGGTTGGAGACCCATGATCTAAGCTAATCTATATCCCGTGGTAACAAAACTGATTGGTGGATCTTGTTGCTTGCTAGACGAGAAATGAGGAGAAAATCTACCAATTTTTTTCCTCTAATTTGTCCCTATTTATGTTTATGTTTAATTTGTGCATATTTATGTTACAGTGGAGGTAGGACTGGGCCATCAGCAATTGATTGATTGATTGATTTGCCATCAAGTTGGCATCAACTTTTAGCAACTACGTAGTGGGGTTTTCTCCAAGACTATTGGTCTCTAACCTGACCCTCAGTCTTCCAGCACTGTGATCATCAGCAGTGTAATGAAATCCATCCACCTTGCTGCTGATTTGCTTCTTTTTCATTCCAAATCTAATTTATGACTCATTATTTCCTGCCAATTTAAGGACTGGAAGAATACATATTAATATAGCTGTGAGGAACAGCCCATTGTGAAGACAAGTCCGGGAGTTAGAAAACAGGCAGCCTGGCTCTGCATCACAAAATGTCACCTACAGCCCCAGGCTGTCCTTGGCAAATGTTACCGTTCACTCAACAGAATTAATAGTTGCTATCTATTTATCACTATATTTAGCACTGGCTATGTCAGTTTGCAGAAGTAAACAGACAGATTTATATATGGCTTGAAAATGATGCACTCTATATATTGCTGTCACAATTAAATTAAAAGCCTATTATAATGGTGAGTCAAATTTCCTGGCCATCAGAACTTAGACTGCTATAAAACATGCAAAACAGTAATAAGACAGAACCGAACAGAATAACAGAATTGGAAGGGTCCTTAGAGGTCTTCTAGTCCAACCCCTTGCTTAGGCAGGAAACCCTATACCTTTTTAGACAAATGGTTATCCAATCTCTTCTTTAAAACTTCCAGTGTTGGAGCATTTACAACTATTGGAGGCAAGTTGTTCCACTGATTAATTGTTGTAACTGTCGGGAAATTTCTTCTTAGTTCCAGTTCCTTCTTTTCACTGGACTAGGTGTACCCAATTCCTGCAATCGTTCCTGATATGTTTTACCCTCCAGCCCCCTAATGATCCTTGTTGCTCTGCTCTGCATTCTTTCCAGAGTCACAACATCCTTTTTAATATTGTGCTGGCCAAAACTGGTTGCAGTATTCCAGGTGTGGTCTTACTAAGGCTTTATAAAGCAATACTAGTACTTCAACTTTTAATGTGATCTTTTAATACCCAACTCTTCTGCTAAATTTATTCAAACCGTACATTTATCAAACTATCCAAATCATATTTTTAATTCTTCAGCATTACATCTGTGTTTCTTTATACTTCTTTCTAAATGAGATAAACAAATATATGCCAAGTGGGCTGTTTGTCTTTCCCTCTCTATCTCTCTCATACACAAAACTCTGAAGGGTTCATCACCTAAAGCGTCCAACTTTGGCAACTGTACAACTTGTGGACTTCAACTCCTAGAATTCCCCAGCCAGGCATTCTGGGAGTTGAAGTCCACAAGTCGTAAAGTTGCCAATGTTGGGCACCCCCGGCCTAAAAACAATTGAGATACTGTAGTTTTTGATTATCTGGTATATGAAGATGAAGTAATTAAGTAAGTATTCTCTTGCCTATTAAACATCAGTCAGAGCCTGTGCTTGATTAGAAGTTTCTATTGGATTACATTTGATCAAACGTTTGTCTTAGATTATACTGTTTTATGCATTTCTTCATTATTGGGAGGTTGAGATGCCCAATAGTACAAAAAAAATAATAATAACCACTAACACTGTGCCTCTAGGAGCTGCAAGATATAAAGTAAATGAGGCATGGCTACTGATTGTCTTCGGCCTACATTATCGGCACAAGAACTATTAAGAAGGTTGTTATAGTTCCCTTTCATGCGTCATTTTCTCACTCTTATCTAATTAAGAGCTTCGCTTAAACATAATGTGCTGGTGTCTAGAAAATGCATTTTTATGGTGCTAAAAACTAGAGTTCTGTAGCAGGGCCGTCCCAAAGTAACCAACATTTGTTGGCTTGTTTTTGTGTTTATTACCTTGTCGCACTGTACGGTGCAATAAAAGTGTGCAGTATTAAAAAAAGCGCAACTATTTGTTTAATCATTTCTAGGGGTGCTGAGATTGGGGGGGGAGGGGGGGGGCTGCTGTAGAAGAATTCCAGATCCAAGTTAACTTCCACATTAAAAGTTAAATGTTTTAAAAAGTGATACAGGCAGTGTTTGACTTACAACCAATCATTTAACAACTGTTGTGGAGTTACAAGGTCCTTGGAAAGGGTGCATAAAAGCCCATAAATCAGCATTTCTGGATGCTGTAAAATGTCTCTCTCTCTCTCTCTCTCACACACACACACACACACACCATGGACTCATTACTGAAATTCAGGTGCTTAACAACCAGCACATATTTACAACCAGTTGCAGTGTGTCCAACTCACGTGATCACAATCTGTGATATTTTTTTGCTAGCTTCCAGAGGTCTCTTGCTGGTTTCTGGCCAAAAAAGAGAAAGAAAGAAAAAAAAAACATTCAGGAGAATGGATTTGTTTTTTGATTACTGAAAAAAGCAACCACATGAATTTTCCCATCTAACTTTTTAAATTTGTTTTTCTATGGGTTTCCAACCACCAAAGCAGCTTAGATCACACTGTGTCCAGGAAACCTGATTTGTTTTGGGATGCAGTTGCTTATTTTGTAAATTTTATTTGAGTTTTCACAAAGAGAAAAAAACAAAACAAATAAAACATCTTTTTTTGAAAGTAGCTTGCTTAAAGCACCTCATGCTTCCAAAATTAACTGATCCTTAGTTTAAAAAGCTTGCAATGGTTGCTGTTGTTTTTAAAAATAACCTTTCTGCAGTGCAGTCACTTTCTCCCAAAGGCAGATTTTGAGATAAATAACAACGGGAGCAATCTGCAGTCCTTTTTGATACTCTTCTCACTTTCCCACCTCTAGCACTTCCATTTTCAAGGAGAGGGTACCTTGACGCCAAATCCAAAAAGCAAGATGCTGTGGTGGTTTTTCTGTGCCTCTTGGTAGTTAATGGGAATTTTATTCAATCACAACCCATTTCGAGGCAAGCTCATGTTAAGCTGCCAAACCCCAAGCTCACATCCCAGTCCCACAGGTTCAAGCCAATTAGTCCACCAGATTTCCTACTTAAGCAAGTTTCTGGCACCTTGGGACACAGAAAGAACATGTGTGAATCACTGAAGCAGGAAGCTCCTACAACTTATAATCTGTCATGTACAAGAGTTGTGAATGAGAGAGGCAATTTGATCTTGAAATGCAACACAAGACTTGATTGTAAAAAAAAAAAAACGATAGAAGAGAATGACTCTCTGCCTACTCACCTAACAAGCCTGTTCAGATTAGAAATGAAGAAATGAAAACATTTTGGGGAACATACATTGTATGGGGTCTAAACCAACTTGGTCTGACCAAAGGAGCTACTTGGATAAGCAGTGAAACCAGTGGTGGTGTTCTACCACTTCAGCCTGGCTCTGACGATCATCTGTGAGCAAACTGGTTTGCTCTGTCAATCAGCTGCTTGACCCTCCTACCCACCCCGGCTCTATTCTTACCTTTATTTCCTGCCTTTCAACCTCAGCTGCTTCGTGCAGCACAGCCAACTGCCGCATGTCAGCTGTTTTACACACAGGGCTTGCAGCAGAAGATGAGTTGCAAATGCTGTGCGCGCAGAAAATGCGTGCTCACACCGAACCAGTAGGAAAACATTTTGAAACCCACCACTGAGTGAAATGTTTCCAACCCAAAACTAAAGCAGTCCAGTTGTCAAGAGACAACTTCCAGACTCAAGGTTGAGCTCTTGGTCCTTGGTGATCTCGGAGCTTGGTGAGATTATTTTGCACGTTTCCTTAGCAAACTATGTATTATCATCAATGCCAGAAGGGAGTTAAGGTTGGTTTTATTTTCATATAGAAAAATTACCAATCGAGAGGAGAGTGTGTCCATTTTTCTGATAAATTCATTCATCCAGGACGTCAAGATATGCCTCTCTCTCTCTCTCTCTCTCTCTCTCTGGGTGTGGGTGTGGGTGTTCTGTGGGTGTGGCTTGGTGGGCGTGGCAGAGGAAGGATACTGTAGAATCTCCAATCAGAGGTGGTATCTGCCGATTCTCCAAGCTACTCAAAATTTCTGCTAGCAGTTGTCCAGAACTGGTCAGAACCTGCTGAATGCCACCTCTGCTTTAGGCTCACTCTTTTTAACATCTTTTGGAAGTCAAATATGAAATCTTGAAGAGTGCTTGGATAATGCTGCATTGTATCTTTATGACAACACCATAAACCTTTATTCCCACTTCCTGGATGACTCAGATAACATTCTAGAGAATATCACTGATGAAATCATATAACCATATTGACTAGTAGGTATTTGGAAGGAAGGAAGCAAGCAAGCAATAAAACACAACGAAGAGCCATTCTCCATAGGATTCCAACCTATACTTAAGTTGCTGAAGATGCAGTGAAACTACACATACACACCACGTAGTTGATAGCAGGGATTTAGTGGGCGTTGTCTGCATAATATAGGTGCTAGTGTACAGATAACAGAGCTCCTGAATGTTGCTGTGAGAATTTCTTTTTTGTAGGCAATGTTGTTTAACATCCATGCTAATTTAAAATAGAGGCTATGGCTTTTTTTTGTAAATTTTATTTGAGTTTTCACAAAGAAATACAAATAAAATATCTTTTTTGAAAGTTACGTGATCCCGGGTTACATTTCTTTGTACAGACACAAATTCAATTTCATGCTCATTTTTATGTTCTATTCCATATCTTATTACTGTTTTACATTTTCTACATAGCTTCTCCCCTCTTTTAATTTTCTCAGTTTTATTTTAATTATCTCATCTCAATTCAAGTCATTATATTTATGCTTTTTGTCTGTCCTGTTTCAATTTCGCATTATCTTTTTTCATTAAACAAAGTTTCTCCTGTAGTTGCTGATTGGAGTATGACACCTTTATATCTTTTAATTTTATCCATTTAACTCTTATTTAAGCTTCAATATATACCTTAAAGTTATAACATTCAATATAATACATAACTTCCATTTTGGTAAATTCTTAAAATACACACTATATTCTTAAAAAAAAAATTATAAATATATGTAGTTAAAACAACACATTCTATTCCAATTCAATTCTATCATTAATGTTAATATTCATTAAAATCTTAACTGCTTTAACATTACTTTTCAATTAAATATCATACTTCTATGGGAACAGTTATGTTGGGTATAACATTGATACACCAACTAAGTTTGGGTGAATAAATATATAAACCAAGGTTTGGGTGTTTGTAACTTGTAGCTTTAAGCACCAAACTGCTTGTAATTAACTAATTAAGGGTGCGGTTACAAACGGCAATAAAAGGCAGTAAGAGAAACGTAATCTCTCTCTGCTTGTTTTTCTGCTTGCTACTGTTTGTTTGCTACTGTTTGCTACAACTGTTTGAATACCTGAACCAAAGGACTATTTCATTGATGTGCTGATATCCTGTGAATACTCAGCGTTGTCTTCAAAAGGAAAGGTATCAGAGGAGAAGATATCTTTACAAGCAGATAATGATATAGAACTGACTAGTAAATGGACTAAGTTACTGAATGGATATATTTGTGAATGACATATGGACTGATTGACAATGTTTAAACTCTAATTGGATTAAACAACTATTTAAACTACAAAAACAGTGTTTGTCATCAGTGTGTGTAAACTCTAGGGCCCTTCCTCTCTCATTTGGCTGCCTGGCTTGACTGCTGCTGCACATTCTGTTTGGGGGTTTGTCCCCAATCACTAACAAGTTATAAGCTTTCCATAATTAATTCCCCCTCCTCTTCACTTATATTTTATAAAACATTAACTAATTAAAATGTTTCCGTCCCTTCCTAATTCAATTCTCTCATTTATTTTATTTCATTTGTTTTGTTAACAAACATTTCACTAGAATACAATAACTATTTTATCCCTCATTTTAATCATACATTGTTTCCAATTTTCTAAAAAATATTTCTATTACTAATGTAACAATACAATCTTATGTACCTTTACAGAAACCCTTTTTCAGTTAAATTTTCACCCATTATCTCTACATAGGCCCTGTTTCTCTATATCTTGCTCAGGTCCTTTGTAACTTCGTTTCCTTTCCTTCTTCCCTCTCTTCTCTCTCCCCTTTTTACCCCCTTGTCTCTCTGCCTCTATTTCTCTCTTCTGTATTCTTCTTCTGTTGCTTTCCAATATTATACTTATTTTTTGAACTATTTTTCTTTTCTTTGGTTGTTTTTTTTAAGTCTTAAATTCTCCATTCTCTTTCCCCCCTTTTCTTTTTCTTCCTCACATAGAATTACTTGTTCATTAAAGATGGCTTCTTCTTTGTCCTAGTCTTCTTGTTTTGCAGGTGTTCCTTGTTGTTGCTCATAGTTCCAAATCTCCATTTCTAAGAATTGAAAAACGAAGCCAAAAGAACCTCTCTCTTCTTGTGCATCTTCTTTGTACTTTTTAAGTTCCATTTTCAATTCATCCAGAAGTAGTGCCATTGTATAAATTTTTAAACAACCACCCGATTGATTTTAGTCATTCAAATGCAATAACCAAGAATCCAAAGATCACCAAATAAACCAAATGCACGCAAACTGTTTCTTTTTGCTTTTTTTCACTTTCTCTTCCTGGGGTTCTACTATTTAATTGCCAAGTTTCAGTTAAAATGTATCTTTTAGAAATCTTATTGAAGTTTTACTGTAAATTCCTTTTAATTCTAGACAGTCTCCTCCCTTTTTTCCAGATCCTGCCCTTTTATTCTTTTTCTCTCCTTTCCTGCTTTTAAAATTTTTTTAGCGTCCAGAAATCTTTATTATCCCTTTGACATTTTATTTTATTTTCAGCTTAATTGCCTGTTGATGTCAAAGCAGATTTTTTTTTTCCAATTTCTTATTTAAGTCTCTTAGTTGTCAATATAGGGAAAGGGAGAGAAGAAGAAAAAATCCAAACCTTTCCCTTTTCACTTTTCTTCGCTGCTTCAGAATCTTCTTTGGGAACAATGTTATTTTTTTTTTAGTTTAAATTCCAGGGTACCTTAGTTGTTGCTTTTGCAATTTAACCCGGTCAGTCAGAACTTTCACTTGTTATCTTCCTCCTGCACATTCTTTTCCGGTTGAGTTCTTCTTTGAGGTGGCCATTTCTGACCACCGCTGCAATCGCCTTCGGGAAAGAGAGTAATGGCCAGCCCCCTCTTCACCACCTCTACGGGGTGGCTTAGCCCTGAAACCAGCCAGCCCGGGGCGCTCCAGCAGCCAGCCCAGACTGAAACTGCACACGATTGCAGATTTCTGTCTGTCACCGAAGACGCTCAAACCAGAAGCCGAGGCTATGGCTTTGACACAGAGTACTTCTGCACCAACATTTTGTTTGGTTAACTTCAGTTATGGTTGTAAAGGAATAGTGGAACTTGAGGTCTGGCATTTCTCCATTTGTGAAAACCATCACTTCACCTCACCACATGGATTATTTTCTCACCCTGTAGATATTAATATGGTGTGTAGTAATGTTTAAGTGGGTGAAGCTTTCTCAGTCCTTGGTACAAATTAGAAGATTACATTCTGTTTGATTTTGATTTGGGGAGAGAAATACCCTTTAGATTCCTAGTGGAAATCTAATGATGGGAGATAATAACCCAGTTGGTTCTTCTGGATCTTTTAGCAGTGTTCCTTACCATCAAAGGTATTTTTTTGGATTACCTAGCTAGGTTTGGTTTAGGAAGAACAATATTCTACTGGGTTCAATCTTTTCTAGCAGAACAACATCTATGATAGATCTTGAGGAACTGATACTCTAGGCGTTGGCTATTTGTCTCCCATGATAGAAAATCATTAATGGGTCATCTGGAGGACAAAGCTGGAGCCTTAGCAATGTAACAATAAAATTCTGTTTCTAATCCATCTGTAAAATCCAGAGGAACACTGGAAATCTGGAATAGGAACAGTATATAACAAGTTGAACCTTCATTTTAAATATTTGGACTTTCAGAAACACAAAAAATATCTCTCCAAAAATTCCCTAGTCAATTCAGCAGCTGTAATATAAGAAGACTCACACTACGATGGATTGGTACCTGGGTCACAGAATTAGGAATAAATAGATAAGTTTTACATCAGAGAGGCATTCAAAAACAGGGATCCAAATTAAAATAGTTTTACATTTTCTTATATTGTTCTGGTGAACAGTTTGATGGCCTGTTTTGCTGAGGTTACATTCACTGTAAGCAAATACAACATGATTCAGTTAATGTACATTCTACGTGAGGTTGGATCTTCCTCTGTAAAATTTCCACCCATTTATTTTTAACCTACCCTTTGGAGTTATAATCCATGAATCCCCAAACTCTTCCCTGTGACAGTCCTTCAGGTATTTGAAGTTGACTATCACGTCTTCCTTTAGCCCTTTCTTCCTTAGGCGAAATGTGCCCAGTTGTTCTGACCCAAACCCTTGTCCAATAAAACAAACACAAACCAAAAGGAACAGAAATCTTTTAATGATTCTTATGAATCCCCAGTTAAAAGGCTGCTGCAAACTGATTAACTTTGATAAGCACGAGCCTTGACAAAACTGTGTGAGGCTGCCAAAAATAACAGATAAGTTTACCTAGAAATATTTTACAACACAAGAGTCTTCATACCAACTAAGATATTGCAATGTCCACGAGGCTCGAGTTTCAGAACATCTTTGCTTCCTGCAAAGAACATCTGATTCACAGCTGGCTTTTATCTTCTTGAAGGAGGGGCCATTACCTTGCAACCTTACTCCCGAGTCGCCCATGCTGCAGCAGCTGCTCTTTCCTACGAGCAGCCCTGTGCTCATGTGCACTTGGCACAAGCTCCTCGGGAACCTCCTCATCGCTGCTACCAACCCCAACAATCTCTGAAGGCAGCAGTCCACTCTCTAACGGTCCTGGCCTCTCATCTGAGTCCTCGCTCTCCTCAGCCATCTGCACCTGCTGCTGCTGATACATAATGTGGGTTCCAGACTGATGAGCTGTATTCGAGTATTGGTCTAGCAAATGTTTTGTATGCTGTAGTTATTATTGTAATATTACCAGAGAAAAAGCTATGTAAGATTAGGTTAACAACTTGTTATAACTTGGTTGTAGCAGCCTTAATAAAACAAAAAGGAAAGGAATCAGATATTTTTTATTTACCCACACTTATCGGCAATCAGTGCTTGGCAATTTTGAATGCCTTCATCACTGTATTTCCTGCTTAGTTTGCTTTGGGACAAATATTAAAAATGTTCTGTTTAAGTTATTTTTCGCACTAAAGGAATCAAAAATATCTTTGCAAAACTTTGGTGTCCTAGTTAAAGGAAGTTAAAGATTAATGAGGCGGGAAAGAAATCTCTAGAAGCATGGTGTTTAAATTGGATGTACAAATATATAAGTCCCCCCCCCCCCCTTTTTTTTTTTTTTTTTTACAAATCCATGTATTTTAGAAAGATTGGCTGGAGAAAACAATTTGGGGATTGGATTTGTCAGTCATCCTTCTGTTTAGATACAGAGAGGTCTCATTCAGTAATAAAACATATCTGTTCAAAGCTGTCTCTTCTGCGGCACAGCTTCCTTGCTCTTTCTAAATGTAGAGTAGGACTTTTAGCAAAACAAATTTGAGAAGTTCTCATTAGGACAAAACACATGTTCACAAATGACAACAACTTGATACTTTCAAAAAGCCAACTTGCTTCCTAGGCTGCATAAAGAGAGGGATAGAATCAAGATTACATGAAGTGTTAATGCCACTTTATAATGCCTTGGTAAGGCCACACTTGGAATACTGCATCCAGTTTTGGTCGACACGATGTAAAAAAAGATGTTGAGACTCTAGAAAGAGTGCAGAGAAGAGCAACTAAAATGATTAGGGGACTGGAAGCTAAAATATATGAAGGATGGTTGCTGGAATTGGGTATGTCCAGTTTGATGAAAAGAATATTAGGGCTGACATGATAGCAGTGTTCCAATATCTCTGGGGCTGCTACAAAGAAGAGGGGGTCAAGCAGGGGTGGGATTCTACCTGGTCAGTCTGGTTCTATAGAACCGGTGGTTGTGATTCTGCCCAGTTCAGAGAATTGGCAAATTGCTGCCCCCCGCCTCTTGCCCCGCCTACTCATTCCTTACCTGGCATGCGCACCATCCAACTTGCCTGCTAAGTTGCTATTTTTCCTTTTTTTCCCCCTGACCATCAGTTGTTCTGCTGTGCCGGGAGATTTAGATTAGCTAGAAAGCAGAAAATTGTTGGATCTAAAAGCAGAGCTGAACCTTACTTAGGACTGAAGCTTCTATGTTTCAGTGCAGACTCAGGTAGCAGATGGGAGATAGATAGATCTCTAAGTGAATCTGTGATTCTGTGAGCAACTCAATCTGCCTGCCTGCTTTGCCTGATTTTGGGTAAAAGTTGCTCTTTTTTTAAATAAAAAATTCAATATTTTTTTATATTTACAATATTTACATATAAGCCATGCCCAGCCAGTCAGGTGACCACCAAGCCACATCCATTCAGCAAGCCATGCCCACCTAGTCACATGACTATCAAGCCACACCCACAAATTAGGCCATGCCTACAGAACCGGTTGTTAAGAAAATTGAATCCCACCCCTGGAGTCAAGCTATTCTCCAGTTAGAACCATTAATCAGTTGAACAACTTGCCTCCAGAAGTTGTGAATGCTCCAACACTGGAAGTTTTTAAGAAGAGATTGGACAACCATTTGTCTGAAATGCAAAACTTAGTCACCAAACCGGTAGTAACACTGGCTGAATCCCACCCCTGCTTACAATGGAATTCCAGTTCCAATGGTGGTATTTTAGATTATTTTTAGGAAAGAGGAAGAGAAGATAGGACTTGTTCCAAATTGATATAGATTTTTTATGAATCAAAATAATCAGTCTTATGTAGTTCTAGATTTAGGAGGTACACTCAGCTTGAGTGTATCCATTATTTTAATGCAAGGGTCTTCAAACTTGGCAAGTTTAAGACTTGTGGACTTCAACTCCCAGAATTTCTGAGCTAGTGTGACTGTAAGAGGAATTCTAGGAGTTGAAGTTCACAAATCTTAAAGCTGTCAAGTTTGAAGACCCTTGTTTTAATGCATTTCAGAGATTCTCAAAGCCTTTAACTCTTATTTTGCGAAGAGCACCATCTCCATTTTAGATTGAAGAGAAAAATTTCCTTCGTTTGCACTTACTTTTTAAATCCAGCCCTTTTTTCTAAAAGCTTCAAACCCTCTCTGTTTCCTCTGGTGCTATAATATATTGGCAGCACTTAAATTAGGTGGGAGATAATAACTTTCACTGCCTGCTTTGAAACAGCAGACTCTTCTAATCAGAAACAGGAATTGCACCCCCCATATATCTTCAAGATTAATCAAATCCAATATTATGTTTAATTTGATCACAGGCATTGCTACATCGTGATTATGTGCAACAGAAAGATAAGGGTGTTTATTCAGCTGTGCCTTTACTATTTCTTGTTCTATCGGCAGGCGCTATTGAGGGGGTGATGTATGTATTGTGGATTATTTATTTATGGGCATAGAAATATTCCTTTCAGATTCCTTTGACTTTGGGTATGTTTCCTCTGGTTTGAGCTGGGAGACTTGTCCCAGTAAGCATTTTCAATTTGTCTTCTGTCTACAACAGAGAATATAAATATCCTCCTTTAGAGAAAATATACATAGATGATATTTTTGAAAAAAATATATAATTAAGTGACTTGTGTTGTTTATGAGCGTGTGCTCATAAACTGTAAGTCTCCTGTGAATTTTACTTTCAGACACGGTTATTGTGTGTTAGGTATGCATGCACTTTAATCTAGTTGAGGAGTCTCCAACCTTGGCAACTTTAAGACTTGTGGACTTCAACTCTCAGAATTCCTCAGCCAGCAAAACTGGGAGTTGAAGTCCACAAATCTTAAAGTTGCCAAGGTTGGAGACCCCTGATCTAATTGATTGATTCAAGTCTTGCTCTTTGGTACAATACAGGTATTCCTTGACTTACAACTATTCATTTAGTGACTGTTTGAAGTTACAATGGCACTGAAAAAAGTGACTTATGATTGCTTTTCACACTTATGATCATTGTAGCATCCCTGTGGTCTGGTGATCAAAATCTTGTGTTTGACATGGTTTGTATTTTTTCCATTTGTAAATCTTCGCAGCTGGTTTCTGACAAGTAAACTCAATAGGAGAAGCCAGATTCATTTAACAACAATCTTGTTTAGGATTGTAAAATTTGGGCTTTATTGAGATTTTAAATTGAGGACTACCAGCATTCAGATAGTTGAGAAACGTACTCATCAGGAAGAACATATTCTCAATCTGGATTTTTTTCCCCTTTACTTTAGAAGGGGTGATTAATATTCATCAGTCCAAAAGTGTTTCTTTACCACAGATAGCTTGATAATTGGAAAAGTTGTGCTGATGTAACAAATTGGCCTCTTCAGAGATGGAGGCCAGATTTGGTTGGTCTGATTTTACAGAATATTTTATTTGATCATAAAGTATGCCTTAGTTTTGACAGCATTCACAAAGTCAGTGAAAATCTTCAGGATTGTTCATTGAATTATAGGGCTTTAGCTGACACTCATTTGTGTCTTCTAAACTACATTGTGAGTAGAAATCCAATCAATTCAATTAACCTCTGAGATCAGATTAACTTAATCTGGTCTCAAACCTCTGATGCAGGAAATTCTATAGTGTAGTGTCCAGAGTATTGTTTTATAGTACCAGCATTTTTTGTTATTTGTTTTGTGAGGAAGTAGATATCCTTGAATCAGATCTTGCCAGGTCTAATCAGTCTCTTCAAATGGCAGACTTCTTTGACAGCTACCTCAGCTAAACAAGATTCTCACACAATCTTCTTTAATAAGATTTATTCAGATCTAAAGAGCAGTGTTACAAGAATGCTAGCAATAGAACTATTTCTAATCTACAGCAGATTTACCCCATAATAGTTTAAAGTGGAGATATGTAAATAGCTATTCTGTGCATCAGTGACATCTTGGTGATTTTCACTGGTAATAGAAGAGTTTGTGGGTGGCTCTTTATAAAACTGGTTCTTGAAATTTGGTCTTTGAACCAACCACTACAACTTCCCAATAAACTTAAATGAAGCACTGGTAACTGGACCGGATCATTTTTAGCTGCTATAAGCCCAGTTTAGCAAAGGGGGAAAAGTCCCGATATGTCACATGACACCACCATGATGACCTGAGTTTGACACCTGTGCTGTAGAATAAGATGCTGCCTCTGACATAACTTTTCTCCTGGTTGGTTCCCTGTTTTCCCACAATTTCTCATGGTTCTTTTGGAGCACTTGGGAAAGTTGAGTCTTTGAAGGAATTCTTGTTTTAGCTTTCCATGTATGATCAGAGAATAGTATTAGGAGATATACAGTTGTATGCTTGATCTTTTGGGAATTGCCCTGTCATGTTCCCATAAGGTTCTGCTTTGTCTTCATTGGGGACAGAGCTTAGGCAGTACAATAAGCTGTTACAGACAGGTCTTCCTCTCAAACTGCTGGCTACAAACTTAGCAGAAACTTCCCGGACACTTGACATAGCATACTACTATTGGTAGCATCTTCGCCTGCCTTTGCCACAATAGTCAATATACTTCTGTTTTAACTCTTTATGGTTTCTGATTTTTCTCCCATTCTTCCTCTATTATTCTGTAAACTCCAGGCAGTGTATTGTAACATCCACTTTCCAGTTTTTTGCCTTATCAACAAACATTAAGTCTTTGTTGTTGTTCTTGTTATTATTGTTGTTGTTGTTGTTGTTACATACACAATAACATGAAATCACAGTTGCTTCTTTTGTTGATGTGGCCTTCTTGCCATCTTCTTCCCAAGAATGTACAATGTCATAAGACAGGGGTGTCAAACTGGTGGTGCCATGGGCCGCAGGCCAAATACGTCGCACACAGGCCACACCTACCCCGGCTCCATGAAGGGAAAAACATTGTGGAATGTCATGTGAGAGCAATGTGACGCCGCAAGTTTGATACCCATGTCATAAGGTATTGATAGAGTAGATGTGTAGCTTTTACAATTGTCAGATGGAAGTTTTGTCAATGTGCAGATTTTCTAACAAGGCTTTTTGCGTAGCACCCAGTTTGACAATAACCATTGGGAACACCACTGCTGGTTTATGCTATAATCTTTCAAAGTTGATTTTCGAAGCTCAATCCTTTGAGATCTCCAGTTCTTTGTCTTTTATTCTATTATCCCCAGATATTGCCACATCAATTATACTCCATTTTTCTTTTCAACCCTAATTAAAACTGGTATGTTCTGTGCCAAGACTTTATCAGTTTGTATTCAGAAATCATACAATATTTTAAGCTCCTCGTTTCTGACTACTTTTTCAACTATAAATTCTTACTAATTTTCATTAGTGGCACATGATAATGTTTGCATATGTTTCAGTTAATAATTTTGGTGACTGTGTATGTTGTTGTTTATGATCAGTTTGTATGGTCTAAGAATGTTAATATTATTAACATTAATATTTTTTACATTTATTTGTATATTTAATATAATAATATTATCTATGTAATGTAACATACATGTATAAATATATAATATTTTTATATTTATTTCCCTTTCCTTTTCCTTCTTTTTATATTTTTATTTGGCAATTCTTAAATTTGCTCTGTTTATCTGTTTCTTCCTTTTATTAATATATTTGTGTGTTTGTATAAACACTCTATAAACATATACTCAGACGTAATTTTTCTTTTATCTTTTCTTTTTTTTCCTCATTATTCTTTTTATATTTTCATAATTATCCTGCATCATTGCAAAACACTTTAATAAAAATATTAGTAAGTTATTAACAATTTAAATTACTAAAATAAAATACACATAGACCCATGCTTAGTAACAGTACAAGGGAGACATTAATAAGTAATGGGCTTATGATCAAAATCTTTTGGAATAGCCTCTTTATGAAAGGAGAGATCCCAGTGGCATCTTTTTCTGCTTATTCAGCAAGGCTATGAAAACTGAGATGTCCAGAAGGGCTTTTGAAGTTTAAAGTCATTGTTGGCCAGGATGCCTAGTAGTAAGTTTAATAATTTTAGTAATTTATGTTACTTATTAATGTAAAGATGGCACACTTCCGTTAAAGATGGTGTCACTGATGGTAGCCTCGGTGAAATGCTCTCTAGTAGTTCTGATGTTTTCTATTTTCTTCTGTTGGTTTCTTGTGATTTTTCAATTGTTGTTTCTAACTTATGATTAATGATTGTTGCAGTTGTTAAGTTAGTAATACAATTGTGGGGTGAATCTAGCTTCCCCATTGACTTTGCTTGTCAGAAGATCACAAAAGATGACCACATTGGGACATTGCAGCCTTCATAAATACTTAGAATAGAATAGAATAGAATAGAATAGAATAGAATAGAATAGAATAGAATAGAA
>NW_020769368.1:1029231-1044449 GCF_900518735.1 Pseudonaja textilis | reverse complement strand
AATAGAATAGAATAGAATAGAATAGAATAGAATAGAATAGAATAGAACAACAGAGTTGGAAGGGACCTTTGAGGTCTTCTAGTACAATCCCCTGCTCAGGCAGGAAACTCTATACCATTTCAGACAAATGGTTGTCCAATCTCTTCTTAAAACCTTCCAGTGTTGGAGAATTTACAACTTCTGGAGGCAAGTGGTTCCACTAGTTAATTGTTCTAGTCGTCGGGAAATTTCTCCTTAGTTCTAGATTGCTTCTCTCCTTGATCAGTTTCCACCCATAGCTTCTTGTCCTGCATTCAGGTGCTTTGGAGAATAGCTTGACTCCCTCTTCTTTGTGGCAGTCCCTGAGATATCAGAATATTACAATTGTGTCACTCCTAGTCCTTCTTTTCATTAAACTACCATAGACATACCCAATTCCTGCGACCATTCTTTATATGTTTTAGCCTCTAGTCCCCTAATCATCTTTGTTGCTCTTGTGATGACCCAGGGTGAGATACAAAATAAACACAGTCACAAAAAACAGGTGAAGCCCCTTTTATTCCTTCACTTTGCTTCCAAACTCCAAATATCCTTGACTGGAGACAAAAAAATCCCATACAAGCAGTTACGAGAAGGAGGAAATGCCGTTTAAATTACAAAGAGTAAAAAAACAATACAAACCAGGCAAGATAAGGGCTTGAAGACATCCACAGATATCAGAACAAAAACTGGGAAGAATGCCAAACTCAGAGAGGAACAATAAACTAGAGATATTTCCACACTTTGTTTCCAGCACTCACCTCGTACGCATGTACTTCCTCTTATCCAGTTGTCACAGCTGCAGCCCATGAAGAGGATCAAGGCCCTCTCCTCCCCAGTGGACCATGTTTCTCCCTTATCCTCTCCTCCCTGCGTGCCCTAGGATGGAGAAGAGATGAGCCTGGGTCTACCCAGATGGCCTCTGCCCTTCCCCAGCCTCCTCCAGTACCTCCGGTGCCATGCTTCCATTCCATCGGCTGTTCCTCCTCTCCCTCAGAGCCAGTTTCCACCAGGGGCATGACAGCTTTTCTCTGGACTCTTTCTAAAGTCTCAACATCTTTTAAAATCGTAGCGACCAAAACTGGATGCAGTATTCCAAGTGTGGCCTTACCGGGGCATAATAAAGTGGTATTAACACTTCATGTAATCTTGATTCTATCCCTCTCTTTATGCAGCCTAGAACTGTATTGGCTTTTTTGGCAGCTGTAGCACACTGTTGGCTCATATTTAAGTGATTGTCCAAGTGTCTAGATGTTGATCATGTGAACATTTTTTCAGTATCATTCTATCCTATCCTGTCTTGTCCTTCTTCTGTTCCCAAAATCTGGCATTTATAGGGATGCCCTGTGTATGAGTGTGTTACTTTCAATAACTTCTACTAAGGGGCAACTTTCTAATCAGGTTCTGAAATTCGAGTTTTAATGGAATGTATATCATCAAATATAAACTAGTCACGTTGACTGAATTTTCAGCAAAAGGGAAGCATCATAAAACTACATGAACATTATATTGTTGGTTTTACTTCACTAATAATAGTTAAATAAATTAATAGAACTTAGAGCAGCCCTCATATAGAACACATTGCAATGGTCCAAATGAAATGACTGGAGCTTATTAACAAATCAGTGGTCTTAGAAAATATTAATTTTAAAATGAGAACACCATAACAAATTATTATTTTTTAAAAGTTTGTTATCTACCTGATTGCTAGCTTCATTTTGGTGGCAAGATGAATAATGGGGAAAACACTCATGTGTATGTTATGGCAGGCCCCATTTTGTTTATTATTTGCAAGTTTGTTAATACAAAGTTTGGAAGAATAATGTGGTCTATAATGTTCAGAATTTATTGTTATATTAAAAACTATGGATTCAGTGAACCATGGGATACTGCAAAACTTATTAATCTTCAAAGAAGACCATTTTCCAGATTTATAGATTGGTTCCTTAGTGATGTAATAGAAATGCTGATCTAATTTATTCACTGTGATTAATATTTAATTCTGTGTTTAAACATTGTTTAAACTTGTATTTTAACAAGTTTTCCCTTTTTCTTTTTCCTCCTTCCTCCTTTTTTCTTCTTCAATCTGTTTTTAATTGTTCTTTTTATTTCTTCTTTTCTTTATTTTAAAGCAATAAACACAGGCACACTTTTTTCCCCTCAGCTTTATTCCCTAAGCCCATTTCACATACTATCTTCCTCATTGTCTTCTTCGGAAGCAGGTAGCAAACTATATAATTCTGATATAACATTTTAAGGTCCTGCTTAAGAAGCATTTATTACTTGCTCAGAAAGCCTAACATTTTAAGGATCTTGAATTTTTATGTGACGGTACTATAAAAGAGAATTCAGATATATCCAATCTAGCAAACTAAATTATATAGCAATTGGATTTTTGTTGTAGAAACCCCTTTTGGATTTAGGTATAAATTCTGCATGTAAAATCTTTTAAATTCCAAAGCCCTTTTTTAGTCTCAATTTTGAAATAAAATAGAAATGGGTTATTAATAGAATCAAAAGGGATTTGTCTAATTTAAGATTAAGGCACATATTTTTCATATTGAAAAAAAATGCCTTGAAATAATATTTTTATATCTATTTTGGCATATTTTCTTCTGAGAAAATGTTTAACGATTTTTAATCTTCATATACAATTTCCATGAATGTACATTGTTAAAAGATTCTATGAAATATTCGTACTGTTTGATCAAACATTTTTAGGCATAGCATTGCCAGTGAGAATGAAATGAAATATATTTTATTTAAGACAAAACTTTCATGCCCTGCCACAATTTTTTTTTCTCCCTCCATCTAAGGGATTACATTCCCACATATAAACTACTGCAATACCTGGGACTACCCTTGTAAACTACTGGTCAAACATGTGGCAGCATGAGCATTTGATGAATACGGGTAGTCCTCAACTTACAACCACAATTGTGCCCAAAATTTCAGTTGCTAAGCAAAACAGTTGTTAAATGAATTCTGCCCCATTGTACCACTTTTCTTACCACAGTTAAGTGAATCGCTGCAGTTATTAAGTTGGGAGCGTGACTGTTAATCTGGCTTCCCCATTGACTCTGCTTGACAGAAGGTCACCAAAGGTGATCACATGACCATGGGATCCTGCAACCGTCATAAATACCAGCCAGTTGCCAAGCATGTGAATTTTGATCGCACGACCATAGGGATGTTGTAATAGTTGTTAAGTGTGAAAAAATGTCAAAAAAAATTTCAGTGCTGTTGTAACTTTGAATTGTCACTAACTGAACTGTTTATAAGTCAAGAACTACCAGTACTACTTGGTATATGTCAGTGGTGGCTAACCTTTTTCGGCTCCTGTGCTGATAATTGTGCATGTGCTCTTCCATGCATGCTTGCGTGCCAGCCCCCAGAAGGCAATGTGTGCTGGCCCCCACTCACCCCTGTGCATGCGCATGTGACCCCCGCAGGTGCTGCGCATCTCTGCGTATGCGCGTGTGTCTCCTGCGCACCCCCGTTCCCCTGCGCATGCGTGCCAGATACCCAACAATCAGCTGTCGGGAAGTGCCGGCGCATGTGTATACGCACTGGGGCTCTTCCGGGTGAGCTCTCACATGCTGGCAGAAGTGGCTCAGTGTGCCACTTCTGGCATAGGTTCACCAACATGGGTATATGCCAATTAGATTGCAATCCAAGATTCTGGTGGTCACATATTAAGCTCTACGTGGCACAGTGCCTGGTTGTTTTCAGGATCCATATTTCTGATTACAATTGTCCACCTGATAAGACTGAACAAAGCACTATATATTAAATAGTCCATTTTGTGGGATCTAGGAAATATGTCGTAGTGTTACCACCAACTCTCTGGAACAAAATTCCCCCAAGATCTGTACCAGCCTTGCCATTATTTAAAGGAGTTCTTTCTTCAGAGCTCAATAGGAGTCTACTACTGTGAGAATTATTGTTAATGACAACACCCCACCCCGGGTATGATTACACCAGGGTCTGTGGGGATTCTCAGTCATCCAGGTCATGGTTGTCCCAAAGGTGCTTTTTTAAGAGGCAACTTTTCTTGGAAGATGTTTTGCTTCTCATCCAAGAAGCTTCTTCAGTTCTGACGCTTCTTGGATGAGAAGCAAAATGTCTTCCAAGAAAAACCAGAAAGTCTAGTTGCCTCTTGAAAAAGTTCCTACACCTATATTGTTTTAAATTGCTAAGTGTGTGTGTGTGTGTGTGTGTGTGTGTGTGTGTGTGTGTGTCAGTGGGGGGATTCAAAAAATTTTACTACTGTTTCTGTGGGCATGGCTTGGTGGGCATGGCAGGGGGAAGGATACTGTAAGATCTCCAGTCAGAGGTGGTATTTGCCGGTTCTCCGATCTACTCAGAATTTCCACTACTGGTTCTCCAGAACTGGTCAGAACCTGTTGAATACCACCTCTGGTGTGTCTGTGTCTGTGTCTGTGTGTAAGTGTAACTAAGGTGCTTCCAGGAAGGCCTTTGCTACTACAGAAAAAAAAAACCTTTGTAATTTATCTTATTTAGATATTAATCCATTATTTCTTCTTTGAGTTTTGTAGTTGCATATAATTGTTTTGCAATTAATTCAGTTCAATGAATGTTTGATGAGCAAAAGTATACAAATGTGTTTAATAACTAAAACCAATGGGCATTTGCTAAATAGCCAAAAACGCCAAAATCCATTCCATCAGTAAAACTGTTACTGTTGTTCAAGAGCCCATTATTCTTAAATGCTCCTTGAATTATAAAAGAATTATCTATTAGTGCCACTAATTAATGTTTCTGAGAAAATAAAAATAAAATCATCTGCAAACTCATTTGTGAACCAAATTGGAAATCATTCTATCACATTATGGCTGTAAGTCAGCCAAAGCAATCCCACTAAAAATAGAAACTCGTATAAAAACATCAAACCCTTCATTGTCCTAATAAATATCAAACATTTTACTAAAGATCAACTCACTACAGGCAGAAGGCAGACAGTTTAAATTTATTTGAGACAAAAGGGCTTGAATACTGAGACAGAAACAGCATCTGTAATCCATATACTTTTGACAGGGTCCCAGAGCAGGGAAATTCCCTTTCCTCATTCAGCTGTTTGCACAGATAGTTTTGTACTCGATCTGTGTTGGAAACCTTAGCTATGAAGCAAAATCTTTCAGCACTCATTTGGTGAGACCAGTGGTGGGATTCAAATTTTTTTAATACCGGTTCTGTGGACGTGGCTTGGTGGGCATGGTGTGGCTTGGTGGGTGTGGCTTGGTGGGCGTGGCAGGGGAAGGTTACTGCAAAACCCTACTCCCTCCTCATCCCATTAACCTGCTTTCCAGCTCCATTCTCCTGTGCAGGGCAACAAAAGAAGACCCAGCTGATCAGCTGGGACTCAGGAGGCAGAGAATAGATGGGGGCGGGGCCAGTCAGAGGTGGTATTTGCCGGTTCTCCGAACTACTCAAAATTTCCGCTACCAGTTCTCCAGAACTGGTCAGAACCTGCTGAATACCACCTCTGGGTGAAACAAAGAAAAAGGTCAGGGATAAATTATTTGTTATTTGTTTATTTGTATCTCACATTTTTTTTTTATTTTTGCAAATAAAAGTGGCAAGCATCCAACACACCTTCCTCCTCCTCTTTTCCCCATAACAACTCCGTGAAGTGAGTTGGGCTGAGAGAGAGAGTGAATAGGGCCCAAAGTCACCCAGCTAAGGGGTCTCTAACCTTGCCAACTTTAAGACTTGTGGACTTCAATTCCCAGAGTTCCTCACCCAGTTGAGGAACTCTGGGAATTGAAGTCCAAAAGTCTTAAAGTTGGCAAGGTGGGAGACCCCTGACCCAGCTGGCTTTCATGACTGAAGCAGGACTAGAATTCCCATTTCTTGTCTGGTGGCTTAACCACATTAGCTCATCATATCTCGGTTAGGTGCTAAAACCAGAGAACAGTGGACGGGCTCCTTGGATAATACCAGCCTTTCAGAGAGGCTGAACTCTTAACCCAGAGTTTCAAGTAATAGCATGCATGTAATGTAGTGTAATTGTGGGAAATTAAAATTGTGGTCCTTGGCAATCTGAAGTGCTTTGAATGCTATTGCCGGATCAACCATATTTTTTTAAAAAAAAGGCCTCCAGAGAAGGCTTTTGCAAGAGGCATATTTGCGTGGAGGGAGGGTGACAGACGAAGTCACGCATGGGCAACTCTGTCATGCAAATGTCACAGCTTCATGCAAGTGTGCAATGACAGCCTGAGCATGACACCATTGCATGCAAATTGCCATGTTGCTGTTTCAGTTTGTTAGGGGCGCTGCTGTCACTTCTTGAAAAGGCATTATGCTCTTCAAAACCAAAGACTCTCCTTGGCGTGAGAAGGAGGGAAAGTAAAAGCGAATGACGACTGAAATATGTGAAACAAGATCTGTATAATCTGATTTTTATGAGGCCAGTAAAAGGAAACAGCATAGCAGGAACACATGGAGATGGGGACATAGCTAATGCAAAGAGGATTTAATTGTGCATAGGTGAATTATTTCTTTCTGAACTGTACCTTAATCGTTAGCAAGAATTATGTAGCACCTGCTATTTTTCTAAACACACACATGTATTTCCCTTCCATACTTTTTATAGTGAAAGATATTCATAAGGCAATTATTAAGTGTTAAAACTAGCTACGCACCAGAAGTGGTATTCAGCAGGTTCTGACCAGTTCTAGAGAACTGGTAGCAGAAATTTTGAGTAGTTCGGAGAACCAGCAAATACCATCTCTGACTGGCCCTCACCCCCATCTATACTCTGCCTCCCGAGTCCCAGCTGATTGGCTGGGTCTTCTTTTGTTGCCCTGCGCAGGAGAATGGAGCTGGAAAGCAGGTTAGTGGGGTGGAGAGGGAATGGAGATTTTGCAGTATGCTTCCCCTGCTACGCCCACCAAGCCATGCACACTAAGCCACCCCCACAGAACCAGTAATTGAAAAATTGAATCCCACTACTGCTACGCACTATGTATCCTTCCCCAAGATTAATGCCATACATCCAATCATGCATTATGGTGTTTGGAATACCTGGCAGTATTTCTCTTGCCATACCTCTGCGTCTTGCAGTTGAAATCGGATGGTTAAAAAAACAGAAGATTTGTAGATTGGCAGATGGAGCTATGTATGGATCAAAGAGTCACATATTGCACACATTTCTGATTGGGGCATCTTCATTAAATGGGCCTTAATTGAGCAAAGAGGTGGGATGGACTTCTCAATGGGAAATGAGAGTTGAATGAAGTTGGTGAACTCCTCAAAAAAAAAAATAGATAGGTGAGAAATTTATTATCAAGCTCTTTAAAATGGGCATATTTGGGAAACCAGGACAATTGGATTGCTGGAAAGATTATGATTATACAACTATGAGGATAATTGTAACAAGTTCTTGAGAGCCTATCAGAGAAATTATGTTGATCAATTTATACCTAGCGTAATTTAACAGAGTTACTCTGAATCTCATTTCTCCCCTTCCCCGGACTAAGGAAATCTTTTCTGTAACAACCCAATTCTGTCCTGTAAAGCTCTTGTGTTGAATTTATGTTTTACCAACAAAGAAATAAAAGGAGACTAGCATAGACTATTTCAAGCTCTTTAGCTCTCATCAGCTAGCCATACCCTTCTGGGATTCAAACCCAGGCTACTTGCATATTAGGTAGATGTATTAATCTCTAAGCCACAGGCTCTCCTCCTTTTATCAGCTATACCAGGGGAAAGATTTTTTTGTCAGGACAACCTGGTCTACCCAATTATGGGACGGAGCATACTGCTTCCGTTTTTGCCTTTCAGCCCCAAACATAAATTCAGCACAAAAATAATTTGTTGTGAAAGTGACTGCCTGTGAAAGCTCCTGGATTGGGGCTTAAAGGCAAAAATGGAAGCAGTATGCTCTGTCTCATAATTGGATAGACCCAAAACCACTTAATGTAAAGCTCTCGCTTCCTCCTCCGTGTTCCACAGAATCTGTTGTCTGTCATATTTAAGTACAAAAGTCGGCGTGCTGAGCCATATTGTTCGTAGTAGGAGTGGCATGGCTTGCAAGGATTGAAAAGCCTGGAGCTATCCCCTTATACACCTGATTAATTAATGAGATCGCCAGGAGATTGCAGCCTTCGCTAATCTAGCCATCCTCCCCATAGCTAAATGTTTGCTTCTGATGAGATGAAAAATGCTTTCTATATTTACATTATGCGGAGTCCTTGTTTACTGGTGTTAAGTGGGTTGCTGGCGGGTGCACATTCAATATCCTGGGAATGCATCAGTATTCAGTCTAATAAGTACAATCCCTCCTCTTCTCTCAAGGTGAGTGTGCCTGCCAATGTGCGTGATGTGTCGAACTTATTGCTACAGCTGTGGATTCTGGAGATAATTGTTTTGACAGGCTCGCTGTTCATGGAAACCGTGGTAGAGCCCTCTGGTCTTCCCTTGTGTTTTCCTTGACGTTGCTCACTTGAGAAACACAACACATCCGTGTTTGCTAATGTCATCTTAACTTATTCTTCCCTTTGAAGAGTGAGCATATAGATAATGTTTCAGTCTTGGAGTGTTTGAAAAAGCAAATTAGTATAAGTTCAAGATGCATCTTTTCTGGCAGTGCTATTAAGGGCCTGAATGCTAGCTTCTACTTGACCCCAAGGTGTCTTGCATTATATCTTTTATTATTTGGAAAGGTACATAAAAGAGATCCCTTATGTAACAAGGTCAGGTTACACTTGTCAAATATCTTCAGGACCCTCCAGGAAGTAGCAGAATGTCTGTTTGGGCAAATGTAACTATCATTATTGAGAAGATGCTCTGCTTTTGGAAGTTTTTCAGGTATTCTTACCTATTTTGTCTAGTTGCTCTAACAGTATGTTATTCTTTTGTCTTTGATCAGGAGAGACCCTGAAGCAAACATTCACTGACACACAGAAGAAGGGATCTGAGCAGCATGACTGATTCATTTTATATTAGTAGGTAACTTTCTTCTCTTTTTCTGCTATTGATTTTATAAATGATCAAGCATAAAGCATTCAGAAATCTTCAGGTTGGTTTGGGACTAGATGTGACCAGTAATAGCTAAAACATTCTGAGGTGGCTCAGACTTATGACATAATCCCACAGACTCTTCCTGTAATTTTGAGGAAATCTCTTTTTCTCCTCACACGTTCCCGCCCATCCTAAAATATGGCAAGTGGAATAAGACTCTTATGGTCTTTCTTTCAATCCTTTTTCTATGTGGCACTTTAAATAATTTGAGCAGCAGCTTTAACTGAATCTATTATTATGATGTCACAAGCATCTGTTGCAAATTAACATTATATCAAAAGGATGACATGTGCAGTGATATGAAGCAAATATGTAATTAGCAGTTTTGTTTCTTATCTCCCTCCCTACTCCCTTCACCTTTATGAAATCTTTCTATTATGTTGATTGCGTTTTTACTGTACATTGTCTTGGGAGCTTTTTAAAAATAATTAGAATGTTTAAAATATGGCAACCACCATGCCTAATATAAGAACACTAGGAAGACAGGTAAGAAATTATTTGTGTGATCTCTGGTTTTATTTCATTCCTTTGGATCAACAACAACAATAGCACTGGATGTGGGGTCTCCAAAAAGAACCTACTGTCCCTGTCCTATTGTTTCTTTTTCTTATATGTATCCATTTCATGTATTCATAACTATGTTTATACTTATACCTGTTATCTTATAATCGCTTGACAAAATAAATAAATAAATAAATAAATAAAATAAACATCTGAAACCTTTGCCTGTTTCAGAAGTTAGTAAACATCTTTTGATGGCAGTATTAAAAAAATAGTGTGAAACAAATATGTACAGTAGTTTTAGTTTATTTTAGTGCATTATGGCAATCAGATTATCTATTATATTTTATAAATCTAAATGGAGATACCTTCTCTAAGTTAAAGTCTACCATGTTTCTCATATAATAAAGCCGTGTCTTTTTTTATTTTGAGCCTCGAAAAAATAGCTAGGCGGTCTTTTCGGGGGTGACTTAATTCCCCCCCTTGCATCTTCGGGCAGGCGGGCAGCGATGGCTTGGATGTTGACCTCGACATTGGTGGGGCACTTCATACTGGGGTCAATGCAGGCAGCACCATATCCGGGTGTGCAACAAAAGTACATCCTAACGGCAAGCCCCCCCACCATTCCCCCCATTTCGCATGTTTTAATATAGGCCTTAATTTGGGGAAAGGGGCTTAATTTCATTTCATGCCTATAAAACATGCTGGGACTTCCTATTGGGGGAGGCCATATTGTTGGAGAAACAGGGTATCTATTTGCCAATGAATATTATTTTGGTAACTGCTTGCAGTATAATATGGAAATGCAGAGAGAGAAATAGACCAAGTGAGTTATCGGTTTAGAAGTGTGAATCTCACACTCAAACTGATTCATAATTCATACACTGTCACATTTTTTTTCTGTTTCTGAAAAAAAGTTTTTGCTAAGGATTTTGTTGTGAATGTATTGGATAGAAAGATGCATTGTATTTGATACTTTTATTTTTTTTTTCAAAATTATCCATGTTGCCTGCATTAATTTTTTGTTAATTAAAATATTTTATTGGCAAACTGAGTTTCTATATAGAAGAAGAGCAGAATTCAGATCTACCAAACAAATAAGCTAAAATCTACAGGCAAAACAAATACTTTCATACCACTCACCGATTTATGGTTAATGCCTCAAAGCACATTTCTGTTTCTGCACAACAGCATTGTTCTGTTTCAAAATGAACACAAGTTTTTGCCACATCTGGTGCACACCTCTGTATGTGTCTACCTCCCCTTCCATTTTTCATATAGTCATTCTGATATAACACAGAGAACTAGATATGATTCAGCTGAAGGGAAAAATATAAGTATCTTCACTGAATTTCTTTCAGCAAATTTACATTCTTGAAGGTTTTTGGAATATCATTAAAAAAAACACTTCCGGTTGAAATATGATAGTGTTTTGGAAAGTTTTCTTCTAGAACTACCCAGGGGAGAAGGAAGAAAAAGAGAAGGAAATTGTTACTGATGCAGAGCTAAGAGGCTATAGTATCATTTAATGAATTTGATTTCTGTATTTCTGGAAGTCTGAAGCAGGCTTTGGAGCCCCGGAATAATATTCATGCATAGTTGGTGTTCCTTAAGGAATAAACAGGATTCATGGGACGTCAATGATGTTTGCAAAGAGAAATTTCATCTAGTGTATGGATTAAACCTTCATTTTATCTATCTGGATGGTGATAATTGTGCAGAAAGGTTAAAAGTTGTAATATATTCCAGAAAGGCAGATATAATTGGAAATTTGGCCTGCAAGGTATTAAATAAATGAAAAAGGTTACATGTTCTATATATCATTCATATATATATATATATATATACATATATACAGAGAGAGAGAGAGGGAGGGAGAGGGAGAGAGAGAGAGAGAGAGAGATGCTTGAAATTATGATAGACACCCCAAAATGATGATTTATGATGGGGTGTTTTGGGTTTTTTTGCTGGTTTCCAGACTTTTCAGCTAGACTTTTCTAGCAAAACAAAATAACCCTCCCATAGGAATGAATGGATTCACTTTATGATCATGGGGTTTGCTTTTTAACCACAGTGTTCACTTTACGATCATTACAACAACAACAAAAGTCATAAAATCGGTTCCATAATGCCTATGTTTCAACTTACAACCATCATGACTTACAATAGAAATTCTGGGCTGCGTTTTGTCACAAGTTGAGGGCTACCTATACATAGCTGAAGATCTTACCGACAAGAATGAATATTGGAATATTGATGCAGATACAGAAATATTATATATCAGGGCTGTTTATCCGATATATTCAACTTTAATTGTACTCATTGATCAAATATAGGAAATGCCATATTTTTGTTTTTTTACTTGTCATTCCGCCACAATGTGAAAAAGAATTCACTCCAGCAATGTTAAGTGGCCTTAGTCAAATATCTTACTTCACCTCTGATTTTACGCACAGCAAGCATCTTTGTTCAACTTGAAATTTAATTTAATTTTAACCAGACCTTTTGCATCTATTTATTTTAAGAGAGAATAACAAAATTGGATCAAGACTTCACTTTAGACCAAATAGAAGGACAATTCTATGTCAAATATATACATTAATATTTCACGTCCTCTACATTTTTATGGCTCTTTCCCCTATTCTGGATAAGGCCAGAGCCAGAGTAAGCAAGGAAAGTCAAGGCAAAAGTTTTATTTATCTAAGCAGAAATATGTTTTAAAAAATTGAGATGATCACTGCACAATTGCAGACCCACTCCTTTGTATGTGTGTGGATGGCATACAGTTGTGAGTAACATCTGGATTTTTTCAAACACATATACACACACACACGGAACATCATGCACTGAAAGCAGGCCAAATGGCTGCTATTGTGGCAACTCAATAATATTCTATAAATCTGCAGCCTTGATGTGTTAGCTTGGGTGTAACAATAACTTCTATACCAAAGAATTGGGCAGGGAGATTAGAAATAAAATGTTTTTACTGGTGCAAAATGATAATAAGGTGATTCTTGGTTTAATTTGACTTATTTTGCTTTTTTGTGTCTATCTTTGCCAGTTCTATGGCAGTGTTTCAAGAGCTATTTTATCTGAATAAAAAGAGTTAATCTGTTATATTTCTTTCTACTCTGAAGCTCAATCAGGCAGTTTCATATTCAGAAAAATGCATTATTCTTTATTGACATACATTGCTTTGTTCAAAATTCCTTAATCACTGTCTCTGAAATTTGCCACGTTCTCCTCACAATAGGAGCTGCAAACTTTATCACATTCTGTTCAAAAACAAATAAAAGTTACATACACCTTTTAAAAAATACTTTTAAAGGAATGTTAGCTTGAAAAGTCTTTTACCAATTTCTGTGACTTCTCACAGGTTTGATTCTGTCATAACAATGTTGTTTACCTGTAAATTTTATTTTATTCTGCAAAAGGCAAAACATTAGGATATTTCAATAAATTTGAAATTAGTATAACATCTTTCTATCTTGCACAAGAAACAGACTTGAAGGTAGGAATTAATGCCAGGATAATTAATTGTTGGAAGCCTGTGGGTACATTTTCATTTTATAAAATCACTGCCTAAGATTTTGCCTAAGGTTTAACATAGTGAGATTGACCAGGCAAAAATTTAAGCTGTGGAGTAAATTTTAACAAAATATTTAAGAAATGCATGGGAATACAAATGCAACATCTGTCTGCCTCTCACTCTTCTTCCAGAATGATACTAACAGCTGAAATGGTGGTTTCTATTTTGACTGTTTGATCTTGAGAATAATGTGTTGCACAGGTGTGCTACATTTAATATACCAGGGCATAAATTCATATAAAAAAAAACTTATTTGGACTTGGATCCAAAATACCTAATAAACTTTAGAAACCATCAATATTCTCAAACACAAGCTAATAAAATAAGTGCTTGTCATCCTCTACCATGTCACCTTTGATACCACCCCAGCCCCAGAATAATATTGGAAGTAAGGTTGATTCACACTGTACCTACTTCCAAAGGATTAGGTCAGTGTTGGCAAATCTTTCTTCTAGATTGACCTTTCTTCAGGTCAATCTTGGTAACCTTGGCAAATAATTCTGGAAATTGAAGTCCACACATCTGAAAGCTGGCAAGGTTGAGAAACACTGGATTAGGATTTCCTTTCATTAAAAGGGGAAAAAATAAAGTTAGGGAGGCAGGGAGCTCAGTTAACATTAAAAGTGGTATATGGGGCTCTATTGATATTCATAGATTCAAGGTGATCCTTGAATTTGTTCCTGAATTGTTCTGCTTCTGGTCTGTATCTATTTCCCATGCATTTATAAATCTGTTCCATTCCGGTACTACATTAATTTGTAGATTAAAATACAGTATATCTAAATAGTTGAAATGCTATTCATATTTAAATTAATATTTTTGTCTCATACAGAAGTGTGTATAATACCATGTTTCTCATATAATAAGGCCGGGGCTTTTTTTTTTTTTTTGAGCCCCGAAAAAATGGCTAGGCCGTCTTTTCGGGGGTGACTTAATTCCCCCCCCCTTGCATCTTCGGGCGGGTGAGTGGCGACGGCTTGGATGTTGACCTTGGCATTGGTGAGGCACTTAGTATCGGGGTCAACACAGGCAGCACCATATCCGGGTGTGCAACAAAAGTACTTCCTAACAGCAAGGCCCCCCCTCACCGTTCCCCACCATTTCGCTTGTTTTAATATAGGCCTTAATTTGGGAGGAGGGGCTTAATTTCATTTCATGCCTATAAAACATGCTGGGACTTCCTATTGGGGGAGGCCGTATTGTTGGAGAAACAGGGTATGAAATATATTTTCTAAAAGATATTGAATATACATTTAAAACAATCTACATTTTTAAAACTTACTTCCACATGTCTCATTTCTCATATTGCTCTAAAAAGGTTGCTGCCTTCTGTGCATTTTGATAGATTTTTAATGCCTGAACTGCATTATCCAGTAGATAAGTGCCTCTTGAGACATGTTCATTAGTGCAGAGATTTGAATCAGATTACCCATAATGAACTGAAAAAAAGAATGGATTCCTCAAGTATCTTTGGAAAGAAAGGAACTGGTACTTTACTTTAAAAAGCAAACAAGATGGGGCCATTCCTTACAATTGCTGAGGACTTAAATAAGTATCTCTTCAAATAAGATATTGAGGTTATGATCTCTCCTGTACTTAGAACAGGGAACATGAACATTCCTTCGTAGCATAGCCACAATAACGTGTGGTTTATCTCGAATTCTGGAAATATACCAGTCTTGGAGTCACTTCTTGTCCAGTGGCAAAATGATTTTATTTAATTATACCAATTTTTCTTAACCCTGCCTACTTTACACTATCTGGACCTGAACTCCCAACATTCCCGAGCGATATTCATACACCAAAGTGTTTGATGTTGATTTGTAAAATTAGATTACTACATCAATTATTTGAATGAGCCCAACAAGACAGGTAGTTTACCTGAAGAATGTCCCTTCTTTTGAAAGGATATATCTGCAACAATTTGAGACAACAGTATAACTCCTGGATCAGTGAATCTCTGACAAAAATAGTGTGATGAATTGGTGGATCATGGGTTCTTTTTCTTCATGTTGGTGTGATGGATCAGGTCTGTTATCTTCTCAGGCTATTTTTGTCGTGTCTT
>NW_020769368.1:998469-1029221 GCF_900518735.1 Pseudonaja textilis | reverse complement strand
TGATGGATCAGGTCTGTTATCTTCTCAGGCTATTTTTGTCGTGTCTTCATAAAGCCTCAACTTGGGAAAGGAACTGATGGAGCTCTATTGAGGTCCCTGACTAGGACTTGGCAGTAAATCACAAACTTTCTGACTGGATATACTTGCTTCCTACAAATTATTAGGAGATTTGTGCAGCACTTGGTAATCTCAAAGCTGATAGTGGTTGATGTTTATGCCACTTAGGGATGAGAATTTCTGGTTCACAGCTTACTTTTCATAAGTACTTCTGGTCTTTCATACTTATCTCCAGTCACTCTAGCTATCAGGACTCCCTCTCTCTCTATGAATCTATTAGATCTTTAGATACTAATTTGATAGCTTTGGAAAAATTCCCTCCCCCTTTGTCAACTGAATCCAGTGTTGTAGCAGTAACAGTTCTCTGTCTGGAAAAGGAGCTGATACTTTCCATTCTTTAATCTTTACTTATCTTAGTTGCTTCTGAATGAAATAATATTCCATTCACTTAAGAACCATAGCGTTGTTTTTCCATGGAATTGGTAATGATTCATGGTCACAGATGTCAAACTAACGGCGTCACATTGCTGTCATGTGATGTTTCATGGCATTTTTCCTTTTCATGGAGCTGGAAGTAGGTGTAGTCTGCCCGTGATTTATCCAGCCCTTGGGCCGCCAGTTTGACACACCTGTCCTAGATCTTTCCACATCTTTATTGGCTTACTTCATGGATGTCCCACAAAGACACACCAATGCTATAATTGTTACAGACAGATTAAGATTTTGTTCACTTTGGGGTTGTTGTTGTTTTTACGAAGTAGTTATATAAGCCTACAAATTTCTACATAAATATTATGAAGTGCATGGGTTTCTTTTAATCAAATTGAAAAAGAATCAAAAATGGGAGACAAAAAGCAGGCAGAGGTGCCCTTCCAATTAAGTCTGAGTACTTCATTCTTAAAAATCTAAGTTCCAATCTCTATATATTTAGCCTTACTTGTGGTGCTAAATTGGGGTTGCCACCTTTTCTTAAAAACACTTCACATCTTTAATAGCTACATTGCAAGACAGGATATTAGAAAAAAAAAAGAACTGAGAAATGAGGAGTAGAGGAAGGAGGACACAGTTATTAAAATTACAGTTCTTATAAAACCAGCTGGAGTAGAAATAGTTATAGCTAGGCAAATATTGGAAGGTGGAGAGAAAACAAGTGCTGTTACATTAGATGGTTTTAATTTCTTATTTGTGCTATTTTGGAACAGTATCACTTGTTTTTTCTATTTTGTTAGATTATTTCTAATGCTCACCTCTTTCCCATTTTAATGTGTCTTTCCATCATATCTATCCCTTTTACAATTGTTTTCAATCCACAACTACTGTGTCCTAACAATGTTCTCACTGAAGTAGGTGCATCCCCAAATATTCAATTAAAGGCCTATGCTCAAAAGTTCAAAACAATCTTGCTTATCTACAATCCCACTGCAATTTTCTGTGCTTGCTTACATATATCGATCTGGATGTATTATTGTGCAAAAACCATTCTTTGTTTAACCCGAGTTTGTTTAACTAGATTTACTAAATAGGAATGCTGAGTCATATACAATGGTTTATAAGCCATACTGGTTGGGTTGATGTGATGAATTAAAGCTGTGCAACTTCAATGCCCAGCATTTTCCAGCTCACTGGGAAACATCCATCTTAAAATTGCTGAAGTTGAGAAACACAGCATTAAGGTAACAATAATATTATGACTTAGCATGTTGCGTGATTCCGGAATATCCCCTGGATTCTTTTTTTTATGAAGAAAACACAATGTATCATATACCAAACTTAGTTCTATACCTCCTTACCCTCCTCAATACCAATCCAATGGTTTTCGTTGTTTGCATATTCACTGGGAAGGCCTACAGCAGGAAAATCATGCCCAAGTCTATGTGAATTAGGATTGTAATAAAGTAGGGTCCTGCTCCCAGGAAAATCGGGGCACGTACAACTGTGGATATGGAGCTTTGGTGCTGCAGACAGTTGTCTTCAGCGGGGTAGTGCTTATTGCAGGCAGTGCCATGAAAATGATTTTTGAGCAAATGGGATTATGAACAGTGCGCTCAAGCATTGAGTTTTCCAGGTGACAAAGGAACTGAGGATGCTTGGGAGTTATGTGAAGGCCTAAGAATGCTTAGGACCTGGGAGTCTCCTCAGTACCTTTTCCAATAGGCCAAATATTAACGTTGAGCATATTCAATTAATAACCAGAATCCTTGCTCTGTGCTAGGGATGCTAAAACTGATCTCCCTCCACGACACAGGGGTGTTTCCCCCTGCATTGTCACCTGTGTGTTTCTTAATGACATGGGAACTAGTCTAAGTCATGTAAGCACCAGTTGCTCTTATTTTGTGCCGGAAATGCTGACCTGATTGTGTTGTAACAAGACTGGTGCCAAGCAGCCTCCATATGTTGCTTCTCAATAGCATATTAGATGAAGAAAAGTTGAGGATTCTTTGGAGGTCAGGTAGCTCCTTGCTGCTGTTATTGCACATAGTGGGTTGGGGTGGGGGAGAAGAGATCAGCATTTACGCAAATATTGGAAACAAGTAAGGGTGCCATGCACCAGATTGTTCCAGGATGGCATTATCTCTCTTTTAAATCCTGAGGAATACACGTTTATCTCTTAAAATTGTCTCCTGAATTGCTTTGAAGAGTTAAAGACCCCAATCCCCTCACCACCACCCCCATGCATACTTTAGGACAAAGGAGAATAGCTTTAGTTCCGGGAAAAAAAGCATGACATAAATGGGATGAATAATGAATTGAATCTCAAGCATGTGTCTGCAACAAAGCTTCATTAAAGCTAGCAATATCATGAACTGTGAGATTTTAAATCCCGGGTGGCACGTGTGATACAGGCTGTGAGAAGATATCCTGAAAGCCAATCAGTGTCCTTCAGAGAAAGCAGTAGATTCATCTGAAGGTGCATTATTACTAAGCAGTAGAAATGGCAATTCTTTAGCAGAGGCCAATCGTTGTTGTTTTTTTTAGTTGCTCCTCCGTGTCTCTTTTCCATTGTTGGTAAGGTGTACAATGATCCCAGCTTGAGCTATCAGAATATTGCCTGTTCTTACTTCGTTTCCAGAGGTGGAGGTGAAATCATCAAAATTTTAAAATTATTTTGCCCATTGTCACAAAATAACAGCAAGGCTCCTGTAACCGGTTCTGCAACTAAGTTCTGCAAAATCACATGCCATCTGTAATGGTTTGCAGGAATTAGGAGACCGTGGGAGGAGCCATAGCCAGGGGGACAGTTAGATAATAGAGAGTTTAGCCTGCAAAAGGGATGTGGGCATAGCAAACTTCTCAGAAGGAACCCTCCCTGGTTTCGTGCTCTGTAAAGGGGACAGGCAAGAAATGTACCTTCAGATTTTCAGAATTCTGTTAATGTAGCCTTAAAAGAAAGTATAATGAGTTCATCTGAGCATGCTTCTTGTCTGGCCTACTTCTCAAGGTTGATACCATTAGAGGAGATAATGTCTTTATATTCTTGTTACAGACTAAGGGGGAAAGAAGGGTGAGGATGCATAATATCTTAACATCAGCCCCTAAAAGCATGCATTTTACTGCTAAACTCTGGTCCATACCTTAGCAACACCAACATCTGCTTCCAGGCAATATCTAGAGCTCAATCAATCCAAAACGATGTTGGCCTTTGACGCCAAAACAGTCCCAGCAGATCAAGTGTAAAGCAGATGAGGATGCTTGAATCCAAGGTACATTTGTACATTTAATTACCCCTTTCTAGCCTGCGGCTGTATCTCATGGCACAGCCCAAGTTGCTGTGTTAAATGGGAAAAGGAAATTATTATTTTTTGTAATATAATTTCGCTGGTGTTTTTTCTGTCATCCTATACTTCAGTTACAGTAAATCATGACACAGAGATGTTAGTGTTGGAACAGTAAGAGACATGTTTATTTGAGATGGATGCATAGTCAAGTAAGGAACTGAGTGAGGCTGAAATTCCTCACACTTGTGATCCTGTTGACATACAGTATGTGGTGAAAAAAGGCTTGTTTCATAGACAGCAAGAGAGAATGAGGAATCAAGTGATCCAAATATCTGCTCTAAGTTATTAGAACAGTAGATATCCTGCTTGATAAATCAGCAGGGCAGGAACAATAGAAAACTATGTTAGGCAAGGAGGGGAATAAATTCAAAGCAAAATTGAAGCAATATACTTTAAAATGTTTGAATATAATCCGTGTATACGTAAGATGGTGCACCAGAGACTCTATATACCCAGGATGAAACACAGATAATGCAGATATTATTTTTAATCCTTGTCTGGAATATAACTAGGCTGTTTTATTCCAAGCAAAGCTGGATTTAAGTGGAGCCAGGGCGGGGAGAATTAAAGGGCATCATTAACTGAGAGAGACAGAGGAGAAAGAGGGGGGAAAATATTGGAAAGACTGAATAAGTTGTGGGATCAGTTAGGCTGGGATATTGGCAGTGGTGGTTGCAATAGTAATGGAGGGAGGGAGAGAACAGAAGGTGTTGAGAAGATTAGTGTGGCTGGGCTGGTGCAGTGTGCCACACAGGGATATCAGCGGCGATTGAGGTGATAGAGAGATGAAGATTTCTTCCAACATATAAGTAACAAGAAAAAAAATCAAGAAAACAGTCAGTTCACTAAAGAGAGAAGACGGCAAGAAACTAACAGACATCAGAGTGGAAGCAGAACTGCTTAACTCATTCTTTGCATCGGTCTTCACGCAAAAAGAAACTATAACCCAACCTACCAAAACATAACTGTAACAGACAGACTAGAAATAAAAGTTAAAATAAACAAAAAAAAATGGTAAGAGAACGCCTGTCTGATCTTGATGAATACAAATCACCGGGATCTGACAGATTACATCCCAGAGTTCTAAAGGAGCTGGCAGGTATCATCTCAGAACTACTGCACCACATCTTTCAAAACTCCTGGAGCACTGAAGAATGACCAGAGAGCTGGAAAAAAAACTGACTCCAACTCTGATAATCTGTTAAAGAGAGTGGGTTGGCTAGTGGAGTATGCTGTACTTCAAAGGAATATGGGAATGACACATGCTATCTTTGCCCATGCGGGATTTGTTTCATCTATAGCTTGGAAAAACTGAAAAGTAATGGGGTCTAGTTATCCCAAACTAGCCTGATTCAAAATGCTTTGGTAGAACCTTCAAAAGACTGCAATTTCATCTAGCCTTAAAATCATTTTTTTTTTCCCAAGACAATCTGTAGCTCAGGATTGAACTGTGGAGTCCTTGGTGCTCTTTGAGCTTCGTTGTTTGCTTGCAGAGATTTTACTACTCAAATGGATAATGTCATCAGTGCAAGTGAGTGTGGAGTTTGCTTCCTAATTACATATAGAGGCACTGATGCTTTACCATAGAAAGCACCAAGGGCTCAACAAAACCTGTTTCCCTTTTTGTGTACCTTGCTGTTATTTTTCTATGTATCACAGGAATTCTATTTTTCCATACATAACACCCTCTGCGGGGAACTGCTTTTACTAATACAACTTACATCTATAATTGAGAAGAAAACATATGTTGATAAGTGATATGTTTGTTAAGTAAGTTTTGCTCCATTTTACAGCCATTCTTGCCTCAATTGTTAAGTGAATCAGAGCAACTGCTAAGTTAGCAACGCAGTTGTTAAGTGAATCTGACTTCCCCATTGACTTTGCTTGTCAGAAGATCATAAAAGGTGATCACATATGCCAGGACACTGCAACCATCATAAATATGAGCCAGTTGCAAAGGCATTTTAATTACATGACCAAGGAGATGCAGCAATCATCATAAGTGTAAAGAACGATCATAAGTCACTTTTTTCAGTGCCATTGTAACTTTGAATCAGACGTGAGATTCAAATTTGTTTACTACCAGTTCTGTGGGTGTGGCTTGGTGGGTGTGACTTAGTGGGCATGGCATGGCTTGGTGGACTTGGTAGGGGAAGGATATTGTAAAATCTCCATTCCCTCCGCACTCCTAGGGGAAGGATACTGCAAAAAAAGACACAACACAAAAACCCGAACATCCAATAGCTACAAACCACACCTCTATCCAACAAACGCAGCCCAATCCACAAAAAACCATAAATCCAACAAATAATGATAACCCAATCCTCGTCAGAGAAGCTGTTGAGTGCGAATGGAAGCGTCCAAACACTATCTTATTTGGTCTAGAGGACATCAATAACAATGATGACATCACAACTGTCCGCAACGTCATCAGTGACTATCAAGCATCAACCATCTCCCCTGATGAAATACTTGACATTTCCCGCATTGGCCCAGAGTTCAAAAACAGAGACGGCTCTGTGGCCCCACATCTCTGCAGGGTCACTTGCAAAAATGAATCAAGCAAACACAAATTCATTTATACCATATATTCACTCACCAAAAGCAACACCAACCAAAAGAACCTCTGTTCTCACCCTGACCTAACTGTACAACAATGTATCCGCTCCTGTGAACTTCGCACAGAACTCAAAAAACATCTAGACAATGGAGAGAAGGACCTGTACATTGACTGCCGTGCTGACTGTATCAAAAGTAAGTCACACAACCTATAACTCAGCATCCAACCTTACTTCAACCAATCCACCATCACCCAAGACTAGGCACGCATGCCCCTAACTACCTCAATTCAAACTACAACTGATCTTAAATGCAAACTACTCAATGCAGGAAGCCTTGTGAATAAAATACCTGAATTTGTCCTCATACTAAATACGGCTAAATTCGACATCATATTTGTCTGTGAAACATGGCTCAATGCATCTCTCCCTGACTCCATTACCTCAGTAAGGGACTATCATGTTTACCGATCAAATCGTGAAATCCATAGAGGAGGTGGTGTTGCTATCTTCTATAAATAGTCCTTACATCTAAAAAACATCCAAGTTACCCAGGAGCTTGCTCTTCCTGAGACCATCGTCTGTGAACTGTCCTTAAATATCACATTTCGGTTCTTACTATGTTACAGAGCCCCTAATTATGACATCAAACATGTAAACAAGTTAAATTCACTACTAACATGGGCAACATCCTGCCCACACGCTTTTATCTTTCTTGGTGACTTCAATCTACCTCAAATTAACTGGACCCTAAACAAATGTACAACTGAACCTACACGTGCAACCTTCTACAATGCAGTAACAAATCTGGGATTAGAACAACTAGTAACCAACAACACTAGACTTAACAACTGCCTCGATATCATCTTCTGCAATAGTTTGAATTCAATTTATGGAATGCAAATAAAAGAACCCTTTTCCAACAGTGATCACATGATTGACTTTTGTCTCAACATACGTCCACACAAAAATCATCACAATGACATAATCCCCAATTATAACTTCAAAAAAGGCAGTTATGATCGTAAACAGCAATGGATCATGCCCAGTATTTCCTAGTCGAACCATAGACAATTACAATGATCTAATACATATCAATTTTACAGAAGACAATGTTGAAAAATCACTAGGCAATCTAAAACCATCTCTATCTATTGGACCGGAGGGAATATGTGCCTATTTCTTAAAAAAGCTATCCACTGCCATAGCCGAACCTCTAAGCATAATCTTTGAAAAATCTTTCAGGACCAACTCCTTGCCAAACCTATGGTCACAAGCCACAGTCATCCCCATCTTCAAAAAGGGAGACTCCAGTCTAGCTGAAAATTACAGATCAATCTCTTTCTGCTGCGTCACCTGTAAAGTCATGGAATCAATTATTAACCAATCCATTTTCCTACACATAGAGACAAACAACCTACTCTCTAATAAACAATTTGGTTTCAGAAAAAAACTATCCTGCAATCTGCAACTCTTACACTGCAAAAACATATGGACTACACAGTTCGATCAGGGCAAAGCAATAGATGCAATCTACATAAACTTCGGTAAAGCCTTTGATTCAGTGGTACATGACAAACTACTACTAAAACTAAAATCTTATGGTGTCTCTGGACACCTGCATAAATGGATAGAAGCATTCCTGTCAAACAGACAACAAATGGTCAAAATTGGGAGCGTCCTATCAAATTCTGTACCTGTCAACAGTGGTGTCCCCCAAGGCAGTGTTCTAGGACCTATTCTCTTCATACTCTACATAAATGACCTCTGATCATATTAAGAGCAACTACGTTCTCTTAGCTGATGATGTAAAGCTATTCAACACCACAGAAAATACTGCTAGCCTTCAAAAACACCTCGACTATGTATCAGAATGGTCAAACAAATGGCAACTTCAAATCTCAACAAATAAATATTCTGTCTTACATATTGGCAAAAAAAAATCAGAAAATAAAATACAAGCTGAATAGTCAAGACCTTGCTGATGATCCAAACTCTGTCAAGGACCTTGGAATACTCATCTCTAATGATCTAAATGCTAGAGCCCATTGTAACTACATAGCCAAAAAGGCATTAAGAGTTCTAACCTAATCCTATGTAGCTTTTTCTCTGGTAATATCACACTACTAACTAGAGCATACAAAAGATTTGCTAGACCAATTCTTGAATACAGCTCATCAGTCTGGAACCCACATTATGTATCTGATATTAACACAGTTGAGAAAGTCCAGAAATATTTCACAAGAAGAGTTTTCCACTCCTCTGCTCATTGCAGAATACCTTATGCCACCAAACTCGAAATTCTAGACCTAGAAAACCTAGAACTACGCCACCTTCAATCTGATCTAAGTATAGTATATAAAATCATACATTGCAATGTCCTACCTGTCAATGAATACTTCGGCTTCAACCATAACAATACAAGAGCACACAATAGATAAAAACTCAAGGTAAATCGCACCAAACATGATTGCAGGAAATACGACTTCAGCAACAGAGTGGTCAATGTCTGGAATACACTACCCGACTCTGTGGTTTCTTCCCTGAACCCCAAAAACTTTAACCTTAGACTGTCTACTATTGACCTCACCCCTTTCCTAAGAGGTCTGTAGTGGCATGCATAAGCACACCAACATGCCTACCATCCCTGTCTATTGTTTCTTTTTATTTTTCTTGTAATGTATCCATTTCATGTATTCATAACTATGTTTATGCTTATACCTGTTATCTTGTAAGTGATTGACAAATCAAATAAATAAATAAAATAAATAAAATCCCCATTCCCTCTCCACCCCACTAACCTGCTTTCCAGCTCCGTTCTTCTGTGCAGGGCAACAAAGGAAGACCCAGCCAATCAGCTGGGACTCAGGAGAATAGATGTGGGTGGGGCCAGTCAGAGATGCTATTTGCCGGTTCTCTGAACTACTCAGAACTTCCGCTTCCGATTCTCCAGAACTGGTCAGAACCTGCTGAATACCACCTCTGCTTTGAACAGTCACTAAATGAACTGTTGTAAGTTGAGAATTACCTGTACTTGCTCTTCGCAGGAGCCCTGTGTAGTGTTTGAGCTTTGATGGCAGAAAGTTTGAGCTTTGAGGTAGAAATCATTTTGGGTTCCTGAGGAAAGACAACTTCTTCAACTTCACAGGTCTTTTTCCTAGAATCGCACACCAGCTGCAGCCTCTTAATTCTGAGAAAAAGCACAGCTCTTCGAGGAGGCAGATGGTGCATTTGTCTCCTGCACATTCCAAAGCGCCTTTTTACTTTCAGAGTCCTGGTATTAAACTTAATGGTTAGAGCATTTCCTCTCTGCATTCAACAGCAGAGTACAATGACATGAGAAGCATTCCATGGTATATAAGGTTCAACAGCAAAGTTATTACTTTATTTTAGGTAACTTTTGACCTGCTTCTCCAGTACAGTCAAGTGCACAGAAGAAATAAATAGTGAAACTTTAAAAACATACTCACGAATGCCTAATCTTTTAGAGAAGGATTAGGTAGGTTGTTTAAAAAATAATGGTAGGTTTATTAATGCAAAATCCATTAGAGTAAATTGGCAATAACAAAATAAGTAAAATAAAGCCCCTGAGCAGCTTACAATTCGACATTTAATAGTGCAGAAGATAATAAAAGGGGGAGATGTAAAGAGGAGGGAAATTACTCCTAGGTCGGATTAGAACAATTGCACGTTTAAAGCAAACTTTGTTCTATTTATATATGAGAATATCAGTCTGTACCTAACGCTGAAATTTTGCATCTGCTCTAAAGTCCATTACAATCTGGAAATAGCGCTTAAGAATGAAGACAAATGAGTTGGTTCCATTGATACGTTTCTTAACTATACGCATTCATATTCTGATTAGCAAGTTAAATGTGGGCTGGATGGCATGATAATTGTTGGATCCATTGCTAGCTTGAAACTGCTCAGACTGTACACATCAGTCATCAACTGGAAGAAGGTACTAAGTGGGGTGCTGATGGATTTGGTTCTGGGCAAAAAGATACCCTTTATCAATTTTATTCATTACATGGGTGAATGAGTAGACAGGAAGCATATCAAATTTGCATATTATAAAAAATTGGATGGGAGAGTTAATGCCTAATAAAATCCAATATGATAAGTTGGTAAATTGGAGGAATGAACTAAAAATAAAAAAAAGGGCACTTCACAGAGACAAATGAATTTCTTCACTTAGGAAAAAAGAAATTGCAGGTTTAGGATGGGCTTTTGCATACTTTGAAATTGTAGATAATGATCAACTAAATGTCAACAAAGCTGCAATAAAAGCAGTTCATCTACATAATTATAGTTTCCAGATTATAGGACGTAATAATTTAACACTTTTCTATATAGGGCAACAAATCCCACAAAGAATACTATGTGAATCACAGTTTAAGAAGGATTTAAGGAAATTGGAATGGATTCAGAAAAAGGAAAGTAAGGAAGATGTACAGAAAGGCTGTCCAATCTTGGCAACTTTAAGACTCATGGACTTCAACTCCCAGAATCCCTCAGTCTGTCATACTGGCTATGGAATTCTGGGAACTGAAGTCCACAAATCTTAAAGCCAAGGCTTATCCACAACAACGCTGTATTCTTCCCCCAATCTGGTTTTGCAATCAACTACACTTAGCACCACCCTAGTTATTAAGAGTCTTTCCCAAAGTGTTCTAATAGCCAATGTTTCCTCCAATACAAGAAAACTCAAAATTTGTCTGTGGCTGCGACCTTCCCCATTTCCCTCCTTTCATAGTGACACAAAAGTTTTAAAACCACTCTCTTGACTGACTAATCATTTCATAGTCAACTGTGAGAGTTGCTCATCCGCTACAGGATGGGAGGCAAGCATCCAGCAATGCTGATTGGAATGAATTCCCATTTATGAAGCATGTCCCAAGCCCCAGGAGCTCCACCCGTTCAAATCACAAAATGGAAGGTTTGAGAAAGGCAGTTGTGATGGAAGAAAATCAGTTCTGTTGCTTAGTACTGATAGTGTATGGAAACCTAGGGTAGTGGTGTGATGAGAGAGTGACATCAAAGCCCCATATAAAATATCTTAGTTCCTATAAATCTGTTTTTTAAAAATAAGTATGTTTTACTATAACTGTCTATGGAGATTCTTAGCCATCCAGGTCATGGTTGTCCCAAAAGTGCTTTTTCAAGAGGCAACTAGACTTTCTGTTTTTTTCTTTGAGGGTGTTTTGCTTCTCATCCAAGAAGCTTCTTCAGCTGAAGTGAAACATCTTCAAAGAAAAACTAGAAAAAGCACCTTTGGGACGATTTGATGTAGATATGCAGTCCTGTTGCCAACATAACCAGGAGTAAAATAGTCCAGAATGTCCAGATAATATTTAGAAGTAGCTGAGACAGACACTTCCCTAATTCACTGAACTGTTCTTGGTCATCCCAGGGTACATGACATAGACTTCCTATGTCATGGGAAGGGAGGTTGCAGTCATATGGAAGCAAAAAAGAAAGACTTAACATTTGAGCAGTTTCACAATGGAACCAGTTACCTAGAGAGTTGGCGTGCTCCTCTAAATGCTAAAATGGTGGGCGAACAGTCAACTGTACAGGATTATTTGGATTTCTGCAGCAAGCCGGGGACAGATATGGTGCTTTAATTGGTTTCTTCCAACCCAGTTATCCCAGATAGGTGGGAGGGGGTGAAAGAAAAACTCAGTATTGCCTTTCCTCGGTTCTCTTTAATATAATAGCAGGAAAGAGGGGATCTCTATCAGATTTTTCAGGATTGATGTCAGAATTTTGAAGCAGACCAGATCTAAGGGAAAAAAAACCCAGATCTCACATGAACTGCTGGGATCTTAATGCTTTTAGCAGCATGTCCAAAGTGCAGATTAAGGGCATTTATTTGCATTGTGTATCAAAGCCCTGTTCCAGTTAATACATTGTACAACTGTTGCATCCATGTGAAATCTCACCTGGTTGCGCGCCTCATTTTGATGTTATTCACACACACACACACACACACACACACACACACACACACACCTACCTCTAATTTCATCTGACAACAGTATCAGATTGAATCAGGGGAAGAGATCTTATTTGCAAAAAGCATAGGCTTTATCTCATTCCTTTGAATGTTTATGGGATGGATTTCCGAACAATTCCTCCATCTTCATTTAATATTAATTGGCAAAGTCCAAGAAACATATAATACATTTTTTTCCCTCAGGTGTTTTTCCTTCATGTAGGTATTCCACTTCAGTACGAAGTCGAAGTCTTTTTTTTTTTTTGCTTTATTTCAAATATCTCCTCAAAAAAGAACTAAGAGTAAAAATGCACAAATACATGCATTCATTGTAGACTTCACAGAATTTGGAATTAGAAAGTTATAGCCATTAATTCCGCATCTTATAAAAGTTATTAATTTTGACATGGAAGAAGGCTTCTGTCATTAGAAATGAGTTGACAGCAGTGATTCTTTCATTTGGTACTTCAGCAGGCTAATTATGTGATTTACCTAATACACCAAGAACTAAAAATAATAAAAGCAAAAATAAAATGTTGCTTTATAGGTGGATTCATAGCACAGTTCATTTAACCTTCTCCAAATGACCACTTAAAATATAGCCTTTAATGCATGCTTCAGTGTCCTCTCAACCTCTTACCTTTATTATTACTATTATTAAAATGAGAAAGAATAATGCTTTGTGATAACCCAGTGACTGATGGTATTCATAAAATAGCCATCATGTCGTAAAAAATTTCATTTGAGCGCATAACTGTGATTTATGACTGATTTCTTTTTTGTTGTCAGTGTTGTAAAGCAGTGATTTGAATAAAATGACAATACTAAGCTTCAAAATTTGTTGCTTTAAATTTAAATTTAAATCTAAAGAGGAGAAGTATATGTGCTTGTGCATGATGAGTGGGTTATATGGAAATTCCAGAGAAGATGATCTTGAGTAATTTAAAGAAAAATAACAGGGTTAAACCTGGTTGGTACTTGTATGAGAAACTGGGACTGTAGGTTACAGTACTCACAAAAAGACAGTGATAAACTACTTCTGTCTTGCTGCTAAAAAATCTACTTGGGAGTTCTCAGTTTAAGGAAGTATTTTTAATAGAAAAGGAATGTGTCTTGTTTCCTCAATTTTCAAATTTCTTTCCAAACCATATTATTTAATTATTGCATCCAAAGTTTCTGTGAACATATATCAGTCCTATTAGATAAACCAGACCAATTGAACCATCTCCATAGGAACGGTAAAAACTAATTTTATTGAGATATCATGGTTTTGCAAGTCCGATTGTGCTGTACATGTTCTCTCTCTTATACACCAGTAAATCAGGAGACATTTTCTTAAGTTGCTTGGGCATATTATCTTATTTTCCAGGACTTACAGAAATGCTTCACCCTCTTTGCCTCTTGCAACTTTCTGTTAAGGATAAACAATCCAGCAACAGAAATGCAACTCCTATCCTACTCCAGTAATAATGTGATTGGCCTAGTTAATAGTCCTGGATATTGCTGAATAGATTCAGTCATAGTGATTCATTGTGAAAGAACATCTGGAAGGCTACAAGTTCTCCAGTCGTGCCCTATTTCTAGTAATTAACTTGCAGTGGGATGCTTTTCTTTAATTCAAAATTTTAGTGCCAAGCAGAAAGTTGGAGTATGGTCTGATGATATACACCATGAGATATTAAATTCCTGCCCAAAGATAATCCCTTTCCTTTTTGTGCCTGACATTAGGTTGTGGGAGGCCAAACTATGAACTTTAAAACTCTCTTTGTCAGAGTACACATTTGGCACCCACTTAATTCCATCTTTTTTTTTATTCTAAATATATGGTAAGTTTTCAATTGTTAATCATAATTGTTTGAATTGTATTCACATTCTTCTATTTTGCAGTGCCAACAGTTGTTATTATTTTAGTTGTTTATAGAATTTTATTTCATATCATAAACTTCCAACAGTTGGCCTGTTGATTATAATAGTAATAAAGGGCCCAAGCTTCCTTTCTTCCCTGCCTATCATTCTTAAACTTAAACCCTTAAAAAGCAGATCTCTTAGCATAAAAATTGGCTATTCTGCTTCTCTGATATCTGAAGAATTTCAAAAGTAGCCCCCCAAAATTATAAAAACTAGTTTAAAAGGGTACATTGATGGTCTGTGCTTGCAAAAATGTAAATGTTAATATAACTGCTCTTTCCTTACCATAATATTTTGAATTGCCTAAAAAGCTAGATAAATAAATCACATGTGAAAACGAGAGGTTTTTTTTCCCCACTCAAACCTACTTAGTTTGCTTCCTTCCTTCCTAGTTTAAAATATTTTAAATAATGAGGGAGAGGAGATTGCTTCAGATTTACTTCAGAGAAAAGGTAAGAACTTTCTTTATGAACTGATGGGAAAAATTATTAAGAATTAATAAACACATGGAACATGTTTGATCCCGTTTAAAAATTAGATTCTGCTCCTCTTGTTTCCAATTTATTTTAAAACCATGTTCTTCAAATGTAGTTCAAGTTACCTTGCAATGGAGTTTGAAAAAAATAACTCAGGGTGTTTATTTGTTTTAATAAAATTAGACATGTTAGAAAGGTTAATCCCTACTTGATAATCTGTTTGCAAAGTGAAGCTATACTCTCAAAAAGCTGATTTTAACCAGGACACACCACATTGCCAGCTGAGTGACCAGAAACCTAACATGCATCTTCTATCCTTGTGTTCTATTCCTAAAATCTTGTATTTCTCTCCAGTCTAGTATGTCACATACCATTCTTAGTCAACCTTCACTAACATTAACTAGACTCAGAGCTGTTTCTGTATACCTTTGACAAATCATCCTGTCAAAAGAGGAAGTAGTTCTAATCAGTGGTATGATTTTTGACCAACAGACCATTTTGTGACCTGTCACCTTAATGCTTCAATAAAAGAGGCAGTTGAACAGTGACACCTGTCATGGAGAGCGTGGAGAGGGGACTGGTGCAAAGGCAAAGGTTTATTTATTTATTTACTTGATTTCTATAGCTGCCCAAGCGAACCAAGTCGTGCGAAATACTGCTGGGTAGATGAACATCTCTAAAGTCCAAGTGAACAATGGAAGCTGGGAATACAGGTAGTCCTCAGGTCACGTATGAAATGGAGCCTGCCCATTCCATTCATAACCTGAGGATTTGCAGGAGTGAATTTTGCACCTTGAATGCAATCACTACCTACTTTTTCCCATAAATTTGATAATCAAATGTGTGGCTCGTTAAGTGCATATGAGGTATCTCAGCCATGGGGGTGGGGTGGGGAGGCAGCCAATGATGGAACAAGCCACCTGCTTTAGACCACCCAAAGCCTCCCCTGACCCACAGATATCTCATTCTCCCTTCCCTGGGGTCCCCACAATTGCTCCCCCCCCCACCATCCTGCCTCACCGGATCACTTACCCAATGAAGATCTGTCTCCTCTCCAACTTGTTTCTTTGCCTGCTCCCTCCTTTTTCGTCACCAAAGCCGTCCTCAAAAGGTTCAGCAATGAGGAAGGAGGCCCGGAATGGTGCACACAGATCTCCGTACCTCCTTTTTTTGTTGGAAAAGCTATCCTCAAGTAGTCTGGCAATGAGGAAGGAGGCCTGGAATGGTGCACATGGTGCGCCTCCTTTTTCATTGACAAAGCCATCCTCAGGCAGTTCGGCGACGAAAGTACAAGGAGATGAAAGAGAGAAGAATTCAGGAGACTAAATTAATCATGAGTCTTCTTGTGCCTATCCAGCACCTAATCACTGTGCAATGGACCTTTCATACCTTCTTGCATGTGGAAAATCTCTCCAAATGGTAAACTTTCCACAACTGGGGAAAAAAGAATGAGTAAACTCAGAACATAAGTGGTTCTATTTCGAACCAGTATTATTCCAGAATGTAAGAATCCAAGTGGTTCCAGATCTCTACTGTCTGTCCCCCCCCCCAAAAAAAAATAAAAATTAAAGGACCCAAGTTCAGTCCTTGTTATCTTTGGTAAAAATTAGGAGGGATTTCTGTTTCATATCTTAAGGACTAGCTGCAAACAAGTGAAGAAAACTTTGGGCTAGTTGGAACAACTTCTTAAGTTTCTTTAAGTTTCTATGCACAATTTACCATGCCTGGGAATTCTGGGAGTTGAAATCCTCACCTCTTAAAATAGCCAAGGTTGAGAAACACTGCCACCTATATACCGTACCCATTAAAGGAACTTTCTTTTAAAAATGGTTGCAGAACAGGGACGTAGCAATGAGTGAATACTTCATAGTCATATCTTAGTCATTGTCTAATGTGTGTGCATACATTCCATCCTATCACATTCGTGTATTTCCTGTGGGACGCTCCAATTTTTTTCATTTTATGAGGTGGCAGAAATGACAGCAAAAATCCCGGCATGCAGAGGACTTTATGGATGGTCTCAAACTGATGTCTGGTGCTGGTTTTAAGAAAGCTATGCTGTTGATTTCATGAAACTAACGTCAATGTCATGTTTTTGATGCGGGATATAATTTAGCTCAAGTTCCAAATTTTTCACCACATTGGATTGTCGAATTGCACTGCCTATAATTTTTACACCTGAGATACTTGCACAAGTATTTTGCATAGTATTTTCTACAGAGTTATTCTATCTGCTGAAGAATAGAAAAAAGAAAGGGGAGAGAGGAATGGTACTTAGAGGACTCTTTGTAATTTGTCTTATAAAATATCTCACCAAAGTGCACTTTACTATTTCGCCCGCCCCAAAAAGAAATGCTCAGCTATTTTATGCTTTAATAAAAATCTGTGCATATAGCAGCCTGTTCCTTCCAGGAAGGAGAAAAATATTAACAGAATCAATGCAAGACTGGTCGAAAAGTTTTTCCATTAAAGCTGGCACATGAAGTATATTTTCTCTGTTTTGTACAACCAAGCTTCAATGTCTTATTTCCCCTCCCAAAATGATCATAAATGTTTTCCTATTTTTTTAAAAAATTGAAAAGCAGTTGTTGTGCATGCCGGATTTTTACATATATATCCTAATTTAACCAGGGTTAATTAGCCAGTAGGATAGCCACATTGATGGGTAAATAAGACTTCGGTGTTGGTTAAACGGATCTATTTTTCCTTAATGGAGTTGTCATGAGATGACTATATGGGATTTGATAGGATTATGATGGCATAAGGCAAATGATAGCTAAAATTGATATTAGTGTCAATATTCCTGATAGCTAAAATTGATATTAGTGTCAATGTTATTGAGCATTAGTACTTAGCAATAGTACTTAGACTTATATACCGCTTTATAGTGCTTTACAGCACTACCTGGTTACAGAGTCATCATCTTGCCCCCAACAATCTGGGTCTTCATTTTACCCATCTCAGTAGGATGGAAGGCTGAGTCTGCTGGGAAAAATGATAAAATAGCATATTGACTTGAAACCAGAGATATTTTTGTTGGGCATTTTGCTGGATCAGTATAATAAAGGGAATGCATATTTGATTTTACATATATTGACTGCAGCTAGAATTGTATTTGTGCAACAATGGAAATATGAAGAGATCTCAACAGATGAAAATATGATTTAAAAAATACTAGAATGTACAGAAATGGATAGGCTAACACTTATAATCAAGGAAAACAAGGAAACTGAATATTTTCTGACTTGGCACTTATTTTATCAATGGCTAGCTTGAAAAAATAGGAGCGAGATATAGGGAAATAGATGGATATGATTAGTGATATAAGAAAGACATGTTGAATTGGTTAGGAAAATAATATTGTAATTGTTATTATTGATACTATTATAATTAACATCAATGCAATGGACATTATTGCAAACTTTTTGATTATTATATCCTAAAAACATTTGTACCCAGACAACACACTGTTCATTTGAAATTGAACATTTTATATGCTATAAAAATAAAAACTCGAAACAAGAATGAAAGACTAAGTCAACCTTGAGCTGGAGATAGGGGGACTTCTTCCTGATCCACCCCCTCGCGTGTAGAGCCCACCTGCTTACAAAACAACTGCAGAAGGTCACAGTGAACGTAGATCTAACATGCAAGGAAGGATAGCTTGATTGATTCACTCCAAACTTTTATGCAGTTTGTCATTGACCTGGCTCAGTAACATCTAAAAAGTGATCGACTATCATACCAGTAATTTGCTTTGTGTGCTGAAGCAAATTGGGTTTGGTTCTGTGAAATGGTGAGCACATCCAAACTGAACCCATGCACCCCTATTTCATCACACTGTGATCTAGAAGATGCCGTTAAATGTGGCATACATGAATTTCTCACTTTTTTCTCCCAAGCAGATTTACTGCTTCCTTTTTCTGTTATTGTGAATCACACTTATTTGGAACAGAAATATCTTATAAAGACAGTATTACAATTCTGGCACAGTGCTCCCAAGTTTGGGGATTAGATATTGTCAGCTGCTTGTGAAACTGCTTTTTCATGAAACAATAGTTTAGAGTAGGAAGGGAAATGTAAATGAATTCATGATTGCCTTATTTTCCACATTTTTGTTACTCTGAATGTAATATTAAAATTAAAATATATTGATAGAGACACAAAGGTGCAGTGAAAAATTATATATGTACATATCCATTGCATCAAAAGACAGTAAAACATTACTGTAATAAATGTACTTAATCAGTTTTATAGAGCCCTGAACAAAGAATATTAATAAAATAAGAATATTATGAGGAAATAATTTACCATCCTATTATGTTGCAGGAAGCTTTTGTTTCTGGATTAATGTGTTCAGATACCTAGAGTATACTTGTTTTTGGAGCACATATTCTATGTCCTCTACCATTTCTAGGATCAGAGTAACTCAGTGCAGATTCCAAGTAACACACCCATAGCAATCAAAACTCCGAGGCAGTTGGGTTCCTCAAAGAATAGATTTATTGGATATGTCATACTGGCACGACCTGGTGAAAACCGACTCTAAATGTTCCCATGGTTTTCATTAATTAAAAGTAAAAATTATTTCACTTTTTCCAAACAGTCACATGGTCCAATCAGGATATAGTCCAGTTGCTAGATGACTCCAGTCCCCTCCTTCTGGACACCTGGTAGGAATGTCCTTGGTTCCCAAGAGAAAGTGTTTTATTTTGGCTACAGCACCCCAGCTATCTGTACTTCCTCCTCCCTTTCCCACAGCTCCAGTTGTGGCAGCACTGAAGCCCCAAAATGGCCACAGCCAGGTTCAGGGTTGACACTACCTATTTTACCAATTAAGTAGAAGACAAACTAGAGGATTTTCCAATGCTTCTACAAAGAGTCCTCAACTTACGAGCCCAAGTAGGACCAGAATTTGCATTGCTATGCAAGGCAGTTGTTAAAGAGAGTCATGTTCAATTTTATAACTGTCCTGCCCTGGGACGACAAGTATCTGTTGATAAGTGAACTAAATTGTTAAGATTAGGAGGCAGGGGTCCAATTGTCTCCCAGGGCAGGGCACTTTGTAAGTTTGGCTCTACAGCTCATTTCCCCCACAATATCAAATAGCTGAGACCCTAACCGGAGCTTGTCTCAGAGACCTAACAGAATGGTAGATTCATTTCAGATAAGGGGACTGATGCCATGCCATCTAAGACATGATATGTAATGGTCATTTTAAATTGGGCCATGGAAGCTAAGATGCAACCAACAGAGCCACTAAAAAGTAGATATTAGCCTGGAGTTTAATTGCTGCATTCTGGACCAGCTGTAATTGTCAAGTCGTCTTCTAATCCAGCTGAATTACACTGTGTTGTAGAACTCAGCTGTGTGCTGAATCTTGTCCAATGCCTGTTGGTCAGATAGATATGTAACTGATGCTTCAGTTGGAGCTGAGCAAAAGTTCCTGGTTACAGCTTTTATCTGCTGTGGCAGTAGGAATATCCACCCCATTAGGTATATCAAGACCAAGAAATCAACTCCATAGGAGGCTAAGACTACTTTTATTGAGACTAGCTCTAGTAACAAAAGGTAGATTGTGTTGTCCCTTCTCTTCCTTTAGTTCCATGAATTAGGGAAGTGTCTGTCTCAGCTGCCTCTAAACATTATCTGGACATTCTGGACTTAAAAAGTAATTTACTCCTTGTCACATTGGCAACGGGATTGCATATCCACATCAAGTTGTCCCAAAGGTCTTTTTTCAAGAGGCAGGTGGACTTTCTGATTTTTCTTTGAAGCTGTTTTGCTTCTCATCCAAGAAGCACCTTTGGGACAACCAAGACCTGGATGACTGAGACTCTCCATAGACATATCCACATCAAGGTCATCTTCCTTCGTCTCTGCAAAGATCCACCAGTCAAAGAAAACCAATGTGGGGACCACTTGTCGGATTGGGGATGGGTGGCCCATAGCATGTCTGGCTAGTATAGAGCAATTTCAGGAAATTAACAGAATAACACAGTTGGAAGGGATCTTGGAGGTCTTCTAGTCCAACCCCCTACTCAGGCAGGAAGCCCTATCCATTTCAGACAATCTTAAAAATGTCCAATGTTGGAGCATTCATAACTTTTGGAGGCAAGTTGTTCTACTCATTAATTGTTCTCACTGTCAGGAAATTTCTCCTTAGTTCTAGGTTACCTCTTTTCTTTATTAGTTTCCATCCATTGCTTTCAGGCGCTTTGGAGAATAGGTTGACCCCTTCTTCTTCAGGGCAGCCCCCTCAAATATTGAAAGACTGCTATCATGTCACCCCTAGTCCTACTTTTTATTAAACTAGACATACCCAATTCCAGCAACCGTTCTGCATATGTTTTAGCCTCCAGTCACCTAATCATCTTCGTTGCTCTTCTCTGCATCTTTCTAGAGTTTCAACTTGATAGATAACCCTAAATCAACATGTGGTTTCTCCCAGTAGTTTCATATAAATGATCAATATAACAGGAAAGAGGATTAATGTTCTCTGCACTGGATTTCCTATTGCATTTCTAGGTTGTCTGCAGAATTCCCAGAACATTTCTCATAGGAAAATACAAACTGCAAGTTGAGTAATAATGTTCTTTACCTTTAGCCACACTGTAATTGGAAGTGGGTTTTTTTTCCTGAGATATGAGGGGGGGGGGGGGGGGGTTTATCTTCCAAAAAGTTTTGGTTATTAGTCTGATTAAAAATATCTACGTAAAGATGCTTGATATTAAACTGGGAATTATTTGCATATCAAACTCAAGTTTTGCAACCGAACATGGTTTTTCCCAATATGTGAAAGGATGTACTTCTTACTGATAATTCAAAGAAATGTTTAAGAGAAGAGATGGACAAATGGAAAATTTAATCAGTGGAAGAATAATACAATTTTGACATCAAATACTCAGCGTCTTGGTAGCTGTATAAATAGATATAAGCACCCAATATGACATAACACTTGTAAATAACTTTTAGTATTAGAAGCAATTCCCAGCATACTCAGATAATTATGCTTAAAATGACAATGATAATTGATTGCTTTGTTTTGGATAGATGTCTGTTGTTTACACAGTACTGTTATGTAAAATTTTTAAATTAAATTCCTGTTGCATTTAAAAACCTTTTAGTTATGCCCTGTTCTTTCTATAAATGCCTTTTAGAACTATTTTTTCATATTCTGATGAAAATCTGTCAGATACAATTTGAATAATTAGCCATTGAAGAGAATTTTAAAAGAGGATAAATAGAATTTGGCTGCAGATTTTAGAGATACTTGGAAGAATGGAGAAAACTGGCAAGAGGTTACGTTGTTCCCATTACAAGAAAATCCAATTAACTTAAAGAAAATAGATTTTCCAAATCAAGGCAAATTTAAAAAAATAAAAAAAATAAAAGGCATCATATAACTTAGAAGACCTCAGGGCACAAATGAAAGATAATGAAAGAAATAAGCTAAATAAGTTTCTAAACAATGTGTGTGTGTGTGTGTGTGTGTGTGTGTGTGTGTGTTTCTGTGATCCCATCTAAAAGTGTGAAAAGATGTTGACAATCATCATCCAATCAAACAAACATCTGTTAAAAAGCATGGTTAAAGAAAACATCCAATAGTCAGATAAGCTTTCTAGAAATGAAGAAGGAAGTATATAAAATCAAATCTGTTCAGAAGCAACATCTCATGTAGGAATTTGTTTTGTCTGAAAAAGTAAAAAAGAAAAGTAAACGCCTTAGATAAACAGAGAAGTAAGCTGCAAAAGATGATTAATTTAAAAGAAAAATATATGACAGCTGTCAATAAGATACTTTGATGCATGGATACTTTGATTTTTCCATCCTCTGTTCCTCTCCTCAAACAGGCACATTAGGGCTAGGATCGGGTTTGCAAGGGCATCAAATTAGGTGATAATAATACTGCCATACTATGGGCCAAACTAATGGTAGTAAGTCTGTACTGCTGATTTCTTCAGTTCTACATCTCCCCTATCTCAACAGATTCAGCATCCATTTCAGTGGTCACTTTAAGATTGAGTAGAATCAAAGGATAGGAAGTGGTAGTCTTAGTCTACATCCAGTCCAACTCACTGTTCTGTGAAGGATTCATTAGTATCTCTGCAAATGACCATCAATTCCTTTTCTTTATTTGGACTCTACAGAAATGAGAACATGGTCAAATCTGAGATTTGGGGAGCAAAAACGGAGCAGCACAGAACTGCGCTGACACAACCAGAAAAAAAAAACAATACTGCAATTTATCAGAGTGCCCAATATTGTCTGTTTCATGAAGCATCTAAATGAATATACACTGCTCAAAAAAATAAAGGGAACACAAAAATAAGACATCCTAGATCTGAATGAATGAAATATTCTTATTAATTACTTTGTTCATTACATAGTTGAATGTGCTGACAACAAAATCACACAAAAATTATCAATGGAAATCAAATTTAGCAACCCATGGAGATCTGGATTTGGAGTCACACTCAAAATTAAAGCGGAGAAAAACACGACAGGCTGATCCAACTTTGATGTAATGTCCTTAAAACAAGTCAAAATGAGGCTCAGTAGTGTGTGTGGCCTCCACGTGCCTGTATGATCTCCCTACAATGCCTGGGCATGCTCCTGATGAGGTGACGAATGGTCTCCTGAGGGATCTACTCCCACACCTGGACTAAAGCATCCCCCAACTCCTGGACAGTCTGTGGTGCAACCCGGCATTGGTGGATGGAGCGAGACATGATGTCCCAGATGTGCTCAATTGGATTCAGGTCTGGGGAACGGGCGGGCCAGTCCATAGCATCAATGCCTTCGTCTTGCAGGAACTGCTGACACACTCCAGCCACATGAGGTCTAGCATTGTCTTGCATTAGGAGGAACCCAGGGCCAACCACACCAGCATATGGTCTCACAAGGGGTCTGAGGATCTCATCTCGGTACCTAATGGCAGTCAGGCTACCTCTGGCAAGCACATGGAGGGCTGTGCGGCTCCCTAAAGAAATGCCACCCTACACCATTACTGGCCCACTGCCAAACTGGTCATGCTGGAGGATGTTGCAGGCAGCAGAACATTATCCACGGCATCTCCAGACCTGTCACGTCTGTCACATGTGCTCAGTGTGAACCTGCTTTCATCTGTGAAGAGCACAGGGCGCCAGTGGCGAATTTGCCCATCCTGGTGTTTTCTGGCAAATGCCAAAATCCTGCACAGTGTTGGGCTGTAAGCACAACACCCACTTGTGGACGTCGGGCCCTCATACCACCCTCATGGAATCTGTTTCTGACCGTTTGAGCAGCCACATGCACATTTGTGGCCCGCTGGAGGTCATTTTGCAGGGCTCTAGCAGTGCTCCTCCTGTCCCTCCTTGCACAAAGGCGGAGGTAGTGGTCCTGATGCTGGGTTGTTGCCCTCCTACGGCCTCCTCCACGTCTTCTGATGTACTGGCCTGTCTCCTAGTACCGCCTCTATGCTCTGGATACTACGCTGACAGACACAGCAAACCTTCTTGCTACAGCTCGTATTGATGTGCCTTCCTGGATGAGCTGCACTACCTGAGCCACTTGTGTGGGTTGTAGACTCCGTCTCATGCTACCGCTGGAGTGAAAGCACTGCCAGCATTCAAAAGTGACCAAACCATCAGCCAGAAAGCACAGGAACTGAGAAGTGGTCTGTGGTCACCATCTGCAGAACCACTCCTTTATTGGGGATGTCTTGCTAACTGCCTATGCTTTCCACTTGTTGCCTATTCTATTTGCACAACAGCATGTGAAATTGATTGTCAGTGTTGCTACCTAAGTGGACAGTTTGATTTCACAGAAGTGTGATTGACTTGGAGTTACATTGTGTTGTTTAAGTGTTCCCTTTATTTTTTTGAGCAGTGTAAATTTAGCCAGATGTTTTAGCTTACAAGTCTCAACCCCTTACTATTAACGTTATTTCGAAGGATTGGGATGGTTAGAAGAGAGGTTGGTGCATAAGCCTCCAAAGTAAAATCTAAATAGTACAGGACTATCATGCCAATTTTTTTAAGTGTTTATGCTTTCCAAGATTAATTCACCAAGAAAGGATTGAATTGTTTAAATAAGCAGTAAGAGTATAAATTTTAAAAAGTTAACATGTAAATTTAAGGAAAAGGATAACATACTGGGTAATACTGTACATACTACAAATGGAACAGAAAAGGCAGTATTCGAAGAACAGGAAATGTTTGCAAGTAGATGCATGCAAATATCGTGCTATGAATTTATTTTTAGATAGTAAGCCAGGAGCACTGGTGACATGATCTAAAAATGTGACCTTTTAAGTCTGAGGTCTAAACATAACATCATAGCATAGGAGACTCTCTTTTGAACAGATACAATAGAATTGTATTTGATATGAACCACAGCTGTTGGTAAATTTCAAATTTTAAATTCAAATTAATTTTTGAAGCAAAAATTACCTTGTCAGTAGAACAAAAATGCCCCCATTGAAGGAAGAAAAAAAAAACCATCCTCTATTTTGCTTGGTTCTTTGTGCATTTTTACAGGCATGGCTTCCTTGATTTTTTTTTTTTTGTAACCATTTTTCTAGCTTCTGAAAATAAATGCCAAAAGTTTCTTCACTGCCTGATTGCAATCAATCAGGAATTGCATAGGGAATGTGAACAATATCGTGCTTCCCCTTTGGCAGGTTTGACATGGTGACATTAGAAATGTAAACTTCCAGATTGGAAGACGAAAGATAAATGCTGCCCATTGTCAGGCAGGGGAATACTCCCTTTTTGGCTTCAGGGAGTTAATGTTTTCATTGTCTACCAGATGTTCGCAACAAGACTTTAGCTGATACCTTCTATAGTTGCTCAGACATAACCAGCTTGGGATAGGAATGACATTTAGCATTATTTTAAAAGATATTGGCACCTCCCTATGAGTAACCCTAGCCCTCTGTAGCAGGGGATTCAAATATTTTTATTACCAGTTCTGTGGGCATGACAGAGGAAGGATATTGTAAAATCTCCAGTCAGAGGTGGTATTTTCCGGTTCTCTGAACTATTCAAACTTTCCGCTACTGGTTCTCCAGAACTGGTCAGAACCTGCTGAATACCACCTCTGCTCTGTAGTATTTTTGCAAATATGCAATTTGTTTGAAGTAAAGTTTCAATGGTCTAGTTTCTAAATAGAACATCTGCTGATTTACAGTGATGTGCCTTTGCAGAATGATACTCTTGTATGTGGGGAGAAGTTCTGTGTAGTTTTCTTCTAAAATTTGATGGATGCTGTCATATGTATAATTGTCAGAAGGATGTTGGGTACTTAGGAGCACTTCCATAACAGTTCTGTCAAGCCCATCACAACCATGGAAGAAGATTAAAACTCCCCAGCTTTGTCAATTTGCTACACTAATTGTTTTGCTATAAATGAGGTTCACCAAGTACACTTTTTACATTAATAAAGCTGATTGATCAGGAGTATGTTTAGTTTATAAAATAAATGAGGAATGTGCTTGGGAAGCTGCAGTCAGTTGGGCTCTTTTATGAAACCAAATTAATCTGAATTAAATATAAGCACTATAAAAATTACAATTCAAAAGTTCTATTAATACATTTAAAAATGTATTTCATAACAGCATTTTTCTATTATGCACCTATAATTAATATGACTGTAAATGTGTTGAAAATGAGACAAATGAAAGTTCTAAAAGCATTCAAGCTGCCCTTTAGTGGAATCACATTAACATACGTGAATGGTTTTATTGTTTGCACATTCCAGCTGGTTATCAAATCAATCAAGACTAAATCTGCAGTGAAAGAAGGGGGGGTGAAATATAGCATTCTTTTGCAGTAGCAAAGTTGCATTTCATTTTCCTTAGAAACTGACATTCTCTCACCCCACAAATTTCTTGCTTTTATAGACCAACTATAAAACTTGGGAATTTGATAGTCTGAAAAGTTTTCTTATTTGTGGCTATTAGACCCACTAACGATGCTCTTCTGGGGTCAAAGTTGAACTTCCAGATCACCGTGAGCCAGAGTTTCTAAAAGTGCATAGCTTCATAGTTAGATTTTAAATACTAATAAAAAAACTGCGGAATTGATTTTTGACCCTGCAAAAGTAAAAGGAAACAGAAGCATAAGATGGATGTAATTCTGAACTTCCCATGCTGCTTGTATTTAAGAGAACAGCCAAGGAAAACTGAAGAGGAACTCAAGCACTTTCTTTTTGATTGTATCGTCCTGTACCAGATAGCTTGAAGGGTATTACAGTAAAAGACAAAGTTGCCTAAGGCACTTTATAGACCACAGGCTCACAATGTGAAGTCCCAAAGCCAGATTCAGTGCTTTCAAACCTTGGATGCATGCCCCAAGTCCTTTCAATTGTACTTTTAAAATGTCGAATCGAACTTTTAAAAGGTGATAGAGAAAGCAAATTATTAACAGCCTGGGGAATAATCGTGTTAACTGATTTCAATTAATTTGCACAATTAAGTTGCATGTGTGCATAATTATAGTTGATGTGCCAGCTGTGATGCTTCACAAGGCACGCCAATTTGACACAAGCAAGCCAATTTGACAACAGTTACTATATGCATGCCTTGGTTACAGCCCATCTTGACTCTATGAGCCTATGTTTGCAAAGTATCTAAAAGTCATAGTGCAAAATTTGCATTTAAAAACTTTGTTGATATTAAAACCCTAAATATCCAGCCACCCAGGGAAACAGCTCTTTTGTCATAAATCTTTATAGGTGTTAATTCTCTGATTTCCAGCACATGAGAGACAGCCTTCTGTATCATTCCCAGATTAAAAAATAAATGTGTTCCCACTTTCTCAGGACAGCATTTTAAAAACAAATCTGTACAGACACATTTCTTTCGCCAATCAATTTTAGTACTGTTGTTTTTAACATTTTATATTCCTTGATGCTGTCTGAGTTTCGTTGTTTGTTAATGTCATTTCGTTACTCAACTAGGTAATATACATACATCAAAGTGAATAAGTTGGAGTTTTGCTCCCTATATAGTAGTTTTCCCTGCCAGTTTTGGTGGGGGTGTCTTGGTACTTCCTTGATTAGGGTATTTTTTTTGATTGATGGTTTGTTTGTCTGGTGTTCATCCCTGCTAAGCTGGGTTTTGCCTGCTGGAGTGCATGTTTTTGTTTCCTTCTTAGCTTTTTTATGGGCTGTTTGAAAGGTATTTAAATATGGTTTATCTCTATGTGTCTATTGATGGCTGATTTGTTTAAGCATCAACCTTCCAGGAATTTCCTAGTGTTTTTGGATTTGGCTCAGCCTAAGATGCAATGTTCCAGCTGAGTCTGTCCCTGTGTTGTTAGATTAATTTTTTTTCATCTTCTGTCTGCCTTTCCAACCTTTCCAGCCTTTATACTGAGTATTATAGATGTCTTCTGTTTTCTTCTTCTTAGGCTATTGTGGCCTATGATTGGTTGAAATTCCTTGACTGCTTGGTTGAAAGTCATTCATGCCGTTGATCCCTAAAATCTCAGTTCCTACTCTATTCACGAGGAGCAGTTGTCTGGAGTGCATCTGGGTAATCACATGATCTCTCCTTTTTGTAGAGATTCTTCGCAGGCCAGAGTTTGTCACCTGGATACCACTCTCTACCATAATGCCATCCCCATTCCTTCAAGGATACGTAATTTGACATGAGTCTTCACCAAAAGTCCAGTGTGAGATGTTTTTAAAGTATACTTGCATTTCTCATTTGCCATCGTTTCTCTGATGATGAGGGTATCCTGGAAGGGTAATGTGTTGTTGTTTTCTTCTTCCCTGTGGATTGTCTCATGTGTCTTTTCTAATTGCACCCTTTTTTGTAAATATGATGAAGGTGTCATCTATATACCAGATTGTGCTTTGTGCCTGCATAGCTTCGTGATGGAGTTCACAGTCCCAATTGCCATCCATAACTCAAGAACTCTCTCCGTAATTGAATTATTAGTACTAGCTTCAGAAGAAAGTACTACCTTCAGGGAAGGCGCTTTTTGATCTTCTCCAAATCTTATTTTTGCACTTAAACCATAATTCACTTACCTTTTGAATTCTTAAAAGAATTACACAAAAAGAGATTCTCTGAATTGCCCCAAATGAAGAAGCCACATTATATATATTTTTCCTTTAAGGGCAGCATCTGCATGTTCTTATACCATTCAGATTCCAAGCAGCAGGTCAAAATGTCCTTGCTAGATTTACAAAGAATTTCTTCTCTTATTTACTGCAACCTTCTTTCCGAGACAGGAATATAACAAGCAGTGTTATTCTCAAAATATGTTTGAAATACAGTTCCAAATAACAATACGGTGTGGCGTTTTGTCAGTCACATTCCTGCTTTCTTTAGGTCATGTTGGGGCAAAACGATTGAATTCCATTTTGTGAGTTTACATCTTTTTCTCTCTCTCTCTCTCTTTCCTGTGTTCTTTTAACATGGCGAAACTGCTGCTAAGTAACCAGTTCAATGGGAATACAACTTGGTGTTAATGTCTCCAAAGTCTCCCCCCCCCTTTTTTTTTTTTTTAAAGTTAGGGATTTATCCTATGAGTAAAATGTCAGCCATTAAAGAGCAATAAAAGGAGTTTTTAAAAAAACACCACCTCTGGAATGAAAACAGGCAGATACAGTTCATGCTTGCTTTATTCCTTCTTTCTAAATTGCTTTTGATATTTTGAATTACTCCGGGAACATCTGTCATGATTGCTTTATGAAGATGAAATGTATGAAAAACAGGATTAAATGGTTCATCTAGATTTAGCAGTATTATTTGTAAGAAAGCTTTTTATTTCAGTTCAGATGGAAAGTTCTATCATACGACTTTCCTGGATTTTTGTGAGAATTTAGCAAAGGACAGTATTACCATTGTGTAAATACCGTGTCTTTAGATTTCTTGTTAACTAAGTTATACTTTACATCCTTCTTCCAAAGCCAAGTTATATAATAATAAAGGAATAGATTGTTCCGGTCTAGCAGGCTCGAAAGCCTGCAACTCTGATTGGCCTGCGAATAGCAGATCGTGATTGGTCACCACAGACTGATGCGATTGGCTAGTAAACGGGCTGCCGCGATTGGCCCTGCCAAGAGCGGCAAACTCAAATCACTTTCATTGGCTGCCTAGCCACAGCCAACCCTATATAAGGGGCTGCTGCGGCCGGGATAGTTGCTCAGATCTGAAGTCATTAATAAAGAGCTGTTGTTGTTATCTGAGTCTTGCCTCCATTTCTGAACCATCCTCCCAGATCTAACACAGATGATATTCATTTTTAGCTTAAGCACTCATTTCCTTCTATCATAACATTTTTTTTCAAATGTCAAATTTCCTTTAAAAAAAACCCCATTGTCCATTGACATTGAAAGACATATATACAATTACATTAAGTCTTTTAAATTCCACTAACAGAAACAAGTTATTTACAATCCTTCATTTTTCATATTAACCAATATATAATCTGAATGTCTCCCTCTGCCTTTTTTTTTTTTCTTTATACATTTACTTTATGTTACTTATTCGGCTCATAACAGATGTTATTTTCCTTTCCCGGAATATTCCCAAACAATAAGAATCTCTCACTGGTTTTAGTTTAGAATACTAAAAATATTACTGCATCTAAATATAACCTAGGCTAGAGAATAGCCACCTCCAGACTGCTTTGTTTTTCTAAAAGAAAAAATACTCTGAAATTATTCAACAATTTAGAATCCTTTGACAGAAAATGAAAAAAAAAACCACTATCTTGGCTATAACCATCAAAAAGAATATTTGAAAGCAAAGTTAAAAAGAGCTTAAATAATTAAACACAACTCCTGACAAATTAAAATGAAGCAAGTGATATTAATAAATACAAAATAAAGCAGACAGTCAAACAAGCATATATTAGGTTACCTAATTAGGTTTAGGTTTGGATTAGGTTACCTAATCCAAAAAGAAACCCAACCAAAATCCAAGACAGAGAACAAGAAAACGGCAAAGCCCTCCTCCCATATATAAAAGGCACTACAGACA